>CAXIVR010000006.1:102311294-102903794 GCA_964035755.1 Teleogryllus oceanicus | reverse complement strand
AGAGGATAGGTCCTAAGATCGAACCTTGTGGGACCCCATGTTCAATTGGCAAAGAATTGGAAAGATAAGTAAATAATGTCCTTTCGTGCCACTACGGTATTTCTACTCTTTGAGATCGATGTTTAAGGTACGAGGTTATCCAATCTAGGACAATACCACGAATTCCATAAGAAGGTAATTTTGAGAGCAAGATGTTATGATTAATAACGTCAAAAGCTTATGAAAGATCTAAAAATATCCCAGTGGGTTCTTCATTTTTGTCCATTGATGAAGCAACATTTTTAAGAAAAGAAAAATGGCAGTTTCCGTAGATTTTGATTTTCTAAAACTGTGTTATGAGTCTGAAAAATCTTCGTTTTTCCTGAGAAAGGTTTCCCTTCGCGTATAGAAAAGCGTCTATAATATTTTTGAGAAAACTGACAAAAGAGAAATTGGCCGGTAATTTTCAATTTCATTTTTGTTCCCTTTTTTAAAAAGAGGCTTAATTTTTGCTGTTTTGAAAATACCTGGAAATATTCCTGTGCACAAGGAAGCATTGAAAATGTGAGTTAATTAAACAATCCGGAAATTCGTCTAAACCACCTGAATATTTATTTTTAAAATGAATTTTTATTTTAAGCATATGATGTTGAATTTTGTGGTTTTAGTCCCTTCGTGAGATCAGCCGCAATTCTAGAAAAGTGTTGGTTGAAGTGATTCGCAACTTTTCCTGGATTACTTGCTTCTCTTTCATTATCCTTTAAAACAACATTCTCTACGAAATATGGTGATGACGTGGTCGTATTGTTAACGATATTCCACATTGCTTTCGTTTTGTTTCTAGCATTCAAAATATCCTCATTATTTTTCATTATTTTTGTCTGAACTATTATTTTCTTTAAAATTCTTTTATATTCTCGGATGTAGACATGGAAACCGGGTGATACGTTATGATGTTTAGAAATAAAGTAGAGCGTACGTTTGTTCTTACACGATGTTCTAATTTCTTGTGTGATCCAAGTATTACTTTTTCGTGAAATGTTTAATTTTCTCTTTTTAACAAGAAAGCACGCGTTAAAGTGAAATGAAAGCTTTGAGAAAAATAAATTATATTTTTTATTTGTGTCAACAGCATTATAAACTGCGTTCCATGATTCCTTCAGCAAGTAGTCCGTAAATAATTTTATATTAAGTTTAGTAAATGCTCTGCAGAATATTCGCTCCGATGTAATAAAATATATTTTAAAGGTTAAATCAGCTATTAATTTGGGCTGTTATCCCTCATTATGTCCTTCGTGAAGGAATAATACTTCCTGTCGCGACAACATAGAGAACGACAATCGGAATAAGTACATTTCTCAATGAATTGTAGAAAACACGCACCAATAGTGTTTACATTTTTGTTCAGAAGCCAAACAAGGGGCCATTTCAGCATTTGCTCAAAGAATCAGAGAAACTGGACGAAAAACCTCATTGAGATGGGGGGTCATTGACCCAGAAGCTGTGTTGTTTAGAATTATCAAATGCTCTAAAAGAATTAGAAAAATCCAAATGGTAAATAATACATTAAATATCATTGTTAAAATTAACATTACTTTTCTTTTTGATGCTCGGTATAGTATCTAATTGTATAGAAACAGTTATACACCAGAAACTATTTTACTTGGGGACTTGAACTTTTGTATCGAATTTAATCTTTTAATGTCTTTCGGTAGTATTGTAAAATAATGTACATGTATTGAATGCGATTTTTTTGTAGTGAGCTATTGATACTGTCACTTGATGAATGTGATTACTACGTCGAGTGTTATGGATGTCGGCGTTTGTTGAAAATATTTTCCGCCCTTAAGCCATTTTTGACAAAAAGCATTGATTCGTAAATCAAGAGACAAGGTAATGGTAAAATTTATAGATGAATAAAGAGAGGCTCAGAAGAATCACGTGGGTGAATTTGCTTATTATTCGTAAAACTCTTTTTTGTAATCTAAAAGTCTCGGAGCTACATTTGCGACATATACACGAGCCGTATGAAGGCTGACTGAATTTGAAAGAATTCTGAACGCGTATCATAATGAACTTAATTTTGTATTCCATTCATTTTAATGGACGTTCCATTTCAAGTTTGGCTGAATTGAAAGACCTAAAAATGTTGTTACCAGATGCAGTACCGTGAATTATGGAATGGGGGGATCAAATTAAGGTACATTATGGTACGATGGAAATGCACAAAATTATGGTTTAATTATGGTATATTTTGTAGATGTGTATACTTTTATATGATTTTACACTATAAAATGTTACTCTATGAGATCAATATATGATCAATGGTGTATTCGGAAACTTACGTCTAAATCACAGCCATCTGTGATGTTAGACGGTAACTGGAATGAGTGTTCGGGGCCCACCACATATTCACATACTGCTTATGTAAATACATTGACAACAAATAATGTTATCTGAATTTTCGAACACGCGTTCTAGTTTTCCACCAACACGCACTGTGATCTTGCGTGTTTCCGATTACACCATAAATGTATTATTAATGACCCAAATCACACGTACAATTTTTTTTAGTGAGCTGTTGATATGGTCACCTGATGAATATGATAACTACGTCGAGTGTTATAGTTATATACACTAAATCGATATCATTACTTTTCCGTATTAATGATATAATTAATTAATAAATATTCTACTGGATAAAAATGTCCCTAATCCCTCCATTGTGTTCTAAATATAATCAGTTATTGCGTATTCGTAAATGTTCTTTGATATTCCGCAACATGTGAACTCACATTTAGGTTCGCCAACTAGGGAACGATAGCTTTGCTGTATTATTTCAAGTTCGAAATAACACAAGTTTAATTTCTTTCAAGTTCAAGACCTAAGGTCTAAGCTTTATTTTAGTATAAAATCAGTAATATTTCACTTATTTTTAATTATTAAAACGTTTCCATCATTATGGTACGATCTGGTAGCCCTAATAGATTTAATGTTTGTCTAAGTGGAATGACCCGAACATTTTTTAACGTATATAATATACTACCAATTGCCCATTGTGTGTTTGCAATGATGATTGCAATTCATTTGAAACAACTTCTATGTAAATGTTCTTCCCTTAATTAACATTAATTACAGCACCAATTTGAAACACTAATAAACATTCTCACAGTTTTCACTTGACAAAGATTATCATCTTGGTCAAATATCAGCGCTAAATATTTTCAGATGAACACACTTAGAAATTCTTTGCATTCATTTTTCTCTGGCTACAGACTCGCTTCTTTCAGTTGAACCGCAGCGCCGCGGCCTTTATGCGGACCACTGCTCAGAATGCGTTTCTTGATTCAGGTAACGGGTCGCGACCGGGAAAGGGCGATTCTGGAGTGTTTGTGGGCTAGTGCGACTTGTCTAGAATGTCCGGTATGTCTGAAAGGTAAGTCTCTAATACATTTTTCTTTATGCATTTTAATTCCATTCTATGATACGCAATTCTGAATTTCAGAAAATTGTAATCGTATTCGTGATTTTTCAAGTTTCATGATTCTAGTGTACCCATATAGTGTTCATAAAAATAATAATTTACGTGTAAAATACTATAAAAAGAAATCTACGCAACTTGCCTGAAAAACTAAAATACAACTCGTAACTCTTTAGAAAACTTTGTTGATGCAAAAGTGTAAAAAATAGACCAGATCTCGCGAGTCTTTGTCGTAGTAAGCATCGTTTTAAAGCCTATGTGATTGGCAAGATTACTTGCCTTTTGTTCTACGCGTTTTGTTTAGTCATGCAAATATAGTTTCTTATACAATAGGAGAAACTTTTCCGTAGACTTTCCGACATCAACCTTGGCTAAAAGGTCAATTTCCTCGTATCGTAAGGTTCGAGCCGCGCGTCTACAAGGTCAGATTACGAAGGGATCGTAGCAAGGCTGAATAGTTACCAAACTAAAGTGCACAACGTGAGTTTCACCGTGCTAATGCGGCATTTGTGCACAGGTAGTGAAGGAAAAATAATTACAAAACAATAAATTGATTAAAGGTAAATAGTATATCTAAAATTAAAGAACAAATATGTTAGGGCCGAAAATGAAAGAACTATATTTAAATCTACAAATCACCCGAATTTTCCTAAAAGTTAGGGTTTCTAACATTTAATCTTTATGCCTCCATTCTAATTACCAGAGTGGGAGTTAGTTTACTTTCTTAAATATATTATATATACGTATTTATGTTCCGACCGTTAAATTTTAATCAAGTTGGTTTTAGGGCAGACGTTTCCCTAAAAGTATCGTAGAAGTTGGGGTATTAATGAAAACTACTTTCATTCGCTAGGTACAAGAAACCCTTCCTTGTCTCATTCACAAAAATCTTCGGAAATGTTTTGTTTCTTCTCTATAACTGGAGGAGTTGTTAGGACATGCCTATCAAAAGACGCGTTGGTAGAACTTTGACCTTCAAAAGCGTTTCTCAAAGATTGAGGTTCATACTTGGAAATTGGTAGTCTAATAAGGTTTGACGATAATTTTTCACCTTATTTTACGAAAATTGGTTGGATTATGAATAAATGGCAACCAGAAACGTTAGATGACAAGTCTGCTTTCGTGAAATAGAAACCATTTGCAACCTTGCATCATTGGTACTGTCGACGAAATAACTAAACTCCTTATCCTTTCACGTATTGCAAAATAAGATCTAAAGAAAATGGGAGCAGTTAGATCGTGGAATACATTAAGTTCGTATTTGTGAGAAAAACTTCCTTGTCCCAAAGTGATAAATGATTCAGAAATTTTCGCACATCATGAATTACTCAAATTGATAATGTAAACGCCTACCATTTTATAACTGAGAATGATTTTAAATTTAAATTTTAAAATTGTGAGACTAGGATTGTGTAGATTATTTGCAGGGCATACATTCATTAATATCCTTCCTAATGCCATGATATTCAGCGAACGTGCAATCTTAAATACGGTTTTCATGGACCCCTAAGGAACTTGTAACTTTTATCTTCTCCCTACCCAGATCTTTCTGACGTTTTTTTTTCAAACAAGAAAATTTTTACTCTAATGTATTCTTTTCCTCACTTTTACAAATTGAGTGAAATGAAATTGTGTATTAAATTTTTAATTAGAATGGTTTTTGAAAAAGGTCATGATCTTGTGCAGAGCTGCAAGGGGTCAAATATTTGAAAATACACATTTCTAAACCATAATGTAAATTCTTATATTAAATGTTGGTATTTGTTTCAGGTAAATTCTGCCTAGCACTTGAGTGCGTCAGACAACCGTCCTCCCGTACCGACCTTGCCCAAGCGGACCAAGTGGATATACCCTATGGCAGCTCCTGTGGTAAGCGAGGGAGAGGGTTCGAACGTACGGTTTGGCCGAAGGCTGGGGACGAGCGTGAAAATGTCTCTTCAGCAATTAGTGGCAATACTGGAAAGAGACCATGGAGAGGGATGTATAATTCATACTCAAGTTTTTAATGCTAGGTTATTTGTTTGTGTAAGAAGATACACGTGGGTTCTGATGAATTGTTAGATGATTATCAATTTGGTGAATGGTAATTTAAATTAGTTGAACGAGAAAATTGACCTTGTTTCGATGCTAGTTTCGTTGGTTGTATGAATATGTAGTTATTTGTTGCGTTGCATGTCAGGTCTGTTTTATGTTGCGTGTTTGAGGTGTGTCGGTCAAAGGTGCTCTGGGAATTTTCTTTCATTGACTGGCACAGTGGATATTGTCTATATAGAGTATTCGGGAGTCCTGATGTCGAGAATATATAGTAGTCAAGAACGAATGTACAAATGTAAAATGGCTTGCGTGCATAGGGAATGTGCTGTGTATGCAGAGAAACGGCCGGGAAGTGTCCCGCAAAATTGTCCGGTATGAAGAGTATTATGGTCGATAGTATGGAATAGACCTCGCCCAGGCGCAAGTGCGACTCACGTGCGGCTGGTTGGGGGTTTAGGTGCCGCAGCTTAAACCGCCCCATTTTCCTCCTGCCCGCAGAAATGAAGGTGGCTACAAGTGGTGTAACCTCGCATATAACCTCCCGAGCGTGGGACTGTAGCCGCCTGGAGTTAGGAGGAAGGTTTTCTGGCAAATTGCGCGGCCGTGGCTTTCGTAGCGAGTGCTGTGTCGGGCGATTGCCCGAGGTCTGCAACATTCGTCCCTCGATAGACTCGTAGCCGTCTGATCTTTCCTTGCCTTCCGCCCGACGACCCGATAAGGACCAATTAGGAAGCTAGAAGCAATAGGACGCGAAGAATTGCGATTGAACATCTAGCAAGGTCCTTACATCTGTCGGGTGGGGGAATGACAGAATCTGGAACGGGTCGACGTCAGGCAGCATATTGAAGTCAAATGATCTTCCTGACGTTGGTTTAGACCCGTGAAGATAGGTATCTCTCAATGTAGTTTGAGAGACATGACGTGAACACACCTAATTTGTTTGCCATCCAAACGCGTGGTTTGGACAGTCTTGAAAGAACGTACCTGGATGTCGCATCATAAATTCTGAAAACGACAGGGAAAACTATAACAAATGTTATTGGAGCTAGGTGTTCGTGATGCGCAGAGCATAGCGAATTGATAACCATGATAATGATTGCATAGCACATATCCTATCCACGCGCAAGACATTTTTTCTGCACGCAGAAAAAGTTGTAACCAGTAAACGGCACCAGGAGATATTTTGTACTGAACGACCAACTCCCGTTATAATCATAGGGTCTTGCTTTTGCGAACATGCGCTAAGGTGAGGGAAAATGTCACCAATTCCCCGAACGTTGGGCCTTGCGTAAGAGAAGGGTTTGGGGTTTTGGGTTTTGTTCATTGCATAGATAAGAATAGATTCTTCAAATGTAATGCATCTTTGTATTTATGTATTATTGTGTATCTGTTTGGTTTGCATCTAAATGTAAAGGTAGATGGGATGTTATTTGATGGCTTCAGATAAAAAATTGTGCTGCAATGATTTGGTTAGATGAAATTCACTTTTTTTGGATAAATATTGGACTACAAAAGTATTTTAGTAGTTGTGAAGAATTGATGAATACTAACGTAAAAATTGCGTCAAACGTCTGTTCCTTCACTTCCACTTCAATCACTTCCGCCACTTCTGCCTGTTCCTCCATCCAGATTACCCGTTCCCAAGCAATCATGATAGAAGTCAAGAACTTGGCGTCCCAGTCCTATGGAAATATAAGTTCATGTATGCAAAAAATACAAATTCAATGCATTTTTAAACGCTTTTCAAAAGGTGCTTAACATTAATTCATTTGGAATTTTTGCAGGTCCTTACCCTCGGACACAGATGCAACAGTATTGCTGAGCATGTTCTTGCCCGTATTGTGGAAAGGGTACCGTGAACTCAGCAAGAGGCGATGATTAAATCTTTTTCGAGGACATCAGATGCGGGTTTCAAGTGAAGCAGAAGTGTGAAAGAATTCTGAGCCACCTCCATCCGCGGACGGGCGGACGGTTTTTTCTGGTAGGTCCTGGCGCTAGAGATCTATTATTATCTCGAAAATAGATTGCTTCAGTCAGATATTTGATAATGAACGTTTAGCAGTTGCAAACAATTGGTGAATACTTACCTAAAAATGTCGAGTGAGATACGCTTCGGCCTCTTTCTACACAAAGTTGTTACCCATTCCTTAGTAAGCATGATGAATAATCTCGACAACCTGCCACTATTTTCTCAATTATATGTAAATATTAAATTATGAACAAAAATACAATAAATGTAATATGAAGTGCAATTTAAAATACTCTTCAAAAAATGGTAAAGAATAATTCAATTGGGATTGTTACAGGTGATTTAGCTTCGTACGCAATTCCGAAATATTGCTGAACACGTTATCACGCATTGTGGAAACGGTACAATGAACCCGGCGAAATGCAATGACTGTTCCTGCTGCGAGGATACCAAAATCGTTTGAGTGGAGCTGGCGAACAGTGGAAGAGTTCTGTTCCACCTCGATCCTTCTCCGGCGCCACGGATGATCGGGCCGTGGACGGCCGTGCCTAGTTCATTTGCTTTGGAGAGAGGTTTTTTTTATTTTTTAAGTTGTTTTTATAGTATGGTGTATGTGATATGGGTAAGATTGTGGTATGATAGTTAAATTTTTGTGTTGTATGTAGGTTTGTCGTAGAATTGGTACTGAAGATTAGGTGGAAAGTTGGTGATAATTTTGTGCTTTTTCACAGTATTTTGCTTTCTGGTATATTCTTGTTGTCAAAGTATTTTATATTTTAATTTTTTTTTTTTTTTTCCCTAACTGTATTTTCTCCATTACTTTCCTTCTTTATTGATACAGTTCACTTATTTCAGGCTGTTGCTTTTACTGTCGTTTTTTCTAGTTCATTTTTCATTTGATGTAAGTAAATGATTATTTGGTTTCAAAACGCTGTGAATAAGTTTCTTGGCTCCATAATGTAGCGCAATTTTTTCATTTTTGAACGAATTTTTACAGAATTTTTCTGGTTGTTAATATATTTTTTATATTTTGTTTTCTTTAATGAAGTTAATGTTTCAGTTTAAAACTAATAGAAAAATTGAAATACCTTCAGCTAATATACCGTACATTAAGTGTTAATTTAGTGTTAATTTTAGTGTCAAATCAAATATTGTTCTTGCAATTTTAGCAAGAATATCATTATAATTTGCTTTGTTGTAACGTACAGGTTTGTGCGTTTTTTTGCTGGTGTTCTTTCACCCCACAATTGTTATGTATTGCATAATTAATTTTTTAGCATCAATATTTTTTTAGCATCAATATTTGTCTTACCTAATGGTCTAAATATTTGCATTAAATATTTACAGGGTTTTACGTCATTTGTTTGATTTGTGTGACTGTGATTTTTAATTTATTTCTAGGTTTTTATGAAATGATCATTTTGTGTAATTTTATTTAGCACGTTAAAATAAGTTTTTGTGATTTTAAATAAGCCATGACTCTTCCGTATACTTTAAGAATTGTTTTTCAAAAATGTAACGACCACGAAATAATTCTTTTAAATGTTGAGTAAATATAGTGTAGAATGTGTAGATATACTTTTCGAGGTCATTGATAAGATTTTTTTGCTGGTTCACTTATATTTGTCTGTAAATAAATAATTATTGATAATTCTTAAGTAACTTCCATGAATTAAAAATATTTTGGCATAGTCTTTAATTTTTCAGGTATATGTTAAGTTTATTACACTGGAAGGATTTATTTATTAAGCTTTTAGCAAGATAAGCAATTTATACTCGTTTGATTTTGTCTGAAATAAAAGTACCACATTTAATTGCCTGTTGTCCCTTGTTGTTTTTGATTTTGACTTTCCAATGATTTTCTAATGGTGATTTTTGTTTTTAATGCATTTCTCATCTTAAGTCACTATAGATCACTGCTATTTCGTTAAAATTGCAAAGATGCTTCTAATATTAAAATTGTTCTTCAAATTTAATTTGGTATTTTAGGATTTGTCTGGGATCAGTTGCAGGTCATGGAAGAATTTTTATGTTTATTGTATCTGAGCAATGTGTTTTTCAGGTGTAATTGAAGGAAGGTTTAACAAGTTTTTTTTTAAAAAATATTTGAAGATCGTGTCAATGGTATTTAAGCTAAGTCTTATGGGTATTTAGTTTTTTACTGTGATTTAACTTGAACCTTATAAAATATGGTTTTAGTCGTCTAGGTCTACACCAGGTATATCTTTAACAAAGCGCAGTATTGCCAAGAGTAATATTGGAGTGCTAAGCAATTCATAATCTTGGTCTGCAAATACTTTTTCTTCATAAAACTTCAAAAGCAATTTCCTGTAATTTGAAATTTCAGATTTTTTAAAATACTTTAGTTTTTTTTAACCTTTTTACATATTTTTGTTATTTTTAAACAGTGGCTTAAGTGTCTTACAATTTAATGCTTTGTGCTATTGATTTTTAGGTATTCAACTTTTATTTCAAATATATTAATGACGTCTAATGCACTAATATTTAATGATTTCAGCATCTTTTGGTTGCGTAGACATGTATTAATTAATTTGGTGGCATGATAATTTTTACTAATCTATTATTTCATTTCTCTCTTGGAAGTATTTGCAATGAATTATGTCAATTAACTGCTCTTCTTTATTGTTATTCAGTTTAAACTTTGGACTGTTAGACATTTAACCATTTTTTCTTTGTGTTCAGAGCCATAGGCCTACTGGGGAAAGCGGGCTCTCTAAACATACTCTTAACGAGTGTTTTGCCGAACCGCTAGGTCACTTGGAAGACGGCATTATTACAGTGAGTAATAGTTGGCTACTCCGGGCGTATCTAAATGCTGTTATCCTTTGTTAAATATCTACATAACATGTCGGTTAGCTAGGTTTCTTCAATGAGCGTTTGAAGAGTGTTTTCTGATTTAAACGTGATAAATATTTGTGTGGATGACGTGGAAAAATTACCTGTAGATGTTAGTAGCTACTTTCGTGCTATTTAGGCCCATATGTAGCTGTTAATATTGTAGATAAGATAGACTGTAGTCAATCACTTAGACGCATGTTGACAGGGTAATCTGTTAATATAGGCACGATGATTAACAAGGTTAATATTGTTCAGTTTCATGTGGCAATTTATACCAATGTTTTAATCTTACACAATTTCTCCCAAGTTTCTACTTTGTGCTAAGTTGGTTTTATTTGTTATTAAGAGTATTAGGAACAATTGTCTGTCCCTCATCATTCTATAACAATACTAGTAATACTACAGACCTACTAAAAATGTTTCAGGTATCTTGTACCAGTGGCAGGACTCGTAGCGTAAAACAAAAGAAGCAAGAACAGATTCTTCATAATCTGGGAGACTGCTATTCTGCTGCAATCCTTTGAATATCTTCATAACAGTGTAACTTGGGATCAGATTTTTCCATGTAAATAGTCGTATGTGTGTGAGTGAATCTTACTTGTTGAATTGTAATTACGCATAATTTTCATAATGCCTAATAGTTTCAAATGCACTGTGAAAATTGTGTAAACTGTGAAATTAAATGGTTACGTTGGAATAAAACATAATATTCGGCTTTTCATTTCATTGGAAAGATAACCACTAATACTTCCATTTCTTTATCTTATACCAGATTGTTTAATTGATCTAAAGAATTTAAAGGTGAAATAAAAGTATTTCAGAAGCTAGTAGTGACCTCTCCCAAATTAATCCTGATAAAGAATAAGAGTGAATCTCTCCGTATTATCTTACCAGAAAAATATGTCCACTGGCAAAGACTACTCTTGCTAGAAATTAATGATAATTAGCAATTTGAAATGAATTGATGAAATTCATAGTTTTAATCCTTCTGGATTTCACGCACTAGCATTAGTACATATGAAATGTTTTAAAGAGATGCTTAGAGTGTTTAGAAGCAAAACATCCATCGTAGAACGATGGAACGCTTGAAAGGGAGAAGCTTGAAATTAGTCATTGCCCCCGAAACCGATTACAGTACTTGATACTACCGTACAAAATAGTTTACCATAACTTTATAGAGCACTAGAAAAGAGAAACTTATGCTGAAATATAATTAGAATGATCTGATCGTTCAAATTTTGGTTCTAATAGTGATTTTCATCTTCAAATTAACAAAGAGCGGAATGTTCACATAGGGGCATCTACGCTAAGTAGTAAAGAATTTATTCAATGCTGTCGACTGTTAGTTTACGGCACTGGCTGATGCACAGAACTTGAGCAACGTGATCGGAGTTTCCGAGTTCGTATTCCGTGGATATTTTTCCAAACCTAGCATGTCCAGACTTGTGTAATATTAAGAAATGAAAAGAAAGGTTTTAGCGGAATAAGAGAGGTGAACCAAATCTGGAATCCATGACCAAATCTGGAATTTCTCGTGTACTTGCGTATATACGGAGTAATGTACGTAGTATAGAGAAAGTTATGTAAAAAAGGCGATTTTTCACCAGAAAAAAATCATTCCCGGGTCCTGCTAACGAAAAAGTGCATAAATCCAGTTGCTAAATTAAGAAAAAAATCCTCTCATACTTGGTGCATGTTTTGCGGGTCCTTAATACCGAAAAATCAATTGACGCCAAAACGTCCGTCTGTTCCTCTCTGATTGGAGTATGTGAACAACACTAGCGCCTAACACTGCGTAGGATTTTTCCAAGTTTAAGAAACCCCTGTCATTTTCGCGTGAGTCGAAGCCCTGCGATTTTGAAGAACATTCATTAATTTTTTGGGGGACTTTATATGAAGCCCTTGGGACATTTTCAAAGTTTTCTCAAACATGGCTTCAAATTTTTTCTTTAAATTTCTTGTGATTATAGAGTAAAATACACTTATATTGGTACCATATGTATGTTATTCACTATTATCTCCGAATTTTCGAAAATTGCAAAATTATGAATTTTTTTCGGCAAATTCTTACAACTACAATATTGAAGAGAGATTTTTGCTTCAAAAGAAATTCGTTGTCTACAATTAGTTATTTCATTAAGGTGATGCCCATTTTTTGAAACTTTAAGTAGTTTCCGGGCAATACAAGTAAGTATTGCATGCAATATTTGCAATTTTAAAAAATGACAAAAATGTTTTTTCAAAAACGGCTCTAATTTTTTTCTTTAAACATTTAGTGGGGATAGTGGTAAATGCACTCTATAAGAAGAATTTAATGCCATGTTTCTCTATTTTTTTGTTTTCTTTTTCACAAATTGCCAAATGTAATTTTTTGACTTGTCTTTCACGTCGCTAATATTTACATTAGCGGCGATTTATTCACATTATTGTATATATGGCATCATCAGCTTTAAATAATGACATAAAATTTCTCTAAATTTAATAGTTTTCTGTAAAAAAAGCTCAAAATTCCGATTTTTCATAACCGCTGAAGCGCTATTTTCTCAAAAATTGCTCCAAATTTTTTCTTCAAAGGTGTATTCTTATGATTTTTTCAAAATCATACAAATGCCATTTTTTTGAAATCTCAGGTCGGTAATATGCACATTTCCAGCAATTTGTAAACACTACTGCACTTGTCAATGAAAATGTTTAAAATGTCTTCTAATGAAGTTTTTCGAAATGTCAAAAATTTTCTGTAAAAAAGTGCTTCAAATTTCGCATTTACGGTAACGGTTAAATGCCATTTTCTTAAGAAAGGGCTAAAATAAAATGTTCAGTGACAATTGCCATTTATGACGATATTTTACTATTCCTCAATACTCTAATAGTAATATTTCAATTTTAATATTAGGAAACCGAAAAAGTGAGAAAAATTAAAAAATGGACTTTGGGCCGCGATAGATGGCAGCTCGCAAGAGTATGTGGCAAGTCCGAATAGCTAGACCGGACCAAAGAAAATAGCTAACTAATACGAAAAGGTCTGTGCCATTCTGTAGCACCACTAGTTTTCTCTTAACAGACTTTCATTTAAGTTTCTGTGATTTTTAACCTATGATTTTCCTCTTTCGGAACGAAAATTTTCATAATATGCTAGGTATATACGTAAAATGTATAACTGATGTGTTTTTAAGTTAGAAAATGGGGTGAATTACAAGGAAATAGAATCTGTCAATGTATGCATTTTTTATGAGAATTCAAATGAAATTAGCGATTGTATTTCTAAATCTAGCATTCACTTTGAAATTTTAAACAAATATGAAAAGGTTTTGCGATTTTCAGCGAAAAGTAACATTCGCGAAAAAAGTAAGATTTTCAGTGAAAATAGTTCCTTAGATTGACCGTAATTATCAAAAATATCATAAAAAATTAATATACGTTAATGGTAAAAAATCTCTAAATAATATAGTTCGTTAAGTTACACTAAAAAAATTACATAAAGATATTACTTTAAACATGGGAAAAGAGAGAAAAACATTTTTTGTGATTGTATTGGAAAAATAAGATAAACAGTAATCAAAATTAGTTCATTCAAAATTAGTAATCAAAATTATATTCGTTTGAGTGTAGATTAAGATAATATCACCCTTTCAGATTTGATTATCCCCGAATTCAACTATCTTATTCCGATACAAACTTTTCAAATGCAATCCGTAGAAGTGTCAAAATATTTATTCTGCGAAAGCACCATGACAACGATAGTGTCGTTTTTGAAGTGTGATGAATAGGGGACAGATATTGCTGACCGAAAACATCGCCAAAACTGATCTATAAAATAATTTTAAAATGTTCTTAAAAAGCCCTAAAAGCGAAGAAAAATGACATAAATGCTTTATCAAAACCAGTCGAAAAAAAAAACAACAAAAAAAGCAAGCTATGTTACTGATGTAGTTGGGGATTCTTCCTTTTGTTCCAAAGAACTCAGTTTGTAAACTTATGGTTTGGACTGTTCTTTACCCGAAAATCTGTCTTTAGTTATCGCGAAATCGGCCAAACCGGCAATAAAGCTGGTACGTATTAAAGAAACATAAAATTATTTTCAGCGGCTGATATTAGAATTCCTCAACGGAGAAATCGAATAGACTACTGAGTAATTCTATCGAGAACATTTGTTGCATCTCTTATATAACATTTAAAGAACCATTATAATGATATTAAAATCGACAAAATCACCAGAAAAAATTAAAAATTCCGGAAAAAGTAATAAAAAAATATTAGTTAGTTGAAATCGACGAAAAATGCAAAACAAATATAATGGATCATTTTCTTTTTCCAAGAAAAAAAATTAATTTCTATACTGAAAGACATTGTCATTTTTTTCTTTTCACTTTAGACCATTTTTTTTTTCAAATCCGTCCTTTAAGATTAATAATAGTGGAGACTCCGAAAACGAGTTTTCTGAGAGATCATAATGAACTTCTCAACGCTTAGAAATATTATTAATAATAAAAATATAGAAAAAGAGATCCAATGGATATCATCGACACAGTGCCAACGTTCTGCTTTATTATTAAACCGTCAATGGATCGTACGAAAGAGTAAATAAAGAGGCTGCTAATACGCGGAAGTTACGAATAATTTACAATTTGAGAAATAAGACCGATAACGCAAATATACCACATACTTTTAAAGGAACGTAGTGTATTCTACATAGAAATAATCTGAAACAATATAATAATCAATAAATACGAATTCAATAATGTAAACGAGGTACGGCATGTCGCGAATATATAATTCCAGTTTTAAAACTTCAAATCAAGAATTATTTGTATTTTTAAAATAAATGGTTGCTTCAAAATCAATGATTGATGAAAGCAGTAAAATGTGTAATAAGTATTAATTAGCATTTATAGTGAAATGTAGCAAGGAAATTAAGATTCAAAGTTTCGGCGCAGTGTGAAGACACTACGTATTTAAATATCGCGAGTGCACATATCGTATTATTCAAGTGCTTAGAAAGACATCTTATTTCTCAAATAAAGAGTGAGAACATAATAGTGACTACAGATATATGCCAAAGTTTATGCTTAGCACACGGAAGCTGCGAATTTTCATCATGTACATGAAAGCGGCATTTACCAACCCTTACGGTGATACGTTAATGACATGAACGCCAAAAGATAAAGAAGAAAAAATACTTTCCGACGTCGTTGCAGAATAACAAGGGTCTCCGCGATCTGTAAAATTACGGGTAGAAACATTTGTCAGGGAGTTCGACGTTTCTTCTCTAAACACACGTTATATAAGATGTTAGGAAGAGGTATTTGCTGCCAGCCGTAGCTCCATGCCAAAGTACTTACTTCGAGCATTTATGGATTTGATCCTTGTGTCACTTTTTCTAAGGGTATAAACTACAAGTTCGAAGAATAACTAATATAGAATAATTTGAGAGTGATCCGGCGCGTGTCACGATGGGGCCGTGCATGCATTGCCGATTGCGGAAGAGGAGGTCGCGGGTTCGAATCCTGCCTTCTCCAAGGTATTCCCTTTGGAGCTTCGTAATGAAATTTAATGTAATATAACAATTTAATGTCATATTACAAGATTCATTACGACGTTTCCGGACGAGTCTCGTAACGATAAGTATTTAAAACTTATAAGTTTGTTACGGGAATCCTCCGCCGGGAGTCGTCGCGCGTCTGAATCTTCTTCGAAAAGCAAATACATGAGGCCCCATCGGGGGGCGTTTTGCAAAAAGTAATACTGGTTATTATTGCAAAATTCATCAAAATGCCCTCACATGGCATCGCACTGGGACCTCCCAAAGCAGAGCAGACGGGGTTGGGCTGGGCGGAGGTCCCGGAGCACGGGCCAGCCTCGAACCCGAATCCTCCGCTTTGTTAGGTCTCAATGCTAGCCATGCGCCACCAGGGCACGGGGATGAACTTGGTAATTATTCTATATGAAGTCAACAAGCAGTTACGTACTGGTTCTCGTGGTAAAAATTCCGAGATGGTCCAATCGCGAGATACGAACTTGGCAGAATCCGTATACGAAGCAGATACATAGCCACTGTGCTACTGATCACGGTGGACTGCGCTCCTCTTATAAGGTAAAGGGTGCACTGGAAGCAAACCTGCGGCCTCTAAAAAAGAGAAGAAAGTTTGCCAGTGTGTTATGGAGTAAGACAAAATGTAGATAAACTAATTTTTATAACTGTTTAACCTACTCCAGCGAAATAAACAAGAAAAATGTTTTTCTCCCTTTTCTCACACTTAAAATTAAATTATAGCTACGACGCTAGAAAGTATTGTATTAAGTAATACAACAAAGTGAAAACATATTCTGTCTCTGTCCATAACGCACTAGCAACATTTCTTATCTTTTTTTAGGGCCCGCGTGTTTGCGTCCAGTGAGGCCTGAATCTTATAAGAGGAACGTAATACCCCGTGATCAGTAGCACAGTGGCTATGTATCTGCTTCGTATACGGATTCTGCCAAGTTCTATCTCCGATTGGACCATCTCGGCACAGTGGCTTGTTGACTTCATATAGAATAATTCAGTTCATCCCCGTCCTGGTGCGCATGGCTAACATTGAGACCTAACAAAGCGGAGGATTCGGGTTCGAGGCTGGCCGTGCTCCGGACTCCGCCCAGCCAACCGTCTGCTCTGCTTGGAGGTCCCAGTGCGATGCCATGTGAGGGCATTTGATGAATTTTTCAATAATAACCAGTATTACTTTTGCAAAACGCCCCGATGAGGCCTCATGTATTGCTTTCAGAAGATTCGACGCGCGACGACTCCGGCGGAGGATTCCCCAGGTATTCCCACTGGAAGGGTCTCGTAACGAAACTTATAAGTTTTAAATACTTATACGTTACGAGACTCGTCGAAACGTCGTAATGAATCTTGTAATATGACATTAAATGTTATATTACATTAAATTTCATTCGAAGCTCAAAGGATACCTTGGAGAAGGCAGGATTCGAACCCGACTCCTCTTCGCAATCGGCAATGCATGCACGGCCCATCGTGAACGCGCCATCACTCTCAAATTATTCTATATTAGTTATTCTTCGAACTTGTAGTTTATACCCTTAGAAAAAGTGACACAAGATCAAATCCATAAATGCTCGAGTATACTGGCATGGAGCTACGGCTGGCAGCAAATACTCTTCCTAACATCTTATATAACGTGTGTTTAGAGAAGAAACGTCGAACTCTGACAATGTTTCTACCCGTAATTTACAGATCGCGGAGACCTTGTTATTCTGCGAACGACGTCGGAAAGTTTTTTTTCTTCTTTATCTTTTGGCGTTCTTGTCATTACCTTCACCCCCGTAGGGGTTGGTAAATGCCGCTTTCATGTACATGATGAAAATTCGCAGCTTCCGTGCTAAGCATAAACTTTGGCATATACTGTAGTCACTATTATGTTCTCACTCTTTATTTGAGAAATAGATGTCTTTCTAGCACTTGAATAATACGATATGTGCACTCGCGATATTTAAATACGTAGTGTCTTCACACTGCGCCGAAACTTTGAATCTTAATTTCCTTGCTACATTTCACTATAAATGCTAATTAATACTTATTACACATTTTACTGCTTTCATCAATCATTGATTTCTGGAAGCAACCATTTATTTTAAAAATACAAATAATTCTTGATTTGAAGTTTTAAAACTGGAATTATATATTCGCGACATGCCATACCTCGTTTACATTATTGAATCGTATTTATGATTATTATATTGTTTCAGATTATTTCTATGTAGAATACACTACGTTCCTTTTAAAAGTATGTGTATATTTGCGTTATCGGTCTTATTTCTCAAATGATGTACGAATTATTCGTAACTTCCGCGTATTAGCACCTCTATTTACTCTTTCGACGATCCATTGACGGTTTAATAATAAAGCAGAACGTTGGCACTGTGTCGATGATATCCATTGGATCTCTTTTTCTATATTTTTATTATTAATAATATTTCTAAGCGTTGAGAAGTTCATTATGATCTCTCAGAAGACTGGTGTTGGGAGTCTCCAGAGTTTTTCGTCTCACATAAAAAAAGACACTCTGTCTTTGCCAGAATTTGTTAATAATGCTTACGTGTGTGATGTTTGTGACACTTGTACGGATTACATAAACCTTGACATGCTAGGTTTAGCAACGAATCCGCGGAATTCGAACTTCGGAACTCCATTCAGGTTGCTAAGACTGTGCTTGAGGAACTACCATAATATAACATTAAGCAGAAAGGAGTAAATAATTTACTACTTAGAGTGGATGTCTCTATGTGAATATTACTATGTACATTTGAAAGTGAAATTAGCTCGTATTAAAATCAATATTTGACGGAATGACATCTGGAACGAGTGATTAAACACCTTTTCTTGCATTATGTACAAACTCATTCTAATTGTATTATCTTTACATTATTACATTACTTATATTACATTATTTTATCTTTTCTAGTGCCCTATAAGGTTGTACTAATATATTGTGTGGATTGACAAGAACCGTTTTCAGTTTCAAGGTCAATGACTCCCATTTCGATCTTCTCCCCCTTCCAGTTTTCCTTCGTTTTATGATCATTGTTTTGCTTCTAAGTACTGCTCTAAAAGTCGCAAACTCACCTTATCGTAAAACTAATAAACTTTACGATAAATCTTAAATGACTGTTCAGACTATTTGATTTTACGTATATTTTGATATGAAGCAAGTATCTAATGCACTGATGCTAGTATGTGGTATCCAGAAGTGTTAAACCTCCATAGTTATTTTGTAAACGAAGAGAGAAACAATGTGTGATCCTTTATCTTAAAAATTAGGTCTCAAGACCCGAGACGTGTCGTTTTAAAGTCGCACAGTAATTGAGATGTGTCGCTCCTGGCTTGTGCGCGTTTTTGCATGGGTACCTTTTTCCAAGCTATTTTCTTTGTCTAAATAATCTGAAAATTTATAAATTTTCACCTTAAATTTCTTTGATAAACTCCTAGGTCTGATTATCAAAACAGCCCATTTCCGGGTTTTTGCGAAGATGTGTTGCAAATTGTATTACCTGCCATTGATCATTTTCTTTGTAGAGAGAATTGTAGAATACTTGGTCTCAAAATTTTCGTTCTTGAATGAACCACTACTTTGACAGGATGGGTCAAGTCTGTCTTTCTGGAAAGGGTGGTAAATAGCTTACAAAAATTTGGTATACGAGGAATAAAACTTTTAACACTAATACGCGAGACCGGCAAAAAGCCTTTGTCATTCTAACATACAAGCTTAACGACAGAAACTTCGTTATTACAATTTAAAACTGGTATCACGCCAATTCAATTGGAACAGCGTCTGGGGTCCGACCAAATTCTTTACGTCGTACCGCTTGGCCAACTTGATACGATGTAAAATACAGTACATTAATAACACAATGTACTTACTCGTGCAACTTTTCTTGAACGATGACCTTGCTTCCCCCTCCCTTGAGCAATAAACAGTTGAAGGCAAAAACTCGCAGCAAGCACATTCCAAGCATTAAAACGTCGTTGGCGCGAAACACAAGCTAGTTGCTTTCATTATCGAGAACGTCTGTTCAGCTTTATAGTCATTATCTAAAGAAAATGGCTGATGCAGGTCCAGGTCCAGGTCCTTTAAGGGAGACACCTAAAACTCCTATCTAGTGACCCTACTATTGCGTACTCAGAACGATGACCTGCCCGCACACATAGCAGTTTTGACTTTGATTTTCCAGAGGTTGGCGTTTCTGTAATTACTCTAGTGACCGACTTTGTAACTAATACCCCCACTTCGCCCCTTATTTCTTCAATCCATCGTTCAAGAAAAGCTGCGCGAGTAGTACAGGATTAGGTGGAGCACCATTAAAAAACTATGGGCAATGCTTTAGGATTGTGACACGTGAGCCTTGCGCTGACGCGCGCCACCCAATGCTGATGTCAGCTGCATCGACACTGGTGCATGCCAGTTAACGCGCGTCATAGATTAATAGCTTATGTGAAATCGCAGACGAGCACTCTTGGAGACGTGCGTTTTTGCCAACGCGAGTCATCTTAACTTAGTACGTCTTAGCTTGAGCTGCAATCCACAAGGCACGTCGCTTAGAGGTGTCTTTTCGCATAAGATAGCTACGACGAGCGTTATGGTAGCCAGGGGGGAAGAGTATCTTGCAGCCGTGTTAGGCGTATCGTTAAGAGTATCGATGCAGCCGAGTCAGCGGCGTTGGGTGACGCGCCTCAACGCAAGGCTCGTGTAACATTTGATTGCACGAAACTTCATTATCAATTGGTCATAACCAGCCTAGTCTTATGGGTGGACCGTTCCATCTGAAGATTCTGCATAGGTATTACCTATGTTCTTGATTAATCGGTATTAATTTGGGAGATGCCAACTTCTAGCTGGTATTTTCATTGAACCTTTAATTTCTTTAGATAAATTAAACAACTTGGAATGAAGGGAGGACAAATGATAATGTTTCTTTTCATATGAAATAAAGAATTTCTGTTTATGTCTATCATGTAATTTCTGTAACCATTTTAACCACTTCTCAGCGTATTTTAATGTTCCTGTAATTTTATTCAAGGCATATTTACACATATACACATATTTACATTAATTATACAATAATTAGATTTTAATACAAACGATTTCCAAGATACGCTGTTGTAAAGATATTAAAATGCCACTGAATGGAGGCCATCATTATCCTACACCTCTTTGTGGGTTTTCTTCCATTGGTTAATGGTAAACGTGATTCCGATGATGCAAGACACCTGAAACAACATTTTTATGTAGTATTGCTCTAATGCGGTATGATGCGCACGAGGTACACTAAATTACATAAGAAATAAAATGTACGATTACTCCCACCCAGTTATGTTAATTGTAGTTAAATAAATCTTATCTTACAGTATATATTCCAAGTAGAAACTCGGGAGAAATTTACAAGATTAGAATCTGGTATTAACTTACACAGAAAACTCTGAACAAAATAACCTTAATAATAAGCGCACTTTTATGAATAGGTTAAGTTCATTACGACCACCGACCTTCGTCGAAGTGGTTGACTGGGATCTACCACTGATCCACAATTCTAACAGCTCCTTTTGTATCTGTACACCGACGCTAGCTTTTGCACATCTTGCAGCCAATTAGGTCTAACGCCTTGAAGGTCAGAAACCAATTTCTGCAAACCCTCATAAAAAGCGCAGTCCACCTAGCTCTCGGAAATATGTAGACATTAAAAAAAAGGAAAACAAGGATTTAGAAACATCCTAGAGTAGCAAACTATTACTCACCGTAATAGAAGTATGCCGTCTTCCAAGTGACCTAGCGGTTCGGCAAAACACTCGTTAGGAGTATACATTTATAGAGCCCTCCTTCCCCAGTAGGCCTATGGCTGGGAAGGATTAAAAGAAATCAAAAGTGAGGGGAAAACGAGAACAAGGGTAAGCAGCCTAACATCACAGCTAGAAATAATTAAAAGTAGTTATTTCACGTTTATTATTACGTGTACGTACATTCAAGAGCCACAAAAACGAAATAGAATAAAAAAAATATCTTGCTACCAAAATAATTAGTAATAGCTTACATCATAGCTAGCAACACAATGACATGATGAAATCATTTAATATATCAGTGCATTAGAATTCGTGAATATTTTAGACAAAAATTGAAACCTGTTTTTTTTACATTAAATAGCAAATATCATACTTAAATTGCGAGTACTTTTTGGGTTACTATGTAAGAAAAAAGTAAACTATTTTGTTTTAAAAAAGTGTCCTGAAATTAGAGCAAATTGTTTTTGAAATTTTATGAAGAAAAATTATATGTAGACAAACAAGTATTTTGCACTCCAATAATTATTACTCCTATTACTTTAACAAAGCTCAGCAATGCCAAAAGAGGAAATACCTGCTGTGGTTTTAGAAGACCATAATCAAAATATCTAGTGATGTCCAAACATTAAAAAAAATATAAAAACTAATAAAAGCCATATTTTATAGTATAAATGCCATTGATATAAAGTTAAAATAATTCTGAAAGAAAAAATGAGGGGTATAACTGGTTAAATTTCCCCCAAATACACCTGAAAAACACAACTTTTAATGAAATATACAAGTGTTATTTCATGCAAAATATATTATATAAATGACCTTGCACTATAAAAATTGCATCATTACATGTGTTTTACCCCAGGAAATAAATCCTAAAATACCAAAGTAAATTTGAAAGACAACTCTGTTACAATGAACACTACAATTCTAACACAATGGATGTGACAATCATGAGTAATATCATGAGCAAAGACAAAAATCACCCTTAGAAATTTAATGGAAGATCAAAACCTAAAAATAATAATCTAAAGTAGGCAATTTAATTGATGTGCTTAATATATTTATTAGAAATAGTTAGAATGTGTTTATTGAAGTATTAGAGAAAGTTTTATCCAGCTAAAAAGTAATCAATAAAGGTTCTCTAATAAACTTAATCATATACCTGAAATAAAAAAAACAACAGTAATAAAATTTTTTTAAAAATTATTATTAGCATACAAAACAGATCTCAAGAACACACACATAATACTCTTAAATTAAGGAAAATTGTATTTAGAAGAAAACATTTTTACTTTTTTTCTATTTTGGTGATTAAAGTTTTGGTACACAAATCTAAACCAGTATATAGCTTATTGCATTAAAATTAACTAAAAGATTTATATTAACGTGCCATATAAACGAAGGATAATTGATAAAATTTAAAAAAAAATCAAAAATTACAATCAAATCTTCAACTGTAAAACCTTGCAAATATTTCATAATTTTTGTATTAGATAGATAGATTTATTAAAGTTCGCTTTGAGCTAATGCTCGATGGCAAACATCATTACAACTTGATATACGACAATTACAAAACTATTACGAATATTTACAATATAATTACAATTAGAATTAGAGATTAATATCTTAGTTATATATAAAATATATAATACTAACATTATATGAATACTAATAATAATAATAATAATAATAATAATAATAATAATAAAAGTCCCAGTATTATTAATGATAACCTACATAGAATTAAGTATATTTTTAAATTTCACTACTACATTAGAAGGAAGAGTCTCTAGTGCTTTTGCAGATAGTTTGTTCCAATCTACTATAGTACGATTCACAAAGGAGAACTTGCCTACATCAGTTCTTTGCTTTCTACATCGTATTTTTCAAGGATGGTCTCCTCTACTTTTATAATCAGGTTTCTGTAATATTTTACTGATGTCTGCCCATGCTGAGTCCCCTTTGTATGTCTTGTATACGCATAAACGCGCCCGTTCCCGTCTCTTAGATAAGGGTTCCCATTCATCTTGTCCATCAACGCGTCCGTAATTTACAAACTTTCCGGCCCGTTTTTGAATTTTATCTAACGCCTCGATTTGCCCTTTTCTGTACGGGTCCCAGAGGGCCGCTCCGTTATCTAAAATAGGACGAACAAGTGAAGTATATGCCAAGGATCGGGCATTCAAACTACTGTTTTTTAGAATGCGCATTACGAAGTGTAGCGCCCTCCATGATTTTTTGACCGTATTGTTAATATGATCCGACTAACCCAAGTCGCTATGCAGGACCAAACCCAAGTACTTAGTTTTTTTACACGCGGTATATCGTTAGTTCGTAACTTGTAATTCGAGTGTACATTCGAGCGAGATTTGGTAAAACAAATGAATTTACTCTTTTCCGGATTTAATTCCATCTTATTTCTGCACGCCCAGTTCTATAAACAGTTAAGATCGTTCTGTACATTTTCATCCGAAGACGCGCCAATACTCCTATATCTTATGCAATCATCGGCGAAAAGTCTAACTTTCGATTTTATTCCAGTTGCAATATCATTAATAAACGCTAAGAATAGCAATGGTCCTAACACTCCCCTGGGGGACCCCAGAGGTTACATCGGCTTTCGATGAGCGTTTGTCACCTATTCTGACTGCTTGAGTTCGGCCCGTAAGAAATTCTTTTATCCACACAATCATCGGCGAAACTAATCCAGTTTTTGACAGTTTTTCAATTAAAAGGCCATGTGGAACCAGATCAAATGCTTTAGAAAAGTCTAATATTACTGCATCGACCCTACTCCCTTCGTCTAATGAATCTGCTATGTCCTGACATAAAGAAATAGTCTGGCTGTCGCACGAATAGCTAGGACGAAAACCGTGTTAATTTTGAAAAAGCCAGTCGGTTTTATTCCAGACTCGTCTAATATATTCCGCAATCATGTGTTCCATCTGCTTGCATACAACTGATGTCAAACTTATGGGCCTGTAATTATTAACAATCCTTTTGTCTCCTCCTTGTGAATCAGCACTACAATTGCCTCTTTCCAATTTTGAGGAATCGTATTATTATTTACAGTGACGTCCATTAACCGAGCAAGGTAAGGAATCATGGCTTCCCCTCCCAATTTCAATATTTCTCCTGGTATTCCGTCAGGACCTACAGATTTATTTTTCCTAATTTTTGCAATCCTTTTTCTAATAATTCCTGCATCGACTCTAAAGGTTTCTATAACGGGTGTTGATTTATTTACTGAAATCTGATCCTTCGGCTTGAAAACCGACGCGTAATGCCTATTTAAACAAGCCGCCTTTTCACTGTCATTTGTAATTAACGAACCGTCAGCTCCGCAGATCGCTGGAATATTTTCTTTGTTCCCTTTCTTATGTCTTACATACTTGAAGAAATTTTGCCAACAGTTCAATCGATCGTTTAGAATTGATTTTAGGTAATTTTCTAGGGTATGTAACTTTAATTCTAGTAAGTCTTTAGATAATTGTAGAAAATTATTTTTCTGTTCCTTGTTTACATTACGTTTACTAAACGCTTTCCTAACCTTCCTTTTCAGTCGCCTCACTTCTTTGTTGAAATAGACCGGATCCGAATTGCACCGTAGTTTCTTGATAGGCACAAATTTTTCTAAGCATTCTAAAATTATGTTCCTAAAGTTTGTCCATATCTGTTCTACTGTACATCCGCTAGAAGTCCAAGTTGAAAATTTGCTTTTCAAATATAATTGCACGTTTGTAACATCTGTTCTATAAAACTGAAAATTTTTCTTTCTTTAACGGGATCGTTTCGCTTACCCTCTCTGCACATTTTTAGAAGGACAACTTTGTGGTCGCTAATTCCAGGAATTATTTTGCAGGAAAGAAGTTTGTCCACCGGTCGAATAAGGAAAACGTCCAGTAAAGCATTATGGCGTTTCGGTTGAATCACTACCTGCGTTAAGCCGTTGTCCCAAACCAACTCGTTAACGAGGCGTTGAGCGGCACCTTCAGCCCCCACATCCCCCTCCCAGGTAGCGTGCGGTAAATTTAAGTCTCCTCCGATAATGACGTTTTTCCCACTTTTCCTGATTGCGCGGGTTCGCTCTACAAGTCTTTGCAACGGTTCGTGCCCATCTTTCTGTGACCTATACGCACCTATAATTTCCCATTGGTTTTTTGAATTTCAATCTCGAATGTGTACACCTATTATTTCAAATTTGTCATCCACCCATGCCTCTACTGCTTCAAAGTTGTCTTTTACGCATATAAAAACACACCCGCCAATGCGATCTATTCTATCGCGTCTGAATGTTAAGAAATTTTGTCTGACGATTTCAGCGTTTAATATTTCCGCATTGAGCCATGATTCCGTACCTATCACGACATCTAAATTATAAGATTCTACAGTGTTCCAGAAATGAACAGTTTTATTATAAATACTCCTACAATTAACCTGGAAAAATACCAGAGACTCACCTTCTGCGCGATTACATAGTGAAAGTCCGTCTCTCGCCACCGTTCTCGCGTCGTTGTCCGCCGTTATGTCGCCGTTCGTCGTCGCCCCCGCGCGCCGCACTGTCCGTCGCCGCTGCGTCCCGCGTCTCGCCGCCGTCACCGCGTTACCGTCCGTCGCCGCCGTCACTGCAGGTCGCAGCTAGGTCGTCGTCGTCACTCGCCGCACTGCAGTCCGCCGCCGACATTCCCACACAAACAATTTTATGGGATTCGATATCCCTTGCCGCCACCGCCATGCGGTCTCACGAGCTTGTCGCGGAAAGTTTCGGGCCTCCTACGCGCGAGAAGAGTCCACCCAGCTTTTTGGACCCCGAGCGATTTAGATGAAAGCTGTCACGACCGAAATCGCCGTCCTGCAACCAAGAATTTGGGTCCACAAAAAACACCTTTCTAGTTTGCGCCACCCATTCGTACATCCGGTTGACTACATCGACCCGCCTCCACGGAATGCCGCGACGCCTGAGAATCCCACTAATATATATTTTAGCACTTGGGAACTTCTCTTGCACTTTCATAACGAGATCACCCATATCCCCCATGACGAAGTCCAGATTTCTTCTCCTAAGATCGTTAGTACAGACATGTAATATGACGGTATCTGGCGTTCCGAGGTCCCTATTCTCCACATACCTTCGCAGCTGCTCAGTTCGAATTCCCGGGAGGCACACATCCATATGTTTGTTGTGATTACCTACGTGCCTGACTATCGAGTCTCCAATTACGAGAATGGGTTTTCTCGCAGTTGGAGCCTCTACGACTGGCTGCGCGGCGTCTCCTACTGGAACAGCTCGGAGTTTCGCCTCCAGAGCTGCATTTAACTCCTGCAACTCTTGGATTTGAAGAAGAGCAGCATCCAGTTTCTCTTCCAGTAGCCGGACTCGATTTTCTTTGCACTTGCTGCAAAACCATTTGCCGTTATCCATGTCTCCGTTTCTACCACAACTCGCATGGTCCCACAGTCCACACAACTCGCACTGTTTCCCCGATTTCAAGTTGCTGTTGCACCCACTGCACAAGATGCGAATTGCATTTGCTTCAACTGCAGGTCCCGGATTAGGTTCGACACCTCCAATTAATAATAGCATCGCTATCGTGGTCGCACACAACGATGCTGCTCCAGCAGCTGCACCGTCCCCGCGAAACGATGCCGAGGGTGCCGGCGCTGCGCACGAGGAAAAGCGCGCGGCCCACGCCCCGATGCGCGCCCGATACTCCTGCAGGTAGCAACCCATTGTCTCACCCGGAGCTCCGCTAAAGCACGTCCAACCGCTACGACGACCAACAGAATGACACAACAGAACATATTAAGATATAATAAAATAGTAAGAAAAAAGTAACGCCAAAAACGTGAAATATGCAATGTATAACATCACAGTGGAGAGAAAGGAAACTAATAAAGTAAAATAAAACTAACACGAATATACAGACAAAAAACAAACAACTATGCATGCACCCTTAATAAACTTGTAATTTCAACAATATTTGAATTTATACCAACGTTAACGCTTAATGTAGAACACATTAACTTAAGAGAATGTAATTTTACAATTATTTTTAAGCTAGAAATAGGCATTACGTTACAAAAACTCATCTTTTTTTAGGAAAAAAAAGTAACTGCCTGTAACATGATGCAATAAAACATTAGGAGCATTTACAAACACAATTTCCAATTAATTTTACATGTTAATAGAAAAATAAGTAGAAATAAACGACGAAAGCAGGTATTGCCTCGAAGAGTAAAAAAATATCAATTCCACACTGAAAATAGTAGATAAAATAATATAATTTAACAACGATAAAAGTTCAAAATAAACTTTTCTGAACACTGACTAAATTGGGTCAAGCTAAGGATAACCTGGAAAACCAGAATACATTAAGTACAAGAATAAGGGAAAGAACCAGAAACAAAAAAAGGCCAAGGCAAAAGGCAAACATTTGTGGAACACACGAATTTAATACAACTATCTTCATACCACACACACCATTCTACAAAAGACATCTCTCGTCCGTCAGTGGCGGGAATCTTCAATACCAATTCCACGACAAACCTGCATATACCACATAAAATTTGAACAATCATAACCATACCATAATCACCTTGCTATTAAAAAAAACAAACCTTCACGCCAAAGCAAATCGAATGGGCGCGGCCGTCCCCGGCGCGATCGTGAAGCGGGAGAAGGATGGAGGTGCCACAGCTCGTTCACTCTTCGTCTGCTCCACTCAAACCAGTTTCTGGTATCCCCTAAGTAGGTGCATTCTTTGCCTTTTAACGGGTTCAATGAACATTTTCTAGGATGCGTATGAGAACATGGTCAGCAATATTTCGGAAATGCGTCAAGGCTAAACCCCTGTAACAATCCCAATTGAATTAATCTTTAGCACTTTTTAAAGAATAATTTAAATTGCATTTCATATTAAATTTATTTTATTTTCTGTTCATAATCTAATATTTACATATATAGGAAAAAAATCGTGGGTGGGTCCGTCCGTCCGTGGCGCGGGAGGATGATTGAGGTGGCGCAGAACTCTCTTTACTCTTCGCCTGCTCCCCCTCTTAAACCCGTACCTGATGTCCTCGTAACAAATTTAGTCATCGCCTGTTGCCGAGTTCACCACACCGTTTCCGTAATGCGAGCAAGAATATGGCCTGCAAAACTGCGGAATTGTGTCCGAGGACTGTGGAACTGCGTCTGACCTGTAAAAATTCCGAATGAAGCACTTTTTGAAGAGCATTTAAAATTGCATTTCATATTAATTTATTTTTATTTTACACACGAACGTATATTTACTTACGACTGCGAAAATGTGTAGCTAGTTGTCGAGATCTGTCATGATTGCTTGGGAACGGGTAATACAACTGGATGGAGTAACAGGCGGAAGTATGTTACGTTTGACGCTATTTTGGTAAGTATTCACCAATTACAACTACTAAAATACCTTTATTCCCAGATATTTTCCTAAATAAATTGTGAATTTCATCCAAGCAAATCATTCCACCACATTTTTTTATGTGAAGCAATCAATCGAATAACATCCCATGTAGCTTTAGATTCAAATGCAAACTAATTCTACTGCACACAACAATACATGTATACAAAAATGCATTATTTTATTGTCCATTTAAAAGAACGAACTTAGATTTGCCAAGGCAATGAAGTGAGCGCAGCACCGTGTTACTTCTAACGTCGGGGCTTTGGCAACTTCCCTTGATTTAGTGCATACATTGCAGGAAGAATATCTGATTATAACTGCACTTGGTGGTTCACGACAAAATGCCTCCCGCGTGGCGCAATCTGGGGGCTAGTGTTTCTGAATGCAGTGCAAAATATCTGACGCGTAAATGGGATATTTTCTATGCAATACCTGTATCATGGTTACTGATTTTCTAAGATCTGTGCGTCTGAAACGCATACCGCGAAGCATAACTCCAGTTACATTTGTAAACACTTTTTCAGTCGTTTTCAGGATTTCTGATGCAACATCTAGGTAAATTCTTTCTCGACTCCCTCCAGATCCCACATTTGGAGAGGATACAAATTGCGATCTAGCTATTCACGCCACATCCCTGAAACAATAGAGAGATTCCATCTCCACGAGTCTAAACCAACGTCAGTCATTTCACTTCAGTATGTGACGTGACGTCGACCCGTTTCAGTTTCTGTCATACCCCATCTGACGGGTATAAGGACCTTGCTGGATGCTCAAACGCCATTCTTCGCTTTGTGTTGCTTCCAGCTGCATACTTGGACCTTACAGTGTTGTCGGGCGGATAGGGCAAGGAAAGATCAGACTTATGCATCGACCGAGTGACGAATGCTGAACTCGCGATTGGCACAACCGGCAAACCGCTGAGAGAGCAGTCACACGATACGCTACGGCCGCACAAGTGGCCAGCGAACGTACGTTCCTGCTCCCACACTAGGTGGCTACAGCCCCTCGACCCGGGCGCAATGTTCCTCTAGCCACCTTAATTTGTGCGAGGCACGAGGTATATTTTGTGGCGATTTGATCTGCGTTACATTGAAGCCCAAGCCGACGCACCAGGGCTTCACTTGTGCCTCGACGAGCCATTTCATACTATCGGGAATAATACCAGTTGTACAGAAATTTTGCCAGATGGACTTTTCTCGACACGTTCTTTGCATACACACCACAGTCCCTATGTGCGCAAGCCTTTTTAAATTTGTGCATTCATTCTTGCCTACTATATATTCTAGACCTCACGATTACTGAATACTGCATATAAAATATCATGCTGCGCCAACCAATGAAAATTCACAAAGCACCTTTCCAACAACACAACCATCTACATCAAAACGCTACGCAAAATAAAACATCTAACAATACAATATAACTACCATGGACACAAAGACACCAATAACAGCACACTCATTCAATCAAGCAGACTAGCATCGAAGCAAGCGCATAGATTTCCTGTTTAACCAAATTTAATCATCCTCCACCAACATGCGAATGATCCATCAGTTTATCAATTTACCCTACCCAGAATCTACTCTTACCTCCTCACTCAAATAACCAAATGAGATCAGAACCAAAAAACTTAAGTGTGAATTCTACACCTCTTCCCTTTACCTCTGCAATATGGTCACTAATTGCAGAAGAGAAATTTCGTCGTTTGTCCCCCGCGTTCTGTCTGGAGAGCTGTACAACTCATACCGAGGGCGCCAGCGGGAAGTACAGGGCCGCCACAACCCATCTCCCTTTCTTATCCAGGAGCTGCTTCTGATATATTTACACGTGGTGGGATTGTGCACTGCCGAGAGGGCTCAGAGCAGCAGGGTTGGCACAGAGGCGAGTTGATCTGACGCACCCAGAAGGTGGAAGGCGCTAGACAGAATTTACCCTTAAAAAAAAGCACACTATTTTAATGAAAGAATTTACATAATGGCTATAACGTATACTATCCGATAAAAACCCCTACATCTCTGCTCATCATGATGAAATTCTCCCTGAACAAATTAATCTTCATATACAATTCCATTTAATTCAATTTGTGTGAGGAATAGAATAGAACATTGAAGTAATAATTGCTTGTTTGAAGATGTATAGTTATTACTTTCACGCTACCGCTTACGCAGTAGAGAAAAAATTATGTAATACTATGCGAAAAATCTTCGAATTTTCAGCAGAAAAACTATTACAGGGCCCTGGAAACGAAAAAGTGAATATCTCAAGTTGCTAAATTTAGAAAAATCCTGTAACACGTTGCGTAACCAGAATCTGTTTTGTGGTTCCTTGATACAGAAACTTCGATTGACGACAAAACTGTCTGTCCGTCTGAACAACGCTAGTGGCCAAACCGTTCAGTCCATTTTCTCCAAAATGGATATTCCATAATGAATCTGGCTGATGTTGCGGCCCCTTGAATTTGAAACCGAAATTTTAATTTTTGAGGAGTACTTTACACGAAGACACTGGGACATTTTTTATAGTAAAAAAATGACGCCATTGTTTTTTATTATTTTTTGTTGTTGGATAGTCTGAATAACGTTTAAGGGAACGGTGCAGGTCTCATACATTGAAAACTCAAATTTTTCGAAAATTGCAAAAGTTTAAAATGTTTTCCGAGTCTTCCCATAACTAAATTAAAGAGGATTTTTCCTTGAATGAAATCTGTTCCTTAAAGGTAGATTTTGAAATAGGTTCATGTACAATTTTTCGAATATTTGAGTTCTTTGCGCGTGATTTTTATGAAATAAAGGCAATTTTTAAAATTTTGTTTAAATAATTTTTATATTAAGAGTTCCATGAATTATAGACAATCATATTTAAAATAAAATTATGAAATTGGTTTATTACAACATTAAATCTTGATATCACGGTACAACGTTACGGAGATTTGTGCATCTCCATCTTCAGGTACAGTTATTGTGACAAAATATATTATAAACGAATCAATCATTACGAATGAAGATGTCACGTAAGCAGAAAAATTATTGGAAGCCTTTTTTTCATAGATATATTAAATTATTTATTAATATCAATATAATCAATATAATTTCTCTTTGAAAAAATCCACGATTGATAGGTCAAATATAATATAGAAGTTGTTATAGACATTAATATATTAAAATGTCTAAAGTTATCACTCCATAGTTATTTGTGGAGTGTACTGAAACATTCCCCTAACTGCTACTTATTGGGCGATTCGTCGTAACCCGTTTCCAAATTTCTAATAACATGGGCGCCAGGAAAAAGGTTACGATAATATTTTAACTATTATTACTCTGATAAAAACTGAATATTATCCCGCTAGCTGGGTCGATGGGTCACGTCAGAAATAATCGCTATTATCTATTAATAGCCGATTATCCGATCTGCCATCTATACAGAATGGCGAGGAATCTGAAAACAGATTTGATTTAGCTATTTATTAGCTTGAATTGGCCAATAAAAATGATTTTATCTTTCTTTCAAGAGAAACTTAATGTTTATTTCTATCAATGTAGCAAATTAAAATGTGAGAAATTTACATTGATAACTTTCTTAGTCATATCCTGGTTCGTACCTTATACGGCAATTCTGGTCTTCGCGTGCTCTTGATTGGTGGTTCCTCGAAGAAACGCCTTCCCCCTCCTTTCTGAAAATCCGAAATTACGAAGTCCAATTACCACGAATCTTCAGCTTTTTTAAAAACGAACACCGCCGATTCACCGCTTCGCACCACTCAAATATTTGTTCCAGCTCCACTATATTATGTCCGATGCCCGTTCTCACCGTATAAATATCCAGTGCTTTTATGATTACACAGCAAAACAAATCTTTTAGTTCTATCTTCCGTTTATAGCAAGAAAATAGGCAAAGTCCCGTATCGTTTGTGAACCGCATACATTTATCAGTTCAAGAATGATTAAGAGTTCCCTCGCGAAAAACTCCAAGTCTTATTTTGATGCACAGCAAAAAATATTCGGATCTCGACACGTTCCCTAAATCTTAGAAGTATCACAAGTTCACTTCTGGTTCTGCTACGAAAATATTCAGAGTCCGAATATGTCCCTCCAGTCAGATTCTTGCTCTACCCACGAAAATATTTCAAAGTCCAAACATGCACAAATTAATCTATTCACGAGCGAACTGCTCACCGTCACGACATGCGACCGACTGAATTTTTTCCTCCCTTTTAAAACCCACAATGCCTCGCCTTTCTTTTATTTGACAAAATGCCCAAACTTCCGTTTTAATAATCAGTCGCTTCCACGGTCAGATGAATGTTTATCCTGACAACAACCACGACGTCGTTACTAAGGCGCCATATTGCCTATTATTTGCCCTAACCATTTCGCCCATTTACGACAATATTCTGTAATAAAAAAATGTCCCCATATTAGTATGTCACAGTACATTGACCTGATACTATTAACAAGATTAGTTCTGTCCGTTAAAATAATTTACATAATTTTTATCTCAAAAACGACACCAACAATTTTGATTAAATTTCGATATCAGATAGCATATAAAACGCTTAAGATAATGATGTACGTCCCAGATTCGTTTATTCGCTTAGTCTCAGGTTCGAAAAATTTGATTTTTGAAAATTGCGAAAATTACATTTTTTTCGGAGTCTTCCTTCAACTAAAATTAAGATAAACAATTTTCTTAAAAATTTTAAAAAATCTTAAATTAGTCAGGTTAATTTTAAAAGTTTTTTAAAATTTTGTCTCGTAAGCAATTTGTATTTTCTTATAAACATTTTTTTTAAAGGGCACTTTTTTTTTAAATTTCGACCCTAGATATATCATTCAAATGCGTAATTTTTCAAAAATTAAAATTTCGGCAATATCCTACAACTACAGTAGTGAAGATACAACTTTTTCTTACTGAAATGTGTTCATCAAAAGCAGATCTTCAAACAAGGTCATGCTGAATTTTTCGAAAGTACGAGTATTTTTAAGTGATTTGATGTCAACCAAGGATGGCAACAGAAATGAAACTAAACGTTTCGTTTCTGCGCCGCTGTAAGAAACTTATTTTTGCGGGAGTTTAGTTTCGTTACCAGTAACGAAACGAAAGAATGGTCGCGTTTAGTTTAGTTGCGCGAATTTAGTTTAGTTACCGACAGTTTAGTTTCGTTTCGTTTCTTTACTGAAACTGAACGAAAGTGAATTTCTTTGCATTGAGTAAGAAACATTATTTCTTTATTTAGTTTCGTTATTAATAATCGTTGAACAAGTAACGAAAGTCGGGAGAGGTCCATTCAGAGGATTTGAACCCCGTACTACATTTCTGTACATACTATTTTGTTTCAGAACTTCATAAACACAAGTAATTATCTGTAACTTTTCGCCTACTCTCTATTGATTATTTCATTACGTTTCAAATGATTCCTGGCTCAGTCAATTCTTACTCGCAATACTCACCATGCTGGATACACGGTTTGACATGAAATTTGAGACACTTGTTTCGTATGGATTACAGCGGAAATACCTCAAATAGGAAGGGAGGCTTGTTCCGCCGGCGTGACTTAAAAGAATACAGCTGTAAGACGACGGCGCGTGGCGATTTACGCACTTCGATAGGCGGCAGGTCTTTGCACATATTTGAATAAAATTTCACATAAAATTCCATGTCTCTTATAAATTCAGTCCAAGTAGCATGTTAAGCTTAGCCGTCAAATTTCACGACTAATAATATTCTCGTGTTAAAATAGAGAATAATACATCTAAATCACTGAAATAATAAAAATATTTGATTACATAAAAAAACTACCTATTTTCACTTGGGTGGCGTCTCTTTTCCTCCATCTTCAAAGTCACGAATAATGCAGTTTACCCCAGAGCAACGATTACACGAATAACGACCAATACACTATACCAACTTGTTCCCAGAACCTTTAACTACAAGATTAGATCATAATATGCATTGTTGCCTTACTCAGAAATTCTTGAAAATTAAAAATATGCATTGCTGCACATTGTTGCGAAAACGCATCACTGGGCATATATGGGTTCTCTCATTAAATGTAAATATGAAGAGATCACTAGTTCAAACTCTAGTTCGACTTTGTATTTTCTTAATAAAAGACAAAATTCACGTTGATAGAAAGCGTGAATGAGGGTCAATTGTTTAAAGAGAATACATCAACCACCTTTATGTACGGAGACGTTTACTCACTAGTATTAGTTGGCAACATTTAATTTCTTGAAGTAGTATAGTAATATTAGCCAACCTTTTTTTCTCTCAAACTGACAACGCTAAAAGAATTACAATATTTGACACATTTTCAAGGAACTTTACACCTAATGATGGATAATTTATTGAAAGCTTTGGCAAGGTGTTATTCAAATTTACCTTTTTATTACACAATTATTCTACTCCAAATTATTGTGACTTATTTATTTATTCTTATTTCAAATTTTTGTTGCATTTTGAAAACCGTTGCTTCGGCAGCCCGAGGAACGTAATGCAACGTCTATCAGCCGGTGTCCGATTTCTAACGCGGCTGTTCTTTCACAACTAATTGCAAAGACCATATTCGTTGGTCTCTTTCTAGTTTGAAGTGCAGGTTCACGTGTTCATAATAATTCTAACGACGTCGGTTGTAACTTACAACTACTAAGGATATCGTACACTAATGCTATTATTTAGGAAACTGAAAAAGAAACGTTCATTGGGTGCACCTGATGCCAGTGTGTTACATACATACTATGTTTTAGCATTTTTTATTAGACCCCAAGTTCACAATTGTGAACATTTTGTTCTCAAAATGCAAAGTATGTATTTTTTTACAAGAAAATTATTTATCATAGTATATCGAGGTTACATTTTAAGGAACCCATATATTTGCTAAAACTATATTTGGATTATTTGAGCATGTATTCGACCTCCCGGTCTGTCTGAACCTGTGACGTACACACGTTTTGCCGCCTCGCCTGCCCTTCGAGGTAATGGATACTGCCGAGATTCGGACTGATAGAGGCCTGGCACACGAGTAACGACCGCAGTGAGGTCACGAAAGGTCTCAATATTAATAGTCGCCAAAACACTACTTGCAAGTTATGTTACTGGGAGCGAAACTAAACCTTTTTTGTGACGTCATGAATTGAAAATAGCAAAAATGAATCTTGAATAAAACTCTTCGTTAGAAACTAAACTCCCATGATATAGTTTCCTTCGTGCTACGAAACTAAATTCCCAGCCGGAGTAAAGTTTCGTTCCAGAGGCAGTTTCGTTACAAGGCAATATATTTCTTTGCCGCGCTTCGGATTTTAGTTTCGTTACGTACTTTCATTTCTGTGCACAAGAAACAGTAAAGAAATGCTTTTAATCCGATCGAAAGTCGACTATGGATCTATTATATATGCTTCAGCAAGTAAAAAGGACACCACGAAATTGGAAGGTATACACAACAAATGTCTCAGAATATGTACCGGATGTTACCATAGCAGTCCCATCGGAAGTGTGCTCATTGAAGCCAGAGAACCTAACCTTTCACATCGCAGAGAATATTTAACATTAAAATATGCTCTCAAAGCTGCTTCGTCGATGAACCCTATTATCTACAAAGACTACAACCCTAAATTTCCTCAATGTGATTACCATTCTCGCTACATACCTTTGCATGCGAAAGTAAGGAACTTTTTGAGGAGTTGCAAGAACATCAACCTCCCATAGAAAAGAAAAGGAACTACAACATCCCACCCTGGACGTTCTCGGGTATACAATTTGATATCAACAATTCCGATAATGAAGGTTACCACATATTCACCAGTGGTTTTAAAAACAGCAGTGAAGTACATGCCTCCGTTGTTACCCAAGATACTACAATTAAAATACAGCTACTTCCCTACGCCAGCCTTACTAGTGCAGAAATCTGTTCTCTCATGACAGCCTTCAAATTGATAAAACAGTTGAACTCTAAAAAATTTATCATTTTCTGTAGTTCTATTCCAGCCATCCAGAACATCAACAATAATATTCATAACCTCGAAATAGTAATCATCATACATGAATTACATCATATTGTCAAAGTAGGAAAGTCTGTTGTGATCAAATTCGGTCCTAAAGACAATGATGTCCTAGGAAGTGAAACTGCAAATCTTGTGACTGAATCGGCGACCGAAGAAAACAGCAACGGAATTATTAAAACCTCCTGTACATTCAATGATATCTGGAAACTTGTTGAAATCTTAATGAAAGACAGATGGAACACCAAGTGGTCCATGCTCAAAGCCAGTGAACTCCATAAACAAATAGGAAATTTCTTTAATTTAAAAACAAGTGCTGAATTAAATAGAAAAGAACAAGTAGCAATTACTAGAATCCGAACTGGACACTGCAAATTGAGTCACATCCACTTATTAAACAAAAGCCCTCCTCCCACCTGCAACCACTGTAACAACTCCACTCTTCTTAACTTAAACCATGTAATTAACAACTGCCCTCATTACAACACACTTGACACAACAAATTCTGCAGGATGACTCATTTACCTTAATTTTGGAATCCCCTAAATACCAAGAAAAAATCCTTAATTTTTGCAAAATTCAAATATTTACTGATATAATAGTTATTAACTATTGTCATCAATTTAAGAAACCATGCCAACTTTTTGTTAACAAATTTGTTATTACTGTAACTAAAACAACCAAATGTATTATTTAATTGTCGCTAATGACCATCGCTGTTGATGCGACAATAAATAATGAGAAATGCTTAATTTATTTTAGTTACGTTTCTGTTGCCATCCTTGATGTCAACAGTCGCTCGCACCGAATTACCTGCGCTTCGTGAACGTAATACAAGTGATTCCAGGCAGTTGGATGCTACGTAAATTAGAATTTGTATATTATTTCATATTTATTTGTTCCTTTCTTACATTCGAGCTTTTGTTATACTTTAAAAATTAATTTTTTTTTAATTATTTAAAATCTATTTGATAATCCATATTTTTTGTGCGTGTAGCGAGGAATGTATTTCCATTTTCAATGTATTGGTGTACGAAGAAAAGTTGCAATTCTTTATGGATACGCGAGTGGTGTTAGCTAATTTTATTTTAATTATAATTTACTATTCAAAATAAGCTTGTGCGAACATTTATGTAATGTACGATAATTTGAGATTCAGCTATATGGGAACACTGACTATAAAGTTGCAATTTAACAATATGAACGTCGCGATATGGCGTGAGGTTCACAAAATCGCTCATAGTCAGGCGGTGTTTCTAGAAGATAAGGCGACAATGACAGCAGCTGTTGGTTTGCGTTAATATAAACTAATAATTTTATTTACGACTAAAAAACAACCGAGAACCGGTACATTTATGTGGAACGAGAATACACTGAATTCAATGGTAGAAATTAGTTTTGGTTTCAACGTTTAAATTTAAAAAAAATGTATTTTTCGCCCTTCGTTTCTTTAAGATTTTTTCTAATGTTGGTTGAAGTGTCATTCAGAAATTGTCATAATATTACATAACCATTACCAATCTCGCGAGAAAGTACGTGCTGTTGGAGCACCACCTGTTTGTAATCTTACTGGTGGATAAAATATGTGAAAGTTAGTTGATTTTCGAGTGCTGTAGCCCTAGTATATAACTACTAAAGATTATAAAGATATTTTAAGTCACCCGTAATGTAAAACACTTTTCTTGATCTAACGCCTATTTAACATTTTGATACATTAAAATAAATCTAAATTGATGTGGCTTCAACATCATGTAAAATTCACATTTATGATCACGAACATTTTTATCTTTAGTAATAAGTGTAGTGAAGTAATTGTTCTAGCAACGAAACTTCGAAAATTTGTGGTCAAGAATATTAGATCTAAACGACATTAAACCATGGTGAAGATTTGTTTTTAAATAATAATGTATTATATTTTAAAGAAGTTCGTTACAAATAGAATAAAATCTGAAATCCATATTCTATTTGACAATAAAAAATAATTTCTCTTCTTATTCCTTAAACGAGATTTTTTATCTAAAGATAGGTTAAAGTTACTAGTTTCATTGGGGGTCAACGCAGACTACTTTTAACATTGCACGTTCGCTGAATATCATGGAAATTAGGATGTATATTAATGAATGTATGCCCTGCACATAACCTACATACAATCTTAGTCACTTGGAAAGTATTTTGTAATTTAAATTTGAAAGCCTTCATACTTATCGAATTTTAGATTTGTACATTGACAATTTCTGTTTGTCACAATTTGTGCATTGAAAAAATGTTTCAGGATGAAACTTATAAAATGGAAAATTTTCGAAATTATTTTTTACCATGGGTCATGAAGTTTTCTCATGGATGCGAACAGTTTTTTCACAAACTCTACACACATTTTCATGATACCTTTTCCAAAGAGGGTTTGTATATTTAAAGTACAGATTAAGTTAGGTTGCAGAAAGTTTCCATAACACGAACGCAAACGTTTGTTATTGAGTGTGTTAAATGTTCTTTGCTGTCCTTTATTCAAAATCTAACTATTCGTCTGTTGTAAAATAAAGGTGAAATTAATTTTTGTGTGAACTTTAGACACCACGTACTTCAAGAAATTTCAACCTCGGACCTTCAGAAACGCTTTTGAAGGACAAGGATTTCTACCAATGAGAAGCACGAACTATTAGTAGTACATCCCCTTCGGTTACTGCGCAGAACCCCTTAAACTTATTTCCGACGGTTTTACCGAAGACTGAACGAATAGCAACTTGCACCAATCAAATGAAAATATCTTTCTTTAATATTCGAAATTTTTCTATCTTTAGGGAAAAAATAGAAAAATCTTCTCCGTCAAGAAGCTAATGTTAAGGTGAAAAAACGCGCAGAGGAAAATGCGGGTTAGTCTTTCCAAGCATTTGTTTAAAACTATGCTTATTACAACGAAGACTCGTGCAGATATTTTTCCACACTTGGCATCAATGTTCGATCAGTTGCGAGTTTTACTTTTAGTTTTTCTCGGCAAGTTGCATAGATTTCACTTTATGACATTTTAAATGTAATTATTAAAACAATACAATATATACGTACACTAAGATCAAACTTGAGGCATTACTATTATTTATTTATTTTACGTCAAAAAAGGAGTTTAAAACTGCGTATGACGTGCTATGGCGAAAAGTGAAATGTGTGCACATTTTCAAAATTCTGTGATTCCTAAGTCATATACTACATAAACAAAGTTCCCATGTAATAAAATCTATTTTCAAGGATAAAAAAGCAAAAAATTTTGGCTCTTATCCATGTTGTCCTTCGGAATAATACTTCCTGCCGCGATATGGAAACGATAATTTGAATAATTGTATTTCACACTGAATTCTAGAAGATGTGCACAGAAAATGAAGTTACATTTATGTCCAGAAGCAAAACAAGGGGCCATTTCAGCATTTGCTCAATGGATCAGGAAAACTGGACGAAAAACCAGATCGAGATGTAATTTATTTATTACGATTTGAGTTTTCTGAATTTCAGAATTTCATATCACAGAATGGAATTAAAACACAAAAACAGATTTGAGACACTTACCATTCAGATATTCCAGGAACACGTCGCACTAGTGCACAAAACACACGTTCCACAATCGTTCTTCCCCGGTCACGACCCGACACCTGAAAGAATTAACGCATTCTGAGCAGTCTGCAGTAGTCCGCATAATGGCCACAGCGCTGCGGTTCAACTGAAGTTGCGGGCCTAGGGCCAAAGAAAAATGAATGCAAAGAATTTTAAAGTAAGCATATCTGGAAATATTTGACGCGGTTAATCGAGCAGTTTGTTGTATTTGTAATACATAAAATGTGAGAATGATATTAGTGTTTCGAATTCGCGGTGTAATTAGTTAATTTAGGGAATAACAGTTGCAAAGACGTTTCGTTATTTTAAACGCGAGATTACATTCACGATTTTGCACCACCAGTTTGTAATCTTACTGGTGGATAAAATATGTGAACGTTAATTGATTTTCGAGTGCTGTAGCCCTAGTATATAACTACCAACGATTATAAAGATATTTTAAGTCACCCGTAATATACAACCCTTTTCTTGATCTAACGCCTATTTAATATTTTGATAATTAAAATAAATCTAATTTGATGTGGCTTCAACATCATGTAAAATTCCCGAAGAATGGGAATGGGATTTCACACGAACTATAGGCGGTTGGCTGTATATTGTAAACATTAGAAAAAAATGTTGAGTCATTCGACTCAAACATAATATCTATACAACTGAACTGAACATAAAATTGATGACAAAAGCGAACTGATGATTCAGAATTATCTCCGATTCCGTCAGAATTCATAAGATTGGTTATTTTGGGAACCTACAATGTTGACTGAAATACAGTATATTTGTAGTATATTGTATGTATTTTGGGAAACATAATACATTACCCCAAGTTTCGTATTACAGAACAGATTATACTATCGTATCAAATTGTAAATCTCCTCGGTACCTTCAGGTTTGCATTTCTGCCACTCCATTTGTTACGGACGTTACACTTCAACGTCTTTTTTCTTATATCTTTCAAAGATCATTTGCGTATTTTTAAAAACAAAATGTATTGATGTAATAAGGAAATCACTTCATTTCAGTACCTTTTCTATTAGTTTATTTAATTAATATCCAAGAGATCAATAGAATAGTAGTGTTACGGACGTTACAAAATTTGGGAAGTCTTGAAACGGCTGTTGAGTTATTTAAGCAAAATTCAGGACCCTTACTCCATTTAATACAATAAAAATGTTTTCAGATTTTTTGGTACGTTTCAAGGAGTTGGTGCTCACAAATTACGTAGCAGATAATAATGAGATTTGATGAATAATGAAAAATGATTAAAAAATATATTGTTACACGTGACAACTCAAAGCAACATTTCACATAATTTTCTTTTAATAACATTAAATTATGTTAATTATAACTACATACTGTAATTTTAAATTGTTTTCTCAGGATAAACAACTTTTTCTTTCATTCTGAGTTATTAGTAAAGCTTACCAAAATATGTTTCTCATAAAATTCTCAAAATGATGGAAGTGCCTAATCCCATACCATAACGCGAAAAAACACCATGAAGTTGTAAATTGTAAATTTCACGGTGGTTTTCACGGTTAAAAAAACTGGAAGGTAATGGCAAAATTTTGGCTTCAGATTCGGTTTCAGCGCGTCGACATGAGTCAAGTCTTCGAGTCTGACAACTTTTTACTTTCTCGCCTTACAAATACTTCATAAGAGAAAGTTTTGTTATCGTGCGCCAGAAAAGGCGAATATTCCCCATAAAAACTCTTATTTCCGGGCTCTGTTAACGAAAAATTGGATAAATCCTGTTGCTAAATTTAGAAAAAAACTACTAGTGCTATATAATGGCACAGACTTTCTCGCACTAGTTAGTTTTCTAATCTCATTAGTCTGAACTAGCATTTCGGTTATGCCATATTCCCTTACCGGCTTTCTTCTTTGGTTGTCTAAAGGACATTTTTTTACATTTTCTCCATTTTTTGGCTTCCTAAACTAGAATTGAAACCATTGTTTAATATAGATGTGTAAAGACCGTGTTCATCTCGGATGGCCGAGATCGTTTTATTTATTCGTATGGCAGGAAACAATACAATAAGAAAAGGGAAAAAATTTAACACAAAGAGAGCGATTCAAAACAATTAAAAGAACAAGTACACAATATAAAAACAATATAGCACATTTAAGTAAAAACTATATGTCTAATTCACAATAAGAAGTTAATTTTATCAGTTTTAAAATATTGATTCTAAAGCCTTAAGTCAAGTTCCTTTGCCCATTGGGCCGCATTATCAGTTACTGCGATGAATTCTTGGGGGTCTCCGGAAAACTTCCTTCTCGGACAGTCATTGACAATGTGATGTATAGTTTGCCTGACATCTGCGCAGTCACACATCGGGCTAGGGCTTATCTTCCATTTATGCATTAAATCAGCACAGCGGCCATGTCCAGTACGTATTCTATTAATAGTTGTCCAAGTGCTGCGTGGGAGTGAGAAACCTCCAGGTTTTTGATTTTCCTGTAAAATAGGTTGCCATAGTGAAGATACAGATCTGTTCCAGGTTTCTTGCCAATCGTTGAAGCTATTATAGTCTGAGGCTACCAAACTTTGAGCGGTTGTAATCGGTGGATGACGTGATTTCAGTTGTCTGTTCTTGCGCCAATATCTTCATGTATAGGAAGTAACGGATTGTTCATAATCTTCTCATATTCCTTTTTGAGTGCATTCTTTCTCCTTATGTCTGGGGGTGGTATGCTGCTCAGCACAGGCAGCCAGTGGTTGGTGTGGATTTAATACCCTGCAATAATTCTCATAGAACAGTTTAATTGCGTGTCAACGTATTTGGTATGTGGACTATTTAACCAAACCGGAGCACAATATTCAGCAGCTGAGTACGTCAGGCTTAAAGCTGTTGTTCTTAGAACTTCTTGCGATGAACCCCAAGTGGTTCCTGTAAGTTTTTGTAGAATGTTATTTCTGGTTTTTAATTTGTTTGCGCAATTTTAGATGTTTTTTGAAACTTAAAGTTCTGTCCAGGGTAACTCCTAGATATTTAGGTTGCGGGTTATATTTTAGAGTTTTGCCATCTAATTTTACTTTGAGCTGGTTATGGGCTAGTTTATTATTGGCCGAGATCGTTAAATGGCTTGTACAGATTCATTCCTTCGGGCCAAAAGGAAGCGAGTTTAAATCTTTCTGGTTTGCCTATAGATTACACGTAATCACGTGCAGGTTTTTTAATTGAATGTGTTGTTACAGAAATGTATTGAGGTTACGAGAAACTTTACTGAAAATCACCTGAAATATTTCTATTCACAAATACAATCAATACATATAAATAAACCAGACGTGTCTGTATATGCTTTTACAATTTGCTATTTTTAATCATTTTTCAACTCTTTTATTATATTTGTAAAACGCATGTCACATCGAATCAATTGAAGGGCTCAGTAGAACTAAGGGCTATCCTATATTGGCATAGTTCTGAGATAATGAGGGATTTCCCTGAAGTTTCCTTAGATAACTCAGTACATTTAAATATTGAAACACAATACATGCATATGAGTCCATACTGGTTTTAAATAATGCATTACACCAAAAGAATACTATTTGAAGTTTTATGTAATGCTATAACTCAATTTCACAAAAAATGTGGGATAGCTCCTTGTTCTACTGGGTCCTTCAATTATAATCTTTCTGTGCATCTCAATGAACCGATTAAAGCAAACTAATCAATCTCTCAAAAATTTATATATATATATATATATATATATATATATATATATATATATATATATATATGTGTGTGTGTGTGTGTGTGTGTGTGTGTGTGTGTGTGTGTGTGTGTGTATTCTGGTGGGAGGCACCAGGTTGGGGAAAATTCCGCTAGCCGACGGTAGGTCGGCGCCGCATTTAGTTATCCAGGGCGGGAAGATCACCACTACCTCCCGAGCAAACACATGTACTAACAATAGGATTGTATTATATTTGTTTAACGGATAACCGGGAGAAGTGGCTCAGGGCATCAACTAATGTCATTGTAGTGCCACTGACCGGGATGTCCTAGGTTAGAGTCTTGACGATGGCAGTATTTTCGACACTAGGTCGAGTCCTGTCGCTGTGTGGAAAAGAATTTTAGCGGCCGGCTACTTTGATCGGTAGCTTTCGGTGGTTTCTCTGATTAACACTATGCGAATGTCGGGATAGTACCCTACCAAACGGACCGCGTGCGATTTTTTCTTCCCATTTCCTGTCCTATTGTACCATTTACTTACACACGCATGCATCTCACTACCGCACATGCCGAGAGACTGATCGGGAGCTTAGTTTGTCCCGGCTGAGGGGATATCTTGTAATGGAGGCACTGGTTGGGGAAAATCCCGCTATCCGACAGTAGGTCAGCGCCGGATTTAGACACCTAGGGCGGGAAGATCACCGTTACCTCCCGAGCAAAAACATGTACTATGCTTACAGGACTAATGACCTTAGGATTTGGCACCCGGAATAACTATCAATCAATCTATTCACCTAACAGCTGTCAGTCCGTCTGTGGACAACTGTAGCGCCTACACATTTCACCCGATTTTCTCCAAAATTGATGTTCTCTGATCGAGCTGAACGGACTAGGAGTCTCAGAGGCATCGGGAGTTTCTTAAGGATATTTTGATTGTCGATGATTTTTTACATGAATCAGGCTTTTACCTTTTTATGCCTCTTACCGAGTTCCATCCATACGGCTCTTGTGTGGGGTAGTGGTATGAGTGCTGGTATATTAACTGAGGATCTGAGATCGGGTCTTGGAGCGGAAAAACATTTTGCTCATTGAAAACACTTTTGCTGGTTGTAGTAGTTTGTGCTTGTGTAGCACCACTAGTTTTAGTTTGTGTGCCTGTGTTATCATTGTCATATTTTAAAGGTTTCATTCCGTTGTTTTATGTTAAAAAAAGACAATGAGAAGTTGGAGCTTTTACGTGTCTAGTTTTCCTTCTTTGTATGGGAGAGTGTGAGGTGAACGTTCATTTCCAGACGTGCTTTTACCAGGAGATTTGTTTTCTGGTTTGAATATTTTTAATTTCCTGAGCTCTTGTTCAGGCATCGCTCACAGGAAACAGACCTCGTGTTTCAGAAACTGAGCACAAGTGGCAAGAGGAAGAAGCTTAGCTTGTTTGTATTCACAGCTCTTGCTGTTTAAAAGATACTTTTCATTCTTCGTAGGAAATACTTTTCTCCGAAGGATTCTGGCATTGAGCTCCTTCACCAGCTTTAAATGTCAGATTTCGAGAACCTTGAGAGACCTCTATCTTTGCCAGAATATGCAAATAGTTTTTGCGATGATTGTTTCCTTTGTGAAAGATGTTTCTGAGAACTGAATCCCAAAATATTTCCACGTAATTTATAACATGGATTAGTTATTTGTGTTTTTTAAACCTTTTGGTTATAAAATTACGTTAGTGGTGCCTTAACCACAAATACTTTCTCGTACTGGTCAAGGTTATGTAATATTATAATATTGCAATTTTTGTTCATACCAACATTTCTCAGCCATCACTTATACCGAGTGGGGCCAAACCGACTAAAATTTGAGGAATTACAAAAAAAGAAATCCGGGTGTATAGAGAGGAAAGTTTATTTTCGAAGTTGGTATTACACACTAGTTTATATTAATTACACAGGGCTACAACGATTTTCCGCTTATAATGAAAATTGGTGATTATGAATAAGTTTTTCATCTTGATTACAAACATAATATTAGTTTTTTCTATCACGTATAGTTTTTGCAAAATGTTTGGTTTTTCGTATTTCAAATTAACAAGCGCTATGTCATACGTAAACGCAGGGCTGTGGCAAATCGATGCTTTTGATTATAAGCAGGGAGACAATGAGTCGGTGTTGCAACCTGATTAAATATGTTGATTTGGTTTCTTTACACCGCCCACAGTTTCTGAGAAATTTATGATTGATTAAATTTGAAATGAACGTTGGCAATGCATTACAATGACTTACGTCAGTCTTTAGATCTGTAACCAGGAGGTCCTGACATTCCTAAACCAAACTCACTACATGACCTACCATCTACATCACCTTCAGATTATTCAAACTGCTGTGATAGTGAAATGGACGTTGCTTATTTCCCCCTTCTCTCTTCTAGAGAAGTTTGTCAAGGCTCAGAGTAAGAATGGAGATTGCATTAAATATATTTGTTCAAAATTTCCTTTTCTTTCCGAGGTAAAGCTCAAAGAAAGCATCTTTGTTGGATCTTGAATTAGAAATCTCGTGAAAGATGAACACTGAAACTTAACCGAGTGATGAAGGAAGAAGGTTTCAAAACAGTCTCCGTCAATTTTTAAGGAAATAAAAAAATCCCGATTTCATGTGGATGAAATACTAATTTCTAAGAATTTAGGATGTAGCATGAGCATTAACCACCAAAGAACCTTGATTTATTCTGTTATAATCTGTAGACTTCAGGTATGAACATGGAGAGAAGTTTCATCAAGACCTGAAAGAGATGGAAAAGCGTTATCAAGGCAGATATTTTGAAGTAATAATGGCAGACGACTGTTAGACGATCCTTAAAGAGAGAAAGGTAGAATATGCACAGAAGACGACCGAGGAGAGAAAATTTCAGCAAAAGAAAGCAGAGTCTCTGACAAGGGAGAATTTTTTTTCGCAGCCCTGCGTTATCTTTTGAAAATAATATTCGCTCGTGAACAGCTCGTTGATATATGGCGCGGAGTGTGTCGTTCACTTCTTCAATAACATTAGCCAACTGTGACAAAGGAAGAGCGATGAAATAAGTGTTTGGTAACTATGTTGACTACGAAAATGAACGATAAGAAAATGACAATAAAAACTCGAATAAGCTCTCGTTTCTTGGTTAAAGGGGATGCATTAAATTATAATTATATTTTATTAGCATTTATTGTCAATCCTTTTCCATACAGACTTTGAAGTCCCACTGATGGTAGACAGAGAGACGCAGTTTCAGGCAATAATAGCTGTATATATTTTGTCGCTATTTTTAGCCAGGACTCGTAGCAGGTGGACGGGGAAGACGAAGGGAGGAGAGGATCATGTTTCATTCAGCGATGCTTCAGACTGTTACAAGCTGTGTTCGAGTCGTGTGCTGGAAGAACGTGTTTCTGATTAGTGCGTGTGATTATTATTCCTGTGATAAAATATGCCTCGCAAATGTAAAGACAGTACTGAGAATTTTTGTTACCTTTCCGGACAGGCTATAATGAAATTTCAAAGGAGGCCAAAAACGCAATATATTAGGAAGGCGTACAGACTACTTTGGCTGCGAAATCGGGGACCAGGACAAGCCCTGGGCTCCTTATGTACGATTATATTGCATATCTTGTGACTAGAGTCTTCATTCGTGGTTGAATCGTGAGGGAAATTTCATCGGCTTTGCTGTATTCATGATCTGACGTGAACCATCATGTCATGTGAATAAATGTTACTTTTGTACGACAACTGTATTTACACATGGTATTTCCAAGATGAAAAAGTCTTCCTTGACATCTCCGTCGGCCATGCGACCGGTGTCTCACGGAAATGGACTGTTTGTTCTTGTCCCACCTGATTGTAATAGTAATAGTAACGAGGGCGGCATTGAAACTAGTGTTGCGCCTTCACCTTGAAAACTTAGTTCTTCAAAGATGTTGATTTTGTGTGTAACGAGTGAACAGAGATTCATGAAATAACAGAGTGTGAACTTAATGACCTAGTGCGAGATATTGAATTGCTGAAAGGTAAAGCTGAACTGTTGGCGTCAAGACTACAACAGTGAAAGTGTCTTGATAAGGTGGTGAAAGTGACTGCGCCATAAGCCACTCCTTCCATTTTTCGAATGTGAAAAGAATTTTGTATTTTGTAGTCATGTACAGTGATTAATTACAGCAATGGCCATTGACTATAAAAGGGATGAGTGGAGGTCGACTCCTCCAAAGTAGGTCTCAAGAGTGTGCTGCTATATAATGGTAACGTGTTACCATAAATTTCGATTGGGTATGCACCTTACCTGAATTAAAACATATGAAAACATGAAACATTTGTTAATTCGATTGAACTATAAGAAGTTTAAATGGTAGATTTGAGGGGCTCTGGAATTTATAGCCATATTACTTGGGCCACAAAACGGCTACATTAAATTCGATTACTTCCTTTACCTCTGGGATAATCGAGCCAGAGTACTTCATCATAAAAAGAAAGATTGACCTACGCGTAAATCACTTGAACCAGAATCTCACAATGTTACGCTCGAGCAAGTGGTCAAATTCAAGAACATAATTCTCCCTGCTCTTCATATAAAAATGGGCCTAATGAAAAATTTCGTTAAGGTCATGGACAAAATAGAGGAAGCATTTTCCTATTCGCATGAGAAATTCCCACGTCTTTATGAGGTGAAAATAAAAGAGGGGATTTTCATGGGTTCCCAGATACACAAACAGTAGAAAGATGAGTATTTCAATACCATACTGACAGGTGATGGAAGTTAGTTTGGTTTGCCTTTATTCAAGTGCCAACAAACTTTCTAGGAAAGGAGAGGGCAGAAAACTTAACGGATCTTGTGGCAAATCTTTTGCACAGCTACAATAGACTGGGGTGCAAGATGTCTTTAAAGATACATTTCTTAGATTCCCACTTGGAATATTCCCCTGGCAACTGTGGTAATGTATGCGACGAGCACGGGGAACGCTACCACTAGCAAATTTCGGACGTGAAGTAGCTCAGTGCATCAACTGATGTCATTGCAGCGCCTCTGACCGGGAGGTCCTAGGTTCGAGTCCTGACGGCGGCAGGATTTTCGACACTAGCTTTTCAGCTAGGTCGAATTCAGTCGCTGTCTGGAGAAGAATTCTAGCGACCGGCTGAGCTGTCGGCAGTTTTCCGTGGTTTCTCCGATCATCACCAGGCGAATGCCGGAGCAGTACCCTATCAAACGGGCCACGGACCGCGCACGATCTGTCCTTTCTCTTCCTTGTCCTATCCTCTCCTCTTACACGCACACACTGACAACTGTCTTGACACCAATACAAGAAAAAGTGACATTTTGTTGTCTAGTGTAATCAGCTCCCTTACCTCTGGTAATGTGTGAGAACGACGCTTAAACTCCTTTTTCTTCAGATATTTCTAAAGAAAGGGGTTACCTTTTCTCTAAAAACCCGGGTTTATTTTTTATAACTTTTCAAAACTGCTTAGTCAGTTCTGTCCCACCCTGTACCAATCGTAGCATAGGCAGTGCGTACCTGTAATTACATCGACATTCAGAAACAGTTGCCATTTCTTACCCCAACTCCAACTGCTTAACTTTGCAAATTGCTATGGCGCGACGTAGATAATCTCAAATTGTCGTCAGATAAGAAACAGTCGTGATCACAATTACACGAAAACTACTAATATGCCTCTTTTCAAAAACGATACAACAGCACATACTTTCTTTTGTTTTATCTGGTACGAATGCGTGATATATTATTATAATGCAAATGGCATCCAACTAACTCTTCAGTTATCTCTTGAAAAACACTGTGATGAATTATCCTGGGTATTGTGAAAACTATCACAAAGGTTTTTGGGGCATGTGCTAGGAAAACAACAATAAAAGTCAATTTAGAGGATAGAATTAAAATATAAATAAAGAATGAGAGTGAAAAGTGACCGGCTTAATAAAACTGTGAAAAAGTAGGTGTTTAATTAATTTGTGGACACGTGAGAAATATTCGTGCAAAATAATGTAAATAATAAATAGAAAACCAAAGTGGATGCCAAGGAATAAATAAGGTGATGTGTGAAGAAGTAATGGCCAATGCGGAAAACGCGGATATTAGACAGAAATAAATACGCAGCTCTTAGTAAGAAGATACGCTTTTAAGACGGTATTGTTCAGAAAGAAGACAGGTGAAAGGCTGGCATGACTTGCGGAACTGAAAGAGCTGAGTCATGATAGCGAACGGATGTGAGCGACAGCGCAGTTCTTAATATTTTTCGGAGTATGTTCACTAACTGTAAAAAGGGGAATCGGAAATGTACCCGAGTTCGCGATTTATTAGAAATTGCATGACGAACTTTGAGCAACGGAAATTTTCGAATTTTATTAGAATTTGGACGTAAGTGGAATTTGAACGAGTTCTAGCAACGAGATGGCGTGGGTCCACGATGGTAGAAAGGAGAGGGGAAGGTAGAAAGCATGGGGCCGCGAAGGTAGATGTCGTTGGCCAAGCTTGCTGAGGAAACTTACAGGAAAGTCCATAACTTTTAAGAAGATTTTTATGTAGGACATTCTTTTGAGATTTAAGAATAGTTAATAAGCATGAGTCAAAAAGGGAGCATGACCGTGAGAAGCGAAAGGATAGAGTGAATGTGCTTGTAAATATTATATGAATGTGATGATTGCTATTATTGCGTCTTCGCTGTTTATCATTGTTTACCAAAAGGAATTACAGAACTGCAGAAGTTGTCAGATAATTGGAGGAAACAGAAATTATAGTTTTTTTAAGGTCAACGTGTTTTCTTAATTTAAATAGTTTAAATTCAACGATAAAAATTCCGGACGTAAATCTTTCATGCTTGAAATTCCGTATGGGCAAGTGATCGAACAACTTATATAAATTTTTCTACGGCCTGCAACAATTCCATTTCTGAAACTAATCGGAGGAAACAAATTAATTAACAGACGTCAATTCTGAGCAAGCCAAGGCAGGCGAAATTAAGATATTCGTATTTTGATATAAATAAATTAGTATCAATTTGCGAGAGACGGAGAGAGACAGAGACAGAGATTCAGAGAGAGACACAGAGAGAAAGACAAAGAGAGAGACAGAGAGAGAAAGAGAGAGACAGAGAGAGACAGAGAGAGAGAGAGAGAGAGAGAGAGAGAGAGAGAGAGAGAGAGAGAGAGAGAGAGAGAGGCAGACAGACATATGCTAATCTAATAGAGTTAGTCGTTCCAAATACTTATTCAATCCATCCATGCATACATCCAGATTTTCGAGTGAAAATTGTGTACCTTCCGCCCCAATCTTAGCCATCCATTGCAATGCTCTAATAGACTGTAATAGCGACTTGTGTACAAAGTTACAGCTTCAAACAACCTTAGTCACGAATTTCACGATGAAATTCGAGATCGTATTGTTGAGGCAATTCCAATATACTATAGCGAAGGGAGGAAAATTAAAATGTATTGTTCTAATTTCCGATGTTATAGATGTACGCGAATTCTTTAATATCACTGCTCTTCGTCTGAAAACGTTAATTCTGACCAATGTCCGGTTAGTCGTTTTCTCCAGTGCAGGGGCTTGGTGCGAGTCTAAGCGACGAATTAGGAGGGCGGGGACGGGGACGATGGCGGTGAATGGAGGACTGGGAATGAGGGGAGTGGGCGGGGTGAGAGGGCTGCCAGATTGCGAGCATCGATTTCCAGAGACCCTCTCTCTTGTCTCATTATACGCTACATGGTCGTACGACGGTGGCGGAGCACTGAGTAGAGCTCTTTCTGAAGGACGCCGCTGCCACTGTCACTGCCACTGCCGCCAGAGCCCTACCCGCCATCGTCATTACCGCTCCCGTCACCACCATCGTCACAGCCACCGCCGTCCCTAACAAACGGGCCACGGATCGTCCGCGATCTTTCCTTCATCTTCCTTGTCCTATCCTCACCCCTTACACGCATGCCCTACACTACCACACATGCCGGGAAACCGATCGGGAACTTAGAACTGGTTCCAGCTGGCGCGGTGCCTCGCTGGTGGGAGATACATGTTTGGGGGAACCCCGGTAGCCGACGGTAGGTCGGCGACGGATCTGGCCATCCAACTGCGGAAGACTACCACCTCCCGAGCAAAACTCCGCACTACACCTACGGGACTAATGACCATTATGGATGATGTGCCCGGAATCACTAACAATCAATCAAGCCATCGCCGTCATCTCCTCTGCCGCGGCCAACACCACCATCACCTCCGCAATCGCCATGTCGCATTATCGCCGACTAGCGCGATCTCTTCGTAGATTTCATGTTCTTCTCATCCTCACCAGTGCTCTGCTGGTTGCTGCTGAGATGCTTGTCGTTCTGTGGGTATGGCCTTGATTTGATTTGATTTTTTCGTGTTTCCTGGCACGTCAACTGCTTTGGTCATTAGTCCCGTTAGTGTAGTGCATGTTTTTCTCAATATATGTGCGGTGATCTTTCCCGCTGGATGGCGAGATCCGTCGCCGACCTACCGTCGGCTAGTGGGTTTCCCAACCAGGACTCTCCCAGCAGCGGGGCACCGCCCAGTCGGGACAAGCTCTAAGCTCCCGACCGGTCTCCCGGAATATGGGGAGTGTAGTGCATGTTAGTGTAAGGGTGTGTGTAAGGGAGAGGGTAGGACAAGGAAGATGAAGGGCAGATCGCGCGCGGTCCGTGGCCCGTTTTGTAGGGTACTGTTCCAGCATTCGCCTTGTGTTGATCGGAGAAATCACGGAAAACTATCGATCAGAGCAGCCGGCCGCTAGAATTCTCCTCCAGACAGTGACTGAATTCGACCTTGCTGAAGAGCTAGTGTCTAAAATCCTGCAGGACTCGAACCTAGGACCTCCCGGTCAGAGGCGCTGCAGTGACATCAGTTGATGCACTGAGCTACCGCTCCCGGTGGTGTGGCCCTGTGTCACTTCCCCTTTCCCTTCCTCTTTCTCTCTTTTCGTGTCTTCCTCATGATATCATCTACCGTTATTCTTTGATTTGTTTCTTCCCCTCCTCTTCTTTTCGTCCTTACACTTCTTCCCTATTTTTCCCTTCCCTCCTTATTTTTCGTTCTTCTTCTCCTTCGTTCAACTATCTTCGGCAATCATTCCGCTCTTCCTAATTTTTTAACTGTCTCCATTGTCATTTTCTTTTCTGGGTTCCTTTATTTCTTCTTCCTTTCTTCCCATGCTTTCCCAACAGAGGTACTGTCTCACCTCCTACCTCTCTTTTCCGATCCCATCAAATTTTCATTTTCATTTTGCACTTTACCACGAGATATGTTTTTGTCTTCGCATACACTTCTCCATCAATAGATTCATAGGCACCAAGACCGTGCTTAGAAATTGTCAGAAATTGAACTGAGAGAGGCACATTGGGTAACTTTGCAATAGAATGATCACAAGCATAAAAAAAAAATACAAACCAGAGGTGCTACAGAATGGCGCAGACTTTCTCTCATTACCTTCACAAGTGGCGAACTTTTATCTACAAACGATTTAAAATGATGAATGCAATATATAGCTTCATCATTAACAAAGCCGCTATCGTTGTTTTCATACATTTCGCAACCACTTACCTTTTAGCGGATTATCTTAAAGCAATTTAGAGATTGACGTAGGTGCGAGACGAATATTGATGAAAATGCAACATTTTCGCTCTAAACCAAAAACATTACCCGAACCCATTTTAGTTATAAAATGATTTCAACTAATGAACTTGAAATACAATTACTGCGTAAATTGTGTACTATGTCGGCGCTCATATCACATTGTATTGTTCCAGAATATTCCACAGATGAATCATTTTATCAAATAAAATTATCTCCAAAACTTGATATGCAGCTATTTTAATCCTAATATAAACAAACACATTGTTAATAACGACCTCTTTTCATGATATCCAACGTAAATCACTTGCAAATTCTTAAGCGAATACAAAAAAATTCTTCGTAAAAATTCGGGAACATTTGCGGGAATATTTGACAAAATGTTATACGACAAACTATTTAGAGAACTTTTCAGTTGATAGGATGGTTTACTTTTTGTTTTTGTGTAATTGATACTTTTTATTCTGTGTATGATAAAAAACACCTACATAGTTCCTTTTTATTTTTTTAAATTTCGGGATCAAATATCTTGGTCGAAATCAAGCTTTCAGAATATGGGAGATAATTGAACTCTTTTCTATTTTGGGGAAACATTTTCCAAAGTTTTGGAGAAAATTTGGTTAGAACATTTTCGAAAATTCGCCATTTTTAATTCCCATATTCTCAAAAAATCAAAAATAGGATTTTTAAAAACCATCATTTGAGATACTTCGAAGCTTATGTGCTAACAAACGCATTAAACTATGAATTACATCTATAATATAACTTTTAACGACGTGACAGATATCACTGGCCTCCGAAATTGAAGTTTTTGAAAAATACAAGATGAAAATGACATCCATTTTTCTCCATCACGTCAGAATTTTTTGTAAATTCGATATCGACATTTTTCTAAAATCCTATTTGAAAAGGAATGCTCTAGAACAATTTTGCATGCAATACCTGGCAACAGCTTTTATTCGTGAAAATTTATCTATATAATCGATTCTTGTTCAGGCTAATTGATTTTTCTGCAATTTTATTTGTATTGTTTTAAACGAATGAAAACCATTGTTGCAAAATTGCATGAGTCGTGTCGAGAGAAAAACAAAAAGTTTCCTTGGGTTTAAACTGTTTACTTCAAATTATGGTGCAGTTTCTAGAAGAAAATCATACATCAACAATAGATCTTCAAATGTCATGTTAATGTTTTTGAAAATATGTTTTTTTTTTGTATTTGAGTAGTGGACGAGCGAATGAGATCAATCGCAGGATACCTCAAAATATGGCATTTCACAAAACATTGGGTGGTCAAATTCGAGCTGGGTATTGTAATAGCCCATTGTAAACCCTGAGTTAATAATTGTTTTCATTTGTTTACGTGTGTGCTTTCTTACACAAAATGTAAATGTAAATTTTATGTGTATTCTAATTTGTCAAGAAATAGCAATAAAATTTTGAACTGGGTTTTCGTAAATTGTAATAATGAAGAAGAAAAGATAAAGTTCGTGGGCAAATTACATACTTGAGTGAAGTGTTACGCTTCGGTGGCCAGATTCTTGTCGAGCTGTTCTTGGCATGTTGCAGCGTCTAAGGTGTAATGCCGACATTCTTGCACTTTTCTGCTTCTGTAATACTCTCTTCATCTTGCCATGGTCTTCCTAAGGGCTGGCCTTGGTCCACTACACGACGGTCTCAAAACTCTGAACTGACTGAACTGAACGCTCTCGAAAATTCTTGCCATCCCCTTAGCGACAAGGTCGCGTCGCTCTCTTGTTTTCGCCACCCGCGACCTGCCTCTCGCGTGCTGCCCTTTTCCGCCCCTCGTCACCCGCTCGCCGGTGAACGCGTCGCGGGGAGGGTGCCTGATGGCCCACTGGCCCAGAGGGCACCATCTCGACGTGTCCCCGCCCCCGCTCGCGCCGCGGACGCCGATCGATGGCGGCAGCTGAGCTCTCGAAATTCGTTGGTGGACGCAGCCACCCCCTCCCCGACCCCTATGGGCACCAAGAGAGGCAGCGCCAGCTCCTGTCCTCACCCCGTTGCAGCGCACACCACCCACGCCCGCCTCTAGGATTACGTTGCAATGTTTTACAATTTACAAAGCGTTCAAGAATGAATACAATGTTTTAAATTCTGAACTGATTAATGTTAACTGAAACTATTATTTACTTTTGTTCTATATATTTTTCAACTTTGTCAGACTGTATTTGGTCCTTTATTTTAAAGACAGGAAATTGTTTTAGGACACCCGTTTTACATGAAAAGAAAATATGATTGCAATATATTGTACATAATACATAATAGCAACAGCAACGTTTCGGAAAATAATTATTTTGGATTATAAGATGGAAATAATTATTTTCCGAAACGTGCGTGTTATTATGTGTCACATACAATATATTGCTATCATAATGTATTTTTTATGTAAAACTGTTATCCTGAAACAATTTTCTGACTTTAAAATAAAATACCAAATACAGTCTGATAATGTTAATTAAAATCGGACAAGAAATAATTTGAATTTAGAGGAATCGATAAGATAAATTCTGTTCTGCAGTTGTCGATATGCAGCCAAAGGGAACTCAGGGCACCATCTGATGTCACTGCAATACCTCCGACCGCGATGTCCTAGAGTTCGAGTCCCGACGGTGGCAGGATTTTGGACACTTAGATATATAAGTCAAATTCAGCCCTGTCTCTTGGCTGCTCAGATTGTTTTCGTGATTTGTCGGATGAACCCCAGTCGAATGACGGAGCAGTACCCTAACAAACAAGCAACGGACAGCGCATCCTTTTCCTTGTCCTATCCTCGCAGTGTAGTGTAGTACACACAAGCACTACTCTACCACTTTTGGCGGGAGAACTTGGTCGGGAGAACTGGTCGGGAGTTTGGAGCTTGTTCCGGTTAGGCCGGTGCCTCACTGGTGGGAGATTGAGGAAACTCCCCACAAGCCAACGTAGGTCGGTGCCAGATTACGCCAGCCTGCAAGATCACCGCCACCTCTCGCAATGAAAACACAAACTTCACTTACGGGACTTATGACCTTAGTAAATGACGCCCGGAATCAATAACCAATCAACGAATCAATGAAAAACGCCATACCTCCCCGTCCGTCGCCGCTTCCTCACCAACCCCTTGGGCGTCAAGAGGGGCCGGGCTGCCCCCACTCCCATCCCGTTGCAGCACATTCCACAAACGATCCCCCACTCCGATACCCAGCAGCCATAATCGACGATGAAATGTTTCACAATTTAGGAAGTGTTGCAGATTAAATAAATATTAAATTCGAAACTGACTTAGGTTAATTGAAATCGGGAAATAAATAAATTGAAGTAAGTGGACTCGATAAATAAATTTTGTTCTACAATATTGGATATACGTCCTGAGATGTGGTAATAACGATATCCAGTAAGATTACAGAAAGAACTAGTGGTGCTACTTTCTCGTACTTGTTAATTTTCTAATTTATTGGTCTGGCCTAGCTTTTCGGTCTTGCCTTATCCTTTTGCCAACTGCCGTCTATCGCCGCCCAAAGTATATTTTTTTGAAAATTTTCAATTTTTTGGTACCCTACTGGTAAACAGAAATATTACTTTAAGAATATTTTAGACGAGTCGCTTTTAAGAAAATGTCGTTAAGCGATTCTGTAAAAGCGAAATTTGAAACTCGTTAGATGTTATTGGAAGCATTTTCACTCAAAAATGCGGTAATCTACACAATGCCCTGAACATGTGCATATTAACGACGGTTTTGTTGATCGTGTACAAATCGTTTGCTATAAGATTGTGTACATTGTCAATACATAAATTATATAAAGCAATATAAATGCAATAATGCAATAACGCGTGTCGCAGGTGCATGCAGAAGGAAAATCTATATATTCACTATAAACAATGTCAAGGACAAAGGTTCTGCTACAATTATTACGCATCGAAATACTTATACTAGGGTCTGAAGAGTTTTTACTATGACCGCGAAATGTGATGTTATTGACCTTTTACAACTCTAGCAAAAGTATGTTTATATGCAGCCAAAGCATATACCTGACGACAAGCACAACATATTTCATAGAAATAAGTGCCCTGTAAACCTGTTGGCATCGATACTTTTAGTAAAATGTCTAGCACAGTTGCACAGTTTCTTAAATTACCTAATGCAAATTATTATCCTGGACAGTAATTTAGTCGGCCTTCATCGACGCTTAGGACTCGCTGGAGCTATTTTAATAAATATTAAAAGGCATTTTGGATGGACATAATTCAAAGGTACTAGCTAAAAGATACCTGGAAAAATCGATGGAGTACAACAACAAAGAAGCAAGAATGACATCGCAAAACAAAAATTCTCCTTTAGATTCAGTTGAGACTAATTCAATTCATATTGATACTCCTAATATGTGTGTGAATCCACCCAAATCGTAACAGTTTCTGGAATAATATTTAAAAACATATCTAACTGTGTCTTCAATATAGATGTTAATAAGTAGTGAATTAAATACATTCTGAATTCTAAGAATAATAAATATTATTTGTAAATGTTTGGACGTTGATTTGAATTATGTTACCCTGGAAATCATGCGCTAATAGTTATTTGTGTATCAAGGGCATGAAGTAGATGTTTTTGTCCTGAGGGCAACGTCCAAGCCTGAGGGTCTCTGGCCCGAGGGGTTGGAAGTCGCAAGAGGGGCAAAAACATCAAGCAACGCCCGTTCTTCATACAAAACTATATGGTTTACTAGTTCATTGCTGAATCAAAACAGAATTCGAAACATTTTATAATTTTTCTTGAGTTTAAATGTAAAAAACGCATTGTAATCGTCATTTGCCAATATGACAGCAGATGAAACAGGTCTGTATCTATGTGTTTGTTCGTAGAAAATGAAAGCATTTTGTGAAATTCCTGCAGAAAGCTAACAAACCTACGGACGGTAAAATCTCTAGAAATATATGAATATGATTATAGTGCATTTGAGAGTTATATGGGAAATAACAGTGTGAATTGCGCTGATGAAACGGTACTTTAAAGTTTTTTGCTTCTATTGCCAAAAGTTATTTAGTATATTCATAACATAAAAAATAACATTTCGGGAAACATTTGGGGATATTAGCCAATGTGCCATATATATATATATATATGTATATATATATAATTACTACGAGTAGTACTGGTACTCAAGAAGCATATATGTCTCTAAAATGGTGATATGTAACAGTGAAATGTGAGTGACTGGTGGCAATTATAAAATCACGGGAACATTCCAAAATTGTAATTTTCATATTAATTAACCAAAATAATATTTATAACGAGTTATTTTACTTATTTGAGAATTAGGCTATTTTTTATTGTATTTTCTTGCATCTTAACTTGAATAAATAGAATTCGTAAAAATGTTATATGTGTTGTATTGGTTTTAGAGCGGGCCATAAAGTATTCGAAAGGCCCGAAGGCATAAAGGCCCGCAAGGGTATTAACAATACCATTACGTGTTTTGTTTCAGATCCGTTAATACACAGCAATGAACTAGTAAACCATAATAGTTATTTATGATGCAAGTGGTAAAAGTAACATTTCATTTTGCGAGTTCGAAAGGTTGCGAAATGAGGCCGATACACGCAATCCTAAGAGCAAAATTTCTTTTATTTTAATTCAAGTTTACAAATCACCTAATCATGCCTTAAAGTCAGTAGTGCCGGATAAGATCAGGCGAAAATACTTGTTTTCTTTGTTGCATTCACAGATTTATTTGAAAACTTGAACATCGTTTCAATTTCGCACTAATGCTAAAAATTTAACTTTTATCACGCTGAGAATACCTTCAAAGAATCTTTTACTACTTTCTGTCTAAACAAATCTTTTTGAAATTATCTTTGGAGATCAGAACTTCTGTCGGGACATGCATAGTTCATGGTGCATTGCTGCAACTTTACCTCCTCACTGATGACATGCGATAATGATTGTAATACAAGAGATGTTGTCTAATTCAAACAGATTGTCCGAAAATTTCATGAACTGACAAATAATGGAGGAAATCTTATTACGGATGATGTATTTTGATCACTTGCAGATGGGTTACCAATTGATTAAAGTAGTTTAAGCGTATCTACAGCACTTCCATTAGCTAATCCCATTCTACCTATCCATTACCTCATCTTCGAACAATTTATTTTATTATTGTATAGTAATGGTTATATTTCAATATTACCTTCGTGAATGTCGATAGCTGTAAATAAATGATTTTAGTGGTCTTCTGAATATTAACATGCAGCCTGATATGTAGACTGCGGAACCTCATGCAATTGCATATTTTTACTGATTGCGCCTATCGAAAGGAAATTTATATAACTTAACCTATCACCAAAAATGAAACAAATCTTCTACACTGCTATCGCGATAGAGAGTTATGTAATGCTGCGCGAAAAAAAATGGCAAATTTTCGGCAGAAAAACTTATCAAAGGACTCCAACAACGAATAAGTGGATAAATTCAGATGATAAATTTAGAAACAAATCCTCTAACACGTGGCCAGTATTCATGTTTCCTGGGTCCATGATATCCAAAAAATCGATTGTCGGCAAAACGTCTGTCCATCTGTGAATAACTCTAACGGCTGAACGGTTCAGCTGATTTTCTCCAAAATTGATATTCCCCCATTGAACTGGCTGATGCTGCTATCCCTTAAATTTGAAACATATATTTTAATTTTGGGGGTATTTAACATGAAGCCCCTGGGATATTTTCAAAATTTTCCAAAAATGAAGGTTGCGTTATTAGCAGCTCCATTGAATGAGGAAGAACATGTCATCTGTTTGGGAGTTCTAGTTCAGTCTATTTATAACGGAAATGAATGATTAAATAGGTTTTGGATGTAGTAGTGAAGAGGCTTATTGCGTTTAAGAACCAATGTTATACTGAAGACAATGAGTTGTGCTGAGGTTAGAATGAGGAACGATGCAGTAGGCTCTGTAAGAAGGGGAGCAGGACCGAGCTTTAGCGCAAGGGATTATGCGAGGGTGGGGGAGAGAGATGGAGCCATACAGGAAAGGCAGCTCCGTTGAATGAGGAAGCATATGTCATGTGGTACGAGTGCTAGTCCAGTCTATTTCTAGTGGTGAGGAGGCTTATTGTGTTTAAGAAGCAATGTTATGCTGAATGTAGTGGGCTTCGAGGGAAGCGAAGCGAGGCCCGGCTTCTGCGCGTGGGAGTGAATGGGGCTGGAGCGGGAGATGGAGTCACGCAGTATTGGCAGCTCCGTCGGAGGCGGAAGCGCAGGTAACCGCTCGCCGCCACTTTGCCAGCGCGGGAATGTATTGGGCGGTGAAGTTCCGCCGGCACTTGTCGATAGTATCGGAAAGAGCGGTTTCTTCAGAAATATACACCGACTTGCGTCTTCATGTTTATGGAAACTTCGTACGAGAACTCACGTACAGAATGCCTTGTGGTCGAGAGTAACAGAGCGGCGGTGGGAAAGAGAGATGGAAGCTCCAGTGAAAAGCAAATGAACGACAGAAAATCGGAGGCAGAGAGATGTATGAAAGAAGGTAAAGTGGAGTTAAAAAGTGAGATATATCAAGATAGAACAGTAAATATCAACATGAATTGTGGACATGAGGTAGCAACGTGATTTATTACACATAACATTAACCATCAAATCAGGAGACAACCAGTAATCCAATCGTGTTCGAGTTTTGCGAGTTTGGTCAAGAAATGAGTTGGAAGAAAAGAGGAAATGAAATTTCGTGTAAACATTGTAAAGCAGAAAATATTTTAAAATTATTAAATGCCGTTAATTTTCATAATAGATGTTTCAAGTGCATTGTAGAGTTTGTCATGTACTACTAGCTAAGCAACATATACTTTAAGAAATACTTTCCTCCCTTTTCCCGAACACCATCGAATTGTTTTAGTTTTCAGTAAGATGAAGTAAGACGAGAGGACAAACGAGGGAAACGGTCAGTGTATAAGAGATAGAAAGAGCTTTGAGGAGTAGGAAGGAACTTGAGGGATAGGGAGAGGGACTGGAGGGCCAGAAGGTGCGATCAGGGAAGGTGGGTTACTTATTTGGGGGGGGGGGCGTAATGGCCCAAAGGCTCATCGCCCTGGGCGGAGGCCCATCAGAGCAGTGAGACGCGATGGATTCAATTTGAGCGGTGTCGGGGGATCGCCGGTGGATCCCTGACGATGCGATGCTGTCGTCGCCGTCAGAAAAAGTTCCCTGCTGTCACTGGAGACAGGGTGGCGGAAATAGGCGTTGGGAAGCGTACGGATGAAGTGGAGTGACGCGGGTGAATGAGATGGGAGTCTATGCTGGTGGGTAAAAACTGTGAAGAAGGTAAGGTAGTTACCAGCAGAGAAGTTATATAGTTTAAAGACTGATGATCCAATGTGAATTGATTGATTGCTTCGTGTTTAGAGGCACGTCAAACGTTATGGTAATTAGTCCCGTTAGTGTAGAATACGTTTTTATGCTCGCAGTTGGCGGTGTTCCTCGCTCGCTGGATGGTGGAATACAGCGCCGCCCTATTCGTCGACTTGGGATTTTCACACTGAGGGATCTCCCACCTTCAGGGCACTGTCCCAATAGAGACAAGCCCTAAACCGATTGGTTTCCCAACATGTGTAGTAGAACATGTAAGTGTAATAGTATATGTTCATGAAGTAGTGCTGGTAAGTGTGTGTGCAAGGGGAGAAGATTGGACAAGGAAGAGGAAAGAAAGATCGCGCGCAGTCCGTGGCCCGTTTGTTTGGATACTGCAGTGGCATTCGCCTGATATTGATCGGAAAAGACGCGAAAAAGTACCCATCAGAGAAGCTGGTCGCTAGAATTCTCCTGACTGCGGATGAATTAGACCTAGCTATCTACCTAATGTCGAGTATTCTGCCACCGTCGGAACTGGAACCCAGGGACCTCCCGGTCAGAGGCACTACAGTGACTTTGTTTGATGCCCTGAGTCACCTCGGAAGGTTCGTATGTTTTCATTCTTTATTAGGGTACATGAATGTAATAATTCTGTAGGAAATGTATATTGAATGAAGGTATAATTAGTAGGGAATGTAATAATTCTGTCTCGGAGAAACGAATAATATGATGCAGCATTGAAATGAGCGTTTCGCAGTTTAATTTTTTTAAGGGTGATGGGAGCTGGCCCAGCACCAAACCTCCCTCCTTTATCCGGGCTTGGGACGGCAACGGCGGCTGCTGAGCTACTTGATCCGCTCAGTTCCCTCCGCTGGCGGAGTTGAATTTTACCAAAGGCCTGAGATTAAGTTGGCTTGGTCATCTTAGTAGGTTGCAGCATGACAGAATAGTGAACAAGATTTTTAGCTGGAATCCAGTGACTACCACGAAAAGATTACTGCCTAAAAATAAATGAAAAGATTATGTTGTCAAACACATCAGAAAAATGAAAATTGGATCGAGCACTTGAAGAATAGGGAAAAGGATAGTTGAGCACGCCAAGAAGATCATTTGAAGACCGTAGGGCCTGGAAGAAGAAGAAGAAGAAAGAGAAAAAGAAGAAGGCATTGAGTTGACGCCAGTTTGAAATATTTTGTAAGACAAATTTCCGAGAAATTTGGTCTGTACCTCATCAATTAGAGCTCATTAATAACTTCTGACAACCCAACAAGCATTTTGGCTCTTTTGAAATAAGTGTAGGAATACCATCACGAGATATAATAAATATTAATAACCTTGGAAACTTAAAAACAGTAATATTTGTAAATTTCTATAGAAAATACTGTTAGGTAAAATGTTTTAGAAGGAAATATGTGCGTTAAATGGCTTGATATATTCATAAATTTCCCTTATACCTCTAAAATATGGACAAGCTACTACAAAGACCACAAAGCAAAATGAAGAGTAAAATACCACTGGTAAAATTACGAAACACTATATATGATTTAGAGACAAAATAAAATCATTTTTAATGAATGTTACGGTGACAGAAACATTCTCTAATCAGGTTCAGAGATTTGGAAATTAATGTTGGAATTTAAAAACTGAAATTGTACAAAACTCCTAAAACACCTAGATTTATGATTTCCTAAAAACATGATTACTCGCAAGGTAATTAATCAATGGTACATATTAAATAACACCTGAACGCCAAATTCTTTCACCCGACTACATGAGTTGATTTCCTAAAAACAATTACAATTTGGAACACCAGTGATGCCGAAGTACATGATATATCTCAATGAAAACTGGTCAAAAAAATAAACAAGAAGCATCTAATAGATAAGTATTAAACGGATCTTCTTTTCGATTCAAGACCAGTCCTTGAACTTTCTTAACATACATCGCAGATAACAAATCTTACGCAGACGACGTATACAACGTATGTAAGTATTTACAACTTTAAAATTAAGTAATGCGAGACTCTGGACTCAAAGGTTTTAAGGTTCATGATGAATCCAAGATATCAAAATTTAACTGAAAATAATGTGAACTACTGGAGTGCCTACATTAACACTTCATATCTGAGTGTTGGAAATAACACCTTCGTGCACTGAATCAAAGCAATAGGTAGTTGCACTGTACAGCTGCAGATTAGTAAGAGAATTCTTGCAAACTGCACAACTTCTATATGTGAAAATATGAAGTGATAATTATCGAGTATACAGCATTTAGTATTCATTTTAAGCATAGAGTATCAATGGATAGACAATGGCGATCTCGAAAAAAGTAAAAAAAGAGCATTAAATTATTTATTCTTCTATTTTATAGGAGAGCGAGCCTTTTTATGCTTATTGTAAAAGGTTAGTCATGTAATAAAAGTATACTAAGGATCATATAAGGTATGTACCGTACTACTTCAGAATTTTAAGAGTATCTCTCAAAACTTTAAGAATTTATGAAGGAGCTTTTTGTTAACTTGGGAGGGGGGTTTAATGATTTTCAAACAGATCGTACATTCTTACTAAAATAATACAATGATTACAAACCTTTCTGATTCCATATTTCCAGCGACATCTCGTTACAATTCACTTCCAAAATTAAATTCCTGCGAAGAAATACAATGGAAGTGTGTTCTTTTGGGACAAAAACAACGTTTGAAGAACGGTAACTATTACAGTACGAAATTACGATTAGATTTTCCGGGAATCGAGGCCAGATTGCATTTCACGGCAACTGTCGAATTTGCCACACGAGAGGTTTTCGAGTTACCAAAATCCCACCTCACCTAATATTCCGAAATATCCTCTAGATGTTCTACAATATTTACTCTCTTGAACGCTGTCGAAGTCGTCGCGCCGCCCGCGGCCCGCGCCTCTCCGCTCCGCTCCACTCCGCGTGGCTCTTCAGCGCCGGCGCGTTGTTATTCCGCTGCCGACGACACGGGAACAATCGAATGAAATAACAAAAGACGGTCGCGAGGCGAAACAATAACAACGGAGCGGCGGCGGCGGCGCTGGCGGTGGCGGGGGGGGGGGCGCTGCGGAGCGCGGCGGGTGGCGCGGCTGCGGGGATGAGGTCTGGAGAGGGGGGGTGGTGGGGAAGGGGCGCCGCGGGGCGTAGTGTCAACACTTGGCCCCCACTTTTTCCCAGCACCGCTCTTCGGAGTTGTTCCCGTCGCCGACGGTGGTCGCACGGTCGCTCTTCTCGCACCCGGCTCGTGCTCTTTGCTGCCTTAAATTAAGGGTGGAAACTCAACGTTTGGGATTTGGGAGTTTAAACAGAAATCTTTACAATTCCTTTGCGCTGTTATTTGTCGTGCAACATTTTTACATTGCACACTTTATTTTATTGGGTTCGATCAACCGTCGGTTGACTCACCTACGGTGGTATTTCTCCTGATACTCTTTTTATCATTCTGAGATGACCTTCATGATAAGTAACTCATGCCCTTCTTCACATCATCCCATCCAACTTATTGGTTTAGTGGTGAGTTATAGTTGACATTTACACAATTGAAATAATTGAAGGCGTTGTCATTGTCAACAATACTATTTATTTCAATAAGACAATCTTATTGAAATAAATAGTATTGTTGACAATGACAACCTCTTCAATCATTTCAATCATCCACTAACTTCAACTTCAATAACCGTGCAACCGTCTTTGACTGATTACTGATTTCGTGCGCGTCAACGGCTAATATCATTAGTGCCGTAAGTATAGTGCATGTTTTCTTCGGGAGGTAACAGGTTCTTTCCCCACAGGATGGGGATATCCAGCGCCGGCCTACCCGTCGTCTAACGGGGCTTTCCCTAACCAGGTATCTCCCACCAGAGGGGGCACCGCTCCAGTCGGGACAAGATCTAAGCTCCCGACCGGTCTCCCGGCATGCGTGGTAGTGATGTGCTTGTAAGGGAAAGTAAGGGGTGAGAATGGGACAAGGAAGAGGAAGGAAAGATCGCATGAGGTCCGTGGCCCGTTTGTTTGGGTGCTGTTCCGGCAATTGCTTGGTGTTGCGGTGCCACGGACAACTACCGATTAGAGCAACCGGCCGCTAGAATTCTACTCCAGACAGCGACAGAACTCGATCTAGCTAGTGTCGAAAATCCTGCTTCCGACGGATGTCAACCCTAGGACCTAGGTTTGTTCAGAGGCACTATAGTGACATCAATTTATGCCCTGAACCACCGCATTCGGTCAACCGTCATCAAAATCTCTCTTTGCAGAGGCCTACGCCCACCTTCATCGGCTGTCACTGAGTTTGCCAACTTTTTCTCCCACACAGTTCCCCATTTCCACTCGATCATCCTTTTCAATCTTTACTTCGAGTAGTCGTGGCTTTTCCATCTTACTCCCTTTCCCATTGTCGTCACCGCAGCCTCCCCCATTGGATTGCGACCACTACCGCACTGTCGGCTGCCATCGCCTCCAGCATCGTCGCCCGCCCCGCCGTCTGTTTGGATTGGTCGCCCTCCCCAGCCCTGTACCCGCCCCTGGCGATGGGGTCGGCAGGGGTGGCGGCGGGGGCGGTGCCAGCGGGTCCTGTTCCGCTCGCGTTCGCAGCAAATCAGGAGGGAAAAATGCGACGAGTTGTAAAAGGCGAAACGAAGTTAGCAATAATATTATGTAACATTACGGATGTGCTCGGGGAAAAACTCCGGCGACAGACTGTGCGCTGGTTTCTTTTCTGCCCGACTGCCGCGCCAGTGACGCCAGTTATCGGTGGTGGTTCGGGGTGTGCCCTCGTGAGTCCTTCCGCCAGACTGATTCTTCCTTGTAATTCTTTATATGCCAGTGATAATATTGTTGCGGTTCTGTTGACACTATTTGATCGAGATGAAGTAGTCTGTTTAACAACGGATGCTTTTTGACGTATTTGCTACCAGCTTCAAGATCGTCTGTTGTCAATGAGAGTTTTTTACCTGTTATTCTTGGAATCAGTGTTCAAAGTCGCATTCTATTCTGAAACTTATTAGATACTTTTACATTGGAAAATTACAAATGTTTGAATTTGCTATTAGGATAAGCTAATCAAGAGATTTTATAAAAAGAATTTTGTAGTTCCTCATTTTTTTAAATTTCTGTATTGATAAATATTATTTTATTTTTTAACGATAAATTTTTTCATTATTGGTTAGTAATCATTTCCTATATTATTTCAGTTGTGGTCACCTTTTGTGGCTCTCATACGCCACCAATCTGTATAAATAAAGTCTTTAAAGAAAGAGAATTTCACGGAGACGTAACGAATTTGAACTTTAAAAATATGAAGGATTTGTTTTTAAAAAGGCATTTAAATATTCATGTCAAATGCAACCCACAACATTCGGCCGTATTTTTAATCTATATCGTTAACTCCTAAACGAAGCGTTTTAAGGCCATAAAAACGAAAATTTTGAGGCCAAGGGTTCAAAGAAACGTTCCGCACACCGTAATCAACTGAGATCTTCTTGTACATTTTTTTACATTTTTACTTGTTCGACGCTTCTCGATTCCACCGCACTCTGTTCAGAGACTGTAGAATCTGGAACTGTAAAATGTCTGTAAAATTCAACTAATTACTTGATATTCTACGCGATTGAATTATACGGGTGTACCTCTCTGCTCGGTAATAACGTAAAATAAGAATAGCTTGTTGTGACAAGAATGTATTTTATTGTTACCAATTACAAGAAGACATATGGAACAAGAGACGGAGGATAAAGTTTTCAAGAAAAATATATATCATTGTAGAATTCACGACCGTTAATAAGTTGTGGGATATGGATCACGGGATTGGTGAATTAATGAAACATATTAGTTTGCTAACGTTTCGGAATATGTAATACCTTCATCAGGGCTACAATAAACAAAATCACAAGGAATAAAGACAACTTGTCTGAACAGCAACATTAGAAATCACACAATATATATTCCATGAATGGTGGAGGTCTCATGCTCATTGAAAACTAATTTTTACAAAATTGCAAAATTTCAAAATTTTTTGTTCTACATTTATGAAAATAGAAATTTTTACTTAATGAATTCTGTTCCTAGAAGATAAATTTTGAAATAAGGTCACGTACAATTTTTCGAAAATTTGAGTACTTTTCCCGTAATTTTGCGTGAAAATACGGGCAAGAAAGTACGTGCTGTTTCAGCACCACTCGTTTGTTTTACGCTGACATTGTTCCCAATTGATCTCCCAGTATGAAAATAGAAATTTTTACTTAATGAATTCTTCCTAGAGGGTAGTTTTTGCATTTGGGTCTGGTGTCAGAGTCGAGAAGGGCGGGCCGGTGGGGAGAAGGGGACGAGGCGGCAACGGCAGTGGGTGGCGGCGGGGCGGGAAGTGTCTCCATATGAAAATGACGTCACGTGCTGACAGCCCCTCTGTAAACTCTGCAAAGAGCGTGAGAAACGATCTGAAAGTGTACTCTGACTGCCGTCTTCAAGTTTCTGTTTTGAAGTATACGGAAAAGAATTTCTTTCTTTGTTCGCATTTGTCTAATACACGATCTACAAATTTTAAGGAAGTCTCTTGTTCGAACGGTAGCAGAGGTGATGGTTGAATATGGTGAAGTTGAACTAGATTAATAATGTCTTATAAAAATTATTCATGGAATTAATAATGTATATATTAATTACATTTAATTATCTAGAGCAATCGTAGAATAACATCTAATCTTATTTTTTCATAAAATATTCTGGAAAGATGGGAATTTGTTTGTTTAAATATTCTGGAAAGATGGGAATTTGTTTGTTTAGTTTAAATCACGCTTCTTCCAGCCGGGATAAGCTCTAAGCTCCCGATTGGTCTCCCGACAAGTAAGATAATGTAGTGCAGATGAGTGTAAGTTTGTGTAAGTCAGGCGTGAGGATCAGACTGGGAAAAGAAAGGAAAGTTTGCGCGCATTATCAGTCAGTAATGTGGGTACTGTAAACTGTATAATTTGTGGTTGTCTTTAATTTACTTCATTTAAAGCCTACTCAACGAAATAGTGTTTGATTATCTAATCTATTGTACGTTTCTACTTATGATACAGCTGATGTCACGCAACAAAAACACTAATAAAGAGCCAACTATCGATCGCATCAAACATTAGTTATTCACTTTTTATATTCGAGATATGTAATGATATGCACTGTATATCCGTAAATATTATGCTATTTTATTCCGGTAATCGTGAAGACTGTTTTGTTAAAATATTTAATTTATTGTAGTGTATTAGGAGACTATTTTCTTACTCTTGAGTAGTGATCGTGCTATGTTTTCGAAAATCATTTTGTGTGGTTTTGTTCAGCACTATCTTCACTGCTGTAGACCACTAATTGTATTAATACATGGATACTTACAATACAATTTAAAACTCCTTACGTAATACACTCTGTAAACGCGAATGATCCAAAAACGTAATAACACATGACGCGTAAAAGCAGCGTGAAATTGGGAATGCTGGAGGAATGAGGATGGATAATGAGGGAACCCGAGAAACTTTGCGAATATCCCTTTCTACTCACTATAAATTACCACATTCCTCAATATATTCTATTTCAGTAAAACATTTATTTCCTTATTTACAAACTGAGATGGTACCATCTGCGATGGCTCATTAGCAACATCGTTTTCTCTGCATCATCATTGACCCGGAGGTCTTAGGATTCTAGACCCGATGGAGGTGGATTGTCGAAACGTCCTATCAGTTGATGTTACTGCAATGCCTCTGTTCTGGAGGTCGTAGTCCTGACGGTGGCAGGATTTTCCACACCAGCTAGATAGCTAGATCGAATTCAGTCGCTACCTACTGGAGAATTATAACGACCGGCTGCTCTTATTGACATCTTTCCGTCGTTCCTTCAATCAACACCAGGCGAATGTCGGAGCAGTACTCTAATAAACCGGCCATGGACTGCGCGGGATCTTTCCTAGCGTAGCGCGCAATGGAGCAATGCTATTCAACTCAAATTGTTTTTAACTTCCGTCTATGCATTTACAATTCGTCAAACAAAATTTGCCACATTTCTATGTCTATTTTAATATTTCATTTATCTTTTAAATGCTGCACTTAAAATATACTTGGTTTCTACTAACTACATACAACTTAAGTATATTTTTACACTTGTATATAATATTACATGTCTTTGTATGCATCTGACATGTGGTTAGACGGAAGTGCGGGCCTGATGGTCTGAGCCTCGTCATATCAATAAAGGCATTATTATTATTATTATTATTATTATTATTATTATTATTATTATTATTATTATTATTCCTTTCCGCTTCCTTATCCTATCCTGAGCACTTCCTTACAAAGAGTTGCACTTAAACATACATGCACTAAATTAATCAGACGTCAGGGGACCAGTCGGAAGCTTAGAGGTTGTCCGGCTGGGGTGATGTTTTGTTGGTGGGAGATACCTGGTTTGGGAAAACCTAGCTAACCGACATTTAGTTTGGCACGAGATTTCGTCAGCCAGCGAGGTAAGATCACCGCCATCTCGCGAGGAAAATGCATACACTACACCTACGGAGTAACAACCGTAGCAGCTGACTCGCTCAAAAACACTATCAATCCATCAATCGAACCGAATTGGTCACTTTCTGTACCTAGGTCTTGTACACCGTGGGCTTATTACAGCCTGAGGCAATGCTGATGTGTTGAACTTGGTTGAATTGAAGTAAAAACACCTTATGCACATAAAACATACTGAAAGACAGGAAAAACAATAAGAATTGACACCAAATTCATGTCAGGATGCAGCAGACATGTCTGAACTTGCTTGAATTGTGCTCCGGCTGCCAGAACAGCTGAGTGCGGCAGGACGACCACTTCACATAGCGAGGAGTAGTTTAACTCTTAAATAACACTTGTGGTGCATATGATGACATTGACGTTAGACTAGGCAGCTCAGAATACGTTAATCAGCTTCTTACCAAGGAACGTAGAACTTAACATCACAATTACTGCAACAGTTTTGTGGTTTGCATTTCTTACGGTTACGTAACTATTAGTAACTTGGTCATTATGAAAACAAATAGCAGAGGTTACGCCATTCTTGACAATCCGTAATGGTATGTGATACCTGCGCACCGAGTTCCTTCATAGTAATTACATGATGAGAAATTATATTGTTCACAGACGAAGCACTACATTATTCAGTAGGTCTAACAGTTCAAAATGTGCGCAGTTGCATACCTTACGTAACATTTTTTCGTAGGTCATATTGGGCAGTTCGTTTCAGTCAATAAACAGTATATTGAATTGAAAGTGAACGATGAACACACATATTAAAGATTGTTCTGTGAATTAACAAATTAATGAGTGCGAGCGAGCGAAAGACACATCCGCTCTTTGGGAATGTAACATCTCGACTGAGTTATTAGCTCTTCATAGGAGATACACTGGGCATTATAATACAGTAAATAAAACAACATATTAAGGCAAATATTGCACACACGCACATTTTAAAGATTGCAATATGAAGTTAACACGTTTAACAACCGCGTGCCAGCCAGAGAGACAGGCGAGTGCTCTGTTAATAAAAAGTTGAAGCTCGACTGCCTGAGTTCGTTATGCAAATTTGAAAGGGGAGAATTTCGCAGTTACGAGTTGCATGGGCCAATTAGAACTAACCAATCATTTATTATAAATAAAATGTTTTGTAAACATAGCTAATTTATAATTAAAGAAGATGCGTGAGCATATGCTAAATATAATTAAGAATTTTGTAAGATATAATTAAGAACCGAACGAATTGCATCACGCTTCCAGGAATTTTAGTGAGGCTCCCAGCTGCAGCTTGAGGCGGTTGCGTCACGTCAAACGGGAAACGTGTAGGATGATACCCGGGTGGGGGCCAACCTAGCAAGCCGACGGTAGGTCGGCCTCGGATCTCGCCATCCAGCGGGGGATGATCACCGTCACCTCCCGAGGTAAAAACATGCACCGCGCGTTTGGGACTAATAACGAAAACCTTTCGTGCGTACGGGAACCTAATCAATCAATCAATCAACGGAACCAAATTGGTCACTTTCTGTACCTCGGTCTTGTACACCGTGGGCTTATTACTGTTCAAGGTGACACTGCTGTGTTTATGCCAGGAAACCAGTCGAGAGCTTAGAGGTCTATCTGGGGCGGTGCCTCGCTGGTGGAAGATACTCGGGTGGGGCCAACCTAGCAAGCCGACGGTAGGTCGGCCTCGGATCTCGCCATCCAGCGGGGGATGATCACCGCCACCTCCCAAGGTAAAAACATGCACTGCACTTTTGGGACTAATAACCAAAGCCTTTCGTGCGTAAGGAAATTAATCCATCAATCAATCACTCAACGGAACCAAATTGGTCACTTGCGGCACCTCGGCCTTGGGCACCGTGGGCATATTACTGCTCAAGGTGACACTGCTGTGTTTATGCCAGGAAACCAGTCGAGAGCTTAGAGGTCAATCTGGGGCGGTGCCTCGCTGGTGGAAGATACTCGGTGGGGCCAACCTAGCAAGCTGACGGTAGGTCGGCCTCGGATCTCGCCATCCAGCGGGGATGATCACCGCCACCTCCCGAAGTAAAACATGCACTGCACTTTTGGGACTAATAACCGAAGCCTTTCGTGCGTACGGGAACCTAATCAATCAATCAATGAACGGAACCAAATTGGTCACTTGCGGCACCTCGGCCTTGGGCACCGTGGGCATATTACTGCTCAAGGTGACACTGCTGTGTTTATGCCAGGAAACCAGTCGAGAGCTTAGAGGTTTATCTGGGGCGGTGCCTCGCTGGGGAAGATACTCGGTGGCCAACCTAGCAAGCCGACGGTAGGTCGGAATCAATCAATAACGGAACCAATCGGCCCTCGGCCTTGGGCACCGTGGGCTTATTACCGCCCAGGGCAACGCGCTGTGTGGTCGAGTGCCGCCTCCGGCCGTCGACGTCCCCGCACCGCGCCGCGCCGCCCCGCGCCGTTTGTCCGGGGCGCCCTTGCTATAGCGACCGCGTGCGGAGGATATCTATTGACTTGATGAGCAGCCGCCACCGCCGCCTGTGGACGTTGGTTCACTACCAGGCGCAAACAAGCCCTTGTTGACATCTTGGCGTTCAAAGGGCGGCCGTGACGGGGACGGCCACTGAGGAACGGATGCCGCACAGCGGTTTGCGACAAACAGGAGCTCGGCTGTCTCGTCTGTCTCTGGTGTCTCGTTGGGCCCAAGTCACGGAGCCGCCACAGTTATTAGTTCATCTCTACTTTCGGTCGAGCCTGTTTCCCGTTGAGACTTCTTTGTTTTTTAGATAACGTTTTTTAATGGTCAAGAAGATGAGTCATATTATGTACACATACATCAGTAAGACATTCTACAAATTTCATCTGCTTATGACGTTACTTCAAATTAATTTCTTTAAAACTAACCAGTCTATCACGATTCTAGGGTTGACTGATAAAGGGAGTAGAATTGTTGAATAATTATATTACATTTTGCTGAAGTGTATATTTATGTCGTTTTATGTATATTGTCATGTCTATTGCCATATTGTTTATGTATATTGTTTATGTCATTATGTATTTTTTTGTACTATTTCACACTATAATAAATAAAGTGTGATGCTATTTTCTGAAAAAGAAATTTCGCGTGTCTCGGCATTGTGATCAGAACATAATCGGTTATTGAAAGTGCTTCGATGTACTGTAACATGCGTACTCACGAAAATTATGGTACAGTTATGGTTTTAGGGTAAAGTAAAGTTCGGATTACGATAAACGTAAGATTACGGTAAAGTTATGTATAAATTACGGTACGATTTCACAATTATAGTAGAATTTGGCTACACAGCACAGTTCTCAAGTTACTGTTAATTACTAGATTTTAAAGCATGTCGTTAAATCACATTTTCAATACTGATGGAAAGAGTGAAGGAATCTCCTGGACAATGATGATCTTAGTTGGTTTGGAACAATCTTATGTGTTGTCTTGAAACAGTCACTAGGGTTTGCTTCCCACTTCGATTTCTTCAGAAATTTGCTCCCTAGGGCTAGAAGAAAATGTAATAACTGTTTCCAGCAAAATCGGTTGCCAGAACTCCTATATAAAAATGTTATAACATTTAGATGAAATACTGTTGAGTACAAGGAGTGGACGTTTTGTTAACTATAGTTTCAGAGAGTTTTGTTAGTTTCCATTATTTATACGGACAGTTCTTTTGTAAGGTTGTATAAGTACGGTACTCGTATGAATGCTTAAGAATGCTTGAAAATGCTCGAGTTATTCTTGTGCACACGTCTTACAATGAATCGGTGATTTAAATTGCTTGATTATTAGTGATTCCGGGAGCGCCAACGGCTAAGTGCATTAGTTCCGTAAGTGTGGTGTATGTTTTTGCTCGAAAGGTGGCGGGGATATTGCCCCACAGGATGGCTAAATCCGGCGCCAACCTAAGTCGGGTAGCGGCATTTCACCCAACCAGGTGCCTCCTACTAGAGGGGTATCCCCTCAGCCGGGACAAGCTCTAAGCTCCCGACTGGTCTTCCGGCATGTGCAGAAGTGCAGTGCATGTAAGTGTACGTGTGTGTAAGGGGTAGGACAAGAAAGGGGAAGGAAAGACCTCGCGCGATCAGCGGTCCGTCTTGACATATGCCTGGTATTGATCGCAAAAACCACGAAAAACTATCGATCAGAGAAACCGGCCGCTAAAATTTTCCTTCGGGCAGCGGCAGAACTCGACCTAGCTATCAGGTTAGTTCAAAATCCTGCCACCGTCGGGACTCAAACCCCAGGACCTCTCGGTCTGGGTAACATACTGCAGTAACATAAATTGATCCCCCTGTCACCTCTCCCGGCGATGATTTAGAAAACAATTCTGTAACTATGAACAATACTGATCCTTGTTCCTCTACTGCCTGCAACTGATAATTACTGACGTTCTCTCATTATCCTTGAAACATTCTTGGAATGAGAGAACATGTGTGTCTCCTTTCTTTTGCCTCACATTTCACCATATTTCGTCATATTTATGTCCATTTCTTACTTTATTATATAGTCATAATTATCAGCGTTTTGAATCAACGTGGCTTTCTGGTGTGACTTGACACACACGGCGAGATATTTGCAGCTAAGTTAACACAAGTTAAAAATAAATAGTAAAATGTATTTCTTGTATAAGACGTACATCACACGAAAACGAAATGATTTGTGAAACTTGCATTATGAATCTCCACATTTCGAACTATTTACTATATCCACAATAGATTTTTTTCATACCGCTTTGCTCGCTCAGTACCCTTTGCCTTTCCTGACCTACACGTTCTCCTCATCCGCTACTGCACTCCATTTTTCCCTGCGCCGCTGCCGCCTCTCGTCGTCGCCCTCTCCCGCCCCCTCGTGAATCTCCGCCCGCGGCTCTGCCTTATCCCCTTATCCCCCGCAACCGCTCCCGGGGGACACTTAGCGGCGCGGCTCCGGTGGCGCGCACAATGGCGCACCTTATCTCTGGCCCACCCCGCCCCGCCCCCCGCGCCGCCCCCGCGCCGCCCCCGCGCCGCCCCGCGCCGCCCCCCACGCGCCACTCTCACCACGTCGCCACCTCGCCGCTCCCGCCCCCGCGCCGCTCCCGCGCCGCCCTTGCGTCGCCCCGCGCCGCCCCGCTCCGCCCCGCCCCGCCCCGCCCGCCGCCGCACCGCCCGCACCGCCCCCGCCCGCCCGCACCGCCCCGCACCGCCCGCACCGCCCCCGCACCGCCCCCGCGCCGCCGGCACCAGCTCCCGGCGCCGATCCCCCGCGCCACTCCCCGCGCCGCTCCGCGCGCTCCCCCGCAACAGGAAATGTCATTTCATTTTTGAGTGCTGTTTGAAAGTTAAGAACTACATGACAATAAATGCGTAAGTAAAGTGAAAAATGAAAATGCTTAAGAGTGACAGTCGCGATGCCATGGGGTTAGTCGAGCACACGAGATGTAAACGTAGCTGATTTAAAGCTGAAGTAATGAAGGCCAGATTGGAGATGCCAAATGGGGACTTAATAAAATATTACTCGAGAAAACAAAATATCATCCAGTAACATCTTTTTCTCTCATCGCCATAAACACTACGCCATAACCCGTGAAGGTGTCAAAAGACCCAGTTCATGTCTTCGGTGATGTGATACCTACGAAGATGGCGCACGCCGTGATGGGACATCGTAGTGGCGGCGGTAGAAGGAGCTCGCTACTCCGCGACCGACTTCACCGGACGCCTGGAATACTTCCCCTCCTTTTCACGGGGCCAGCCGCGGGTCCTAAATTCGGGTTTACTGTGTTACTTCCGGCAACTTGGAGAAGGGTGGGTGGGGGGTCGACAAGCAGAGGGCGGTCGGGGGGCTCCGTCATCCGATCGGAGGCCGTATTTACGACGAACCAATAACAGAATGGGCCTGGAACAAGGTTTTACTCGCACAAAAGCGCGGCTGCCGGAGTGCGCCGGATTAAAATTATTACGGCCGGGGATAAAAGCGGTTATCGCCGCCGCGGCCGCGTCCCGGCATCGATCCCGCGGCCGTCGCACCGCCGCCGCGCCGCGATTGTTCGCCGAGATGGCGTTCTCTGTCCCCGGCGGCTGCCTCTTCGGCTCCCACTTCTCCGGGGACGAGACATCTCAACCACGGGTGGGTATTGTGAAGGAATAGCCCTGCTCCTGTTGGGGGCCATCTTTAGTGTAATGAGAATCTAGCTTTGGACGGCTTTGGCGTCATCGGTTCACAATGTCGTCACAAAGTAACATCACAGAATCACACCATTCTTGTCGTTTCAACAATATGTGAAGGTTTCAACACCGTCGTTTGTGTTCTGTGTATAATCTATTCTGGGTCTCAACGCCAATTTAAAGAAACAAAATTGTTAGTTTCCCCCTATTAATTCGGATTCACACTGCTAAGTACGTATATATCGTTCTGAAACATACTTTATCCATTCATATGGGACATAGGGCTCACATAATCAAGTTAAAAATAAAATAATACATTTATAAATAGATAAATTAAAATAAATCACGGAAAATTATGAAATAAGGTAGCTGTCGAGGTACAAAGGATAAAGAAACTAAAATCTAAAGGGGAACATAATTCGTTTCACAGCATCTCTCAAATAGACTCGCCCTTATTACTTCTCACGGAGGTATTTATTTTACTACACCTATTTTTATGACCGGAAAAGCTATAAACGGCGGAGCTCGGGCAGACCATATGATATAGTTTTTGTCACGTCTGTACCCTTCTTGCGTTTGGAAAAATAATGCTGAGAATTGGAGTTCACAGAGCAAAAAACGTAATTTGTACAAAATGAATCATTTTGTGTAGTTGGACATCGTTTTCAATAATTATTTTTTTTGAATGATGCCATCTATATCACTAATTCACAATGCACCCAGAAATTGAAATAAAAATTATGCTTCCTCCGACCTTGTGAGAGGTTTCTATGGTTTATTTAGATACCCAGGAAGTAGTGAAAAATCCAAAATCAATTAAACAGTTCCGATGTTGACTGAAATATCAAACATTTGATTGTGTTAGTCCGCCTTTTCTGCGCCTACCGACTGAATAATCGGGCCCAGGTCGTCACTGCTTTCGACACTGCTGGAGTTAGGCTTCCTCCACCTAAGAGGACGCTTAAATATTTGCTATTTACATGTTGCCTTATGGACTAACATTTTTAAATCGCAATATTCGTGAAAACTGTTTTTGTTAAAACATTTAATTTACTGTTGCAGGTAGATGGCTCGTTTCAAGTAGTTTTGAACCATATAGTATCAATTTTACGAGGATACATTAAACAAGGATCATCAGGAAGAAATACAACTATTCCAATATTTAATTTATTGTTATACTAGAGTTTTATATTTGTTCATTTTGAGCAATGTGCGCGCTACATTTTGAAAATCATTTTGGGTAGCTTTGTTCATCAGCACTTTGCTTGCTGCAGGCCATTAATTTATATTCAATTTAATATTCAATGTTTTCAGAATTTTTTCTCTATATCAAATATGTTCATAAGACTCTTATGTTGACATTTAAAATGTGGCCTACCAAAATGTAGTAGAAATATAACAGACAACTGGTGAATTTATTGAGTAAAGTATAATATATCATTGTCTCTTTTGCCAGTGATATTTATGAAAACTTTTTTATATAACATGAACGTTTGATTTGAATATGATTTGAACTTGCCGTTCTAATCTCCAAGCGGATTCCAATCTCACTTTGCCCCTCCACATAGCAAGCTCGATTTATCAAAACCCTTCCAATTCCTCTAGCTCCAGAATAAGCAGCATTACTTCTGCCATCACACAAATTTATTTAGAATATTCTTGCATTAAATCCTCATTCCTCTGTGACCTGACGTTGCCTATTTACAAGTTAAACATTTTCACTTTTTTTGTTTTGAATTATTTTTGTATTGTTAGTCATTTAGCACCCATTTAACAGCAGATCGTGAAATCCTCACTGCTACGACGCTCTTCACATTGTCAGTTACCGCCGTGGTTCCGCTCGCATCCTCACGACCACCTCCCCCGCCTTCTCTTCCATCGCCTCCTCCTCGTTCGCCGCCACCGCCTCTGCGGCCGTGACCGCCGCCTGATTGGTGCCCCGCCTTCCCCTCTGAGCTTTGGCAAACCCTGTGCGCGGGGCTTGCGGTTTGTGGAGGCCAGTAGTCCCGGTCCGCAGCGCGTCCATTGTCCCTCCGAGAGCTCCCACTGCGTCCGGATTCGCTGTCGTTCGAGGGCAGCTGCGGGGCTGTTGGCAACTTCGGACTTCAGCGCAGCTTCCCTTTGCGATAGTTACACTGAGCGGCATTGCGAAATACGAGAATTAAACGCAACATTTGCTTCGGAGCGAAAGTAAACGCAACTAAATGGTTTTAGAAAAGATAATAATCCTCCAATGGTAATAATTATCAAGCCTGATCAGTGCTATAAGAATCTCTGCTCTGGGAGAAATTAAATAACTTAGGAGGATGGTCTCGTATCAATCTATGAATTGGTTGAGAATTGGGGAACTAGGGAGCGCCTACATACTACTATTGAACCAAAATATGTTTTTCTATTTCCGTTGTATAATTCTGTCATTCGACGGCTGCGACCCGTTGCATAATGACACTTATTACGATACAGATTTCATTATGATACAGGTTCTTGAACAATCACAGAGAAGTATACAAACCAAGTATTAACGCTTCATTAATAATTGAGAATCGTTCTAGTAATTTTTTCGTTCTATTTTTTAATTTTTTTTTAATTTTTTGAATATTATTTAAAATAAATTGGAATTTACATTGATTGTAGTTGATTAGTTCAGTGGGACTAACGACATTTGACTGACGTTATGATCAGAACGCAAGTCATTTTGTTTTGACCGTGTGGGTGTTATTAAAAACGCCCAATTATTTAATTTAAAAGTCAAGTGAATCAGAGGTGGAGTTGACATCTCAATAAATAAGAGAAAAGGCGAAAATGGTGACGTCGGAATTATTGCAGTAAAAATCACTAAATTGTGAGAACTAAACACATTGTGGAATTAAACAAAAATCAGTACAGAAATACACGTATGATTGCAAACGTTAAGGAGCATATAGCAGATAAAATTGCAAAAATGAATTGCGACGAGGGGGAGGGAATTAATACCGATACAAGCAGTTCAAGTTTCAGATTATAAATATATGTGAAGAAATATACATTCTCTAATTCAAAAAAAAAAAAGAAAAACAAGTTCTTCTTAAAATTACTAAAGTCTACGAAAAATTATACAAGCAATTTATGGAATGGCAACAAAACAAAACAAAAAATATTCAAATTCAGAAAATACAGAAAAAACTGTTCTCCATGTACTGTCTTTTGTTTAATGGAAATAAATTCCTTCAGTAAGTTAAAACTTAAGTTTTGCACTCCCTCACAGAGGGACTGCTAAACCAAAGCCACCTGCGAGGTCAGGTGAGCTGTCCGCTAGATGGCCTTGGTTAAATCCTGCTTGTCAACTGCCACGAAACGATTCAATGTCGTCAAGTCGTAGAAAATATACGTATGAAACTCAATGCAATAGGTATTAATACACTCGTGTGAAGTTTACGATACTCTCTCATTCCTCACTCGTATCGTAAAAGCACATTCGTGCACTAACAACCATCATTACACCATCGTTTCATAACGTACTAGTTTGATATTGGAATGAAAATGGGCATATATTGAACAAAACGAATAGAGAGAAAAGACAACAGAAAAGTTTATTTCGCATAAAATGTGTGTTTCTCCCAGCGTATTCCAACAGACGTCCATTTACGCGCCTCAAAGTGAGAATATCAAGAACAACCAGACAGAAGAGCGTCGGTGCTCTATATGGTCCACTCAAATGGTCTCTTATTATCTCCCACTTCAGAACGCTCGCATGTTGGCTCGAATCATTAGGATTCATCAGTCGGAAATCCGCCAGCGGCGAGAGCATCCGATGGTGAAAGGAAGAGAGAGGCCGAGGTGGGCAGCGGTAGCTTTCAGGTCGTCGCTAATTATGAACAACACGGGGGAGGACGCGTAATGTTTCATGCAGAGTAATCGGATAAGTGATGTTCAATTACTTAGGCGGCGAGTGGCGATCGTGCCGGGGATAGGGTAGCTCAGCGCACGGCCTCACCTTCTTCTGTCCCCGCGGGCAGTCGGGTTTCGTTTGCTGAATCCAATGGCTGCTGGTGCCGCACGAATCAGGTTGTTGCAAACATACATCATTCCTAGGGCTCGGAATTTCGGATAAAACATATTTTTCTCCTTTAAATCTTGAGCGGTTTAAGTTCGGTGGAAATTCAATAAGCGCCCAATGGTTTTTGTATGCCAAATTGCACATCAACAAAACAAAAAAAATATGTTGAATAAGTTACATTCGTCAAAACAAATGTTATTACACATTTCGGACAATTTTATGAGGATACATTAATATTTTGAGTATTTTGTCGTTTAATACTTTGTGTAAACTCGTAATAAATGAGGTTCAACTACTTCTAATCACCGTAGTTCACTGAACACTCAAAACAGCATCCACAGAACTCGTCCGCGATGCACACCAGCATACGCCACTACGCCATCTCCCTCGGTGGTTGAAATCCATCACGGGCTTGAGAGGTGCTGCTCCACGTGTCGTTGTTGGGAATCATTTGCAACACAATATAAGGAGTTTGGGAAAATACAAAGAATACGTTCGGCTCGTATTGCAAGTCAGGACACTCAGTTGTTGTAGCTGAAATCCATCCCCCGATGACGTCAGCTTTCGAACGCCCGATGTTACCGTTTGTAGATAAGAAGTTCATTCGATGTTATATCACTCGCAGGTTATTAAAACGATTTATTTTTAATATTAACGTCTCGAGGGACATTGGCCGAATTTTCTGGTCGTTGTGTGACGCCACAAACCGTCACTGGTTGAATCTCCTCCCAGACTGAAAATGTGCTAGATCTTCAGCAACATCCATGACAAACTCGCGTCGATGATTTCTGGTGATGCCCTTGAAAGTTTCAGGGAATTTTCTGATTAGAGATTATCCTCAGTTAAACATCGAATTTTGACATTAAATAAACACATTTTGATATTATTTTCAAGGTTGTGTTTTTGGAATGAAATATGCGTGAATGTTTTCTAGATATATCATCTGGTACAAACTGGGCGTTAAATTCATATCAGCTCACTGAAAGTTATTTTCGTGACTTTATCGCTTTTTGAAAAGTCGGCAACGACAAAAATCGCGTTCGGTTGGAACTTAGGGTCTTCGCATGACAGCGCCAGACGATTCCTGAAGGACGCGAGAAGGGCTGTGGAGCTGGCCCGTCATGTACGTGAACAGAGTGGTGGCTGCTGTAATGGTCCTGGCGAAAGGGCAGTATTAACCACATATTTTTTAACAATCAGGTACAGAATATACATAACTGGAACACGTGGGAAATGCATGCATTCAATTGAGAACAAATACTTGAGTGGTAGATACGTTGGGGAAGCGTGTGAGGGTAAAATTACCTATATTTCTGCTATATTTCTGAAATTCGACAAAACGTTTGCATTGGATGCACTGAGGAATATTTCATATTAATGGAAAGACATAAGGAGTAGATTCCTTGAAATGTGCGAATCAAATTCGCCGTTTTCAATTGACTTTTTTCTATGCGAATTGAAACCTAAATGCTACCATAACACATAGTCTTTTGAATCACTATCCATTAGCATCTTACACGTGTGTCATTAATCATTTGATTTAACTGTTTGTAAAAATACTCACAGACGGAAGGCAAAGGATGTGACGAACATGGGAGAATCTTGAACAGATGGGGTGTTACGATACAAATATGTAGGTTTTGTAGGAGTTGTACATCCTGAAAGAACAGTTGAGGAAAGAATCGACACGGGTCGTCGGTTACCATGGACGTGAGGTTGTTGAGAAGAAAATTGGGTTGAGTTTGGTAGAGAATGGACGCCTCTTGAATATCCATGTGATATTAACTAGATAAGACCAAAGAGTAGCGACTTCTAAGAAGATTAGATCCAATCCGAATAGTAGCGAAAACTTGGGCAAGGAGATTCCCAAGAGGAAACAGAGAAGGTAAAATTGCAGATTGGTCCTTGATGTATGAATTCATGAACAATATACTTGTTTGTATTTAGAACTTGAAGTATTATTATTTAAAGTACCTCAAGAGAGGCCAACCAACAGAAAAGTTTGGTGAGTGGACCTATAGGTGCAGTTAATTTAGTTATTGGCGTTACAAAACGGTTTCGAGCACTTCAGGTTAATAAGTTGTTCCGGAACCGTAAGGTTTACAAGATTCGTATCAAGGAGTCAGAAATGACGTCAGATTTTATGTCTCGCCACGTAAAATAAGTCATTCATTCATTCGTTCGTTCGTTCGTTCATTTATTCATTCATTCGTTCATTCATTCAGAGGCGTAGGGCGCGTCAAGAATTGATGTGATGGTCTGAGTAGCGCGGTTTGTCAAGACAGGCGCCCTGCGATCTGCAGATGAACGTCGTTTCCCGGTGAAGATGTGTGCCTGAAGCACGCCGTGATTTCGGCAGCGTTCACTTGTCTGCTGATCTAAGAGTCTCTAGCACTCGTGTACCTTGCAAACTATTCCATCGCCGGAAGAGCTCGCCAAACAGATAGCCTTCTCATTTGGGAATGGATTCATTAATTGATATTTCTGGTAGCTCTCATTAGTACGACTCCTTGCATATCACTTCTGAATTTGTGCGGCATAATTGTTTCTGATGTATTTCGTGAAATAAAAAACAAGTATTTGATTCCACTTATTACCTACGGTTGTTTTTGCAGATTTTCGTTTCTCATAGGTATAATATTAATGTAGTTTTAGCTAATGCCTATAATTTAACTCTCTCCTTTACGTTGTTTATTCTTTTCGTTTTTCATTCTTTAATTTTTCCTGGTTCTTTCCTACCTTCTTCATTCTTTATGAATCATTTTCGCTGTTATTTTTCTCAGAACTTTTCTTAAATGTTTTCAGTCTATATTTCTGATCTCTAGCAGCTTCATCCTAAACCTGACATACAGTTGCTTTAATGCATTCAGTTAAAATACTCTCTATGCTGCTTTTCAGCTGTTCTTGTTTCGTCCCCTTAGCAACTCCTTGCCATTGAGATTTTTCTCCAGTTCCGCTCCCATTCTATAGATTTCAATATATTGCACACATTCCATTCCTTCTTTTCATATGCGTTTCAATTTGCTTTTCGCCAGATTGGCTTGGGCTTCTGATGTCACAATGCTTCCCCATGTCGTTCAGTTCTCAAATCATCTTGTCGCTATAAAAGTTTCAAGAGCTCAAATTCTCCTCGAGTCTGTCGTACGGGAATTTTTCCCAAACTCCTCTGTTTTCAGTGAACTAGAGCGGCTTCCGCGAGCAATGTAGTGGAGTCATACTAAGTCTAGTCTAACACAAGTCTTGTGGCGTTAAGTTTTGAGTCCACATAATTCACTTCTGAGACCTGTGTTGGATCTCCGGAAAATGTATGTTGAATTTGTGGTGGGCAGAGGAAATCTCGGAAGGTTTTTCTCAAGGTTCTCCCATGTTTCCGGCCTCTCATGCCGCCATTGCTCCATCTTCATTCACGTCATTATCATGAACGCATGAGATCATTTTCGCATGAGGCCATGTCATCATTCTTGGGTCTCACTGACCTTAGTATTTAAAAGATCCCTAATCTTCAAAGATAATAAATAATAAATGAATAAATCATGTATAACAAAATTATTGCTTTATTTTCATTTAAAGAATCTTAAATATACAAATTTGATTAACTTCTATCCAAAGTTTCAGTTCCTTGGTGTTGAACAGTACCAAGATGATGATGTTATATTATAAAAAAGGGAAGGTTAAATATTACATACATCATTATTTCTGGATCGGACGTTTGTCACCTCCTAACAGGAGGTGGTGGCACATCGAAGATGATGATTGGCAAGATAGAAGAAGATGGAAGCTTGGGTGCGAGAGACGCCGCATGGTGTAGTTCCACTCGCAGAGAAGAAGAAGAAGAAGAAGAAGAAGAAGAAGGAAGGAAGGAAAGTAACTGAATTTAGATTCCATTTGGCCTTCATCTTCGCAGTTCCCTCCACGTCTACGTGCTTGCCTACGTTCCCATCACCCGTGCTTTCCTCGCCACCTGCCCACGCTCTCACCGCCGCGGGCCAAGCCCTGGCTCCCATTGACGGCGCCGCAGCGCCCTCTGCATGCGTCAAAGTGTGTCACGCCGGGAAGTGATGTACTTACGACGTCGGGCGTCGCGACTTAACGTCTCAAGTGCCTCGTTCCCGCTACATTGCTCTCGCCGCCCCACGCGTCCTTTCCTCCAACCCTGGTGCCCCGCCCCTGCTCAAGCCACCCTCCGACTCCCATGTAAAGGCCACTCGAACAGTTTTGACTTTTTGCCCTCTCTGTAGATGCTGATTGAGGTCAAGAGAATGGCAGATGACTGGGAACAGCAGTCGCAGACATATTCTCGGAGAGGAGGTTATATTATATATTAAGGAGACATATTCTCGGAGAGGAGGTAACTAGGGAAAAGGAACAGTTTAGGATACGAGCGGTTGAAGTGACATTTAATTTTCAGAGCAGGAAAGGTTGGGTCACGAGGCCAATATGACTGAATATGATAATACTACCAACCAAATAAAATAACTTTTACCACGAGTGTTATATACTACATTTTCGACGGCCTTATTGACCTTATAATTTAGTTCAAGTATACAAATTATTTAATAGGGTACTATTAAGATATTATGCTACACATTAAGGCCAGTAGTAACTAGTGCAGTCAGATAAAGTATTGTTTTTTAGAAAACCACTAGTAAAAGCGGTTGTTTCATGGTATGTCTAGCGGGCTAAAGTTCAATTTTTAGCTCTAGTACTAAAAGTAAGACGATTCTTAAGTGTCCAGAAAAATCAGTGATTTCAACAAAGAAAACAAAACACTTTCGTCTCACCACATCAACTATGACTGAACTTAATGTATCATTAAGTGAAGTGCGTACTTGAAATAAAATAAAAAAAGTAAGAGTCTAAAAATAGTGTATGACACACGTGGGAAAAGTGATTTTATTTTGGTCATAGTCCACTCATGCTGTCGGCCTCGTGTCGCAACCTTTCGAACTCGAAAAATAAATAGTCACGTTTACCAGTCGTAACATAAGTAACTATTGTTTTCTCGGTTACAGTCCCAATGTTTTAGCAGAAAATTTGAACATCTTGTAACTTTTGCAATACGTCTAAAAATTCTTTTAGAACGCTTTAGTTCGAGTTCCGATGATGGCGGGTTTTCGTCTTTAGTGTCGTAGCTTCTTCGAATTCATCTACTGATGACTGCTTTGATCGGTAGTTTTCCATGGAATCACCCATCAATACTACCCGAATGCCAGTATATTACGTGACCAGTGAACAGCAAACGGTAGTTCGTCCGTAGGAAACTCACGGGATGTATACAGCGACAATCGACACTTTCACTACTTTTACGAAAATCGACACTGGTTAGCTACTTTTCGGCTTGCGACACCCTACTTGCATCACGCATTAGTACTACGAATATGTTAATAAATAAACTTAAATCTTCATTTTTCTAGTTCACTCCGACGCGAAGCAATATTTAAGTATTCTTAAAAAGTATGTTTGTCACTTGATCCAATAGGAAATTTGCAGTTTTTGGCTTCAAAGTATTAACTATGACATTTTAAAATCATTTTCAAGTTGACCCTTAATGACAAATTGCTCCTAAGAGTGATATTTCTCACTGCTCGGACTGCGCAATGTATTCCCCTTTTTGTAAATCGTTGTTAGGAAGTGAAAGTAGCTCATTCTGGAACGAAAACCTAATAACCATGCACTGAACTCTTTGTTACATCAAATAAGCCTGGAATTGTGGGGGAAAATATTTTCTTATATCTAAACATTCATTATCAAGCAGAAATATTTTTTAGACTCATGCGAATCAAGTTGTCAATTCAATTTTACATGGATTTAAATAGAACGTTTCTGACCGTCCGTGGTATGGAATACAAGGGTATTTAAGAGCTAACTCTGTGCTTTTTAGGTAGAATTTTTGTAATCATTTATTATTATTATTATTATTATTATTATTATTATTATTATTATTATTAATTAGATTTAAGAGAAAATGTGGAGAGAAGTTATTGATGTTAAAAACAGCAAAAGGTAAGGTAAAAAGACATTCGACACCGGAATATACGAGAGAGGAAAAAATCCTGATAGCGAAGAATCGCACTGGTTGGTTGATTTGAAAGTGCGATTCTTTTAACTCTTTGTTCATCTCACGTCAAATACATTTTGCGTGCATGTAGGATCTTCTGCCCGAGGGCTGAGTTGCATCTTGAAACAGGTTACGTAAGGATTGTATACTACGTAGGGAGTGTATCAATGCTGCACTCAATAAAAATATTATCAATTACACCTGCTTTATTATTTTTTCTTTATTTGACGTGTGTATGTTAATATTAAATTTTTTGAATTTAAACGAAGTGTTTTTTGAATTACTATCTGTACTTGAAGATATGTAAAAGGCAAAGGAAGGAGACGTGTAAACTAGAGGTCTGTTGACCCAGCTGACCTCCGTCTTCTCCAATTTGTCCGTATGTGTGAAGCGTCAAAGAGAGGGTGGGGATTCCCCGCTTTCTTGGAGAGAGCTTCGCAGGGTGGGGAGACGGGGGAGTGAGGTCGAGCGCCGTCCCAGGCGTCGACGCCCGGCCGCCTGGGCTGGGGTATGGCCGCCGCGCCGCGCCGCCCCGCCCCCTGCCCCTGACGGATGAGCCGCGCGGGGGTTGTGACGGGCGCTGGCCGCCGCGAATTCATCAGCGCCGCATCACTCTTTCATGGCGCCTGATTGTAGGGGCGCCACCGTCGCGTCGCCCGGCGACTCGCGCTGCCCTGCGCCGGTCTATCCCGCGACGTCGCACCCGCCCCACCCCCGCACGCACCCCGCGCCGCCCACCCCGCCGCCACGCCCCAGCCGCCACGCCCACCCCGCCGCCCCGCCACCCCTTTCGCATTCTCGCCGCCCCTTTCGCATTCTCCCCGCCGTCCCCACCGAGCCGCTCCCCGCCTACACTATCCGCCGACCCCGCCGTCCCCACCCCACCTGTTCCGCTGCCTCGCGGCCCGCCCCGCCGCCCCCGCCGCCCCGCGCCCGCTGCCGCCCCGCCGCCCCGCCGCCCCGCCGCCCCTGCCGCCCCCGCGCCCGCCGCCGCCCCCGCCTCCCCCGCCGCCCCCTCCGCCCCGCCGCCCCGCCGCCCCGCCGCCCGCTGCCCGCCGCCCCGCCGCCCCCGCCGCCCCTCCGCCCCGCCTGCGCCGCCGCGCCGCCGCCCCGCCCGCCCCCGCCGCCCCGCCGCCCCCCCCGCCTCCGCCGCCCCGCCGCCCCGCCGCCCCCGCCGCCCGCCGCCCCGCCGCCCCCGCCGCCCGCCGCCCCGCCTGCCCCGCCGCCCCGCGCCCCGCCGCCCCGCCGCCCCGCCGCCCCGCCGCCCCGCCGCCCCGCCGCCCCCGCCGCCCCCGCCGCCCCGCCGCCCCCGCCGCCCCGCCGCCCCGCCGCCCCGCCGCCCCGCCGCCCCCGCCGCATTTCACCCCCCGCTGTCCACTGGAGATCTCCGCTGCACGCACCGGCTGACTTGAGGTCAGAGCCAGCATTGTCACTAACTCTACTGCAAGACACGACCAGATGGCCCTAGGGTTCGAGTCCCAACGGTGGCGAATTTTCATTACTGGCTTCATATCTAGGTCGAATTCAGCCGCTCTCTGGAGAAGAATAATTGTATTGGCTCACTGATCTGATCCGAAGTTTTCCTCGGATTCTCCTGTGAATACTAGATAAATGACGGAGTAGTATCCTAACAAAAGGACCACGAACCGTTCACGATCTTTTCTTCCTCTTCCTTGTCCTATCCCTCCCCTCAATCACACATTTACGCTTACAAGCATTACACTACAATACATGTGAGGAGACCAGTCTGATGCTGAGACATTGACTTGGGTGAGACAGTTCCCCACTAGGAGGACATACCTAGAGGGTCTAATCCCCTGTAAGCTGTCGTGTACATCGGCGCCGGATTTCACCTTTCACTTGGGAATTAATTAATCACTTCATGTATCCGAGTCAGTCAGCTGCTACGGTCATTAGTCCCGAAAGTGTAGGGCGTGTTTTTAATATGGGAAGTGGGGGTGCTCTACCCCAAGCGGATGGAAAGATCCGTCGCTGACATACACGTGGGCTAGCGAGGTTTTCTTCGTCCAGGTATCTCTCATAGCGAGGCACTGCCCTAGCTCGAACAATCTCTACGCTCCAGACACGTCTCCCGACTTATGTGCCAGTGCGGCCAAGTAAGTGTTAATTCGGAAGAGCACCGAGATCTCCCGAGGAAAAACATGCACTACACTAAAGGGACTAATGACCGAAGCAGTTGACGAGGGACTAATGACCGAAGCAGTTGACGATCAATCGACGTCCATACAGAAGGTATTAACAATGAATAACATGCCAATAAAAACATTTTTTACGTAGATTTTATTCAATACAACACGTATTACTCAGCGGCAATTTATCAATAAGCAGAAACGCACAAAGTACGCGAATGTCAAAAAATGATGGCATTATTTAACATTCCTCGGGATTTTGGTAAGTAGAGATTCCTATTAAAATGCATAATAATTCATAATTATATTTTGGAGGAAACAGTTTTTTTGAGGGTTAGTGAATAGTAAAAGTAACTGACATAATTCATAATATATAGTCTTTTCCAACCACGAAGAAAGGCAGTAAATTCATGATTCAAGAACATATTTAGAATTCATTCAAATATTTCTAAACTCGACACTTTACAATTCCTTTAAGAGAGATAAACTATTATCCCCTTGTTACTAATGAGGCAAAGGCTGCAACCGTAAAAGCTTCTAGGCATCGTGGTCTTCTTGCTTTATAGTCCTAAACTTATGTCGTAGTTTAAGACATTTTGTTAAGACTGCAGTGTTAAGCAAAACGAATTTATTACATCGTAGACAAATTAATAAATGATTCATGCTAAGTTGAATTTTGCTTTATCCATTTTAGACATTTCATTTTTTTTCTAAAAGAAATAATGTTTGATAAGTTACTACAAAGCTTAGAAAAGTAAATAAATGACTGTAGAAAAGTAAAGAAAAGTACTGGATAACGTTTCAAACTGAATAACCAACATTAAATATTAGAGTGATTGTTATATTTAAACTCTTGCAATTTAAGTTGGGCGATGATAAGAAAGTTTTAATATCTTGACGTAAATGCAACAACCTACTATTATTGAACATGACCTGTCATATTTCACATGTAACGCGTAGGAACGACACGGTTATTAAAACTACATTTACTTGTTACAATTAAAACAGAGATCTGTATGATAAAGAAGATGCGATAATTTATTCAGGAAAGCCACATTCATTTGTTTTCGCTTCCCACTTATTAGAAAGAAATGGAATTTGGACAATGGCGGTGACATCCCACGCGAGTTGTTGCGTTTCTCCCAGAAATTACACGGGACGATTCCCACTCGAGGTCGCCTTGAGCGGAGCGGAGCCACGCGGGGCGCGGGCCGATTGGAGTGCCGCGAGCGGCGGCTTCGCGAACCACTGATCGAGAATCGATAAGGCAAAACAAACGATATCCGAGCCCCGCGGACGATGGGGTCCGAACGCCCGGCCACTCGGAGGGCGGAGGCTGAGTCCGCGAGCCGTTCAGCCTCAATCGAAGTGCAGGTCGGCGAACTTTCTACACGAGAAGACGCTAACGTTAGATGGCGCGGGGATTTCCTTGGTTAATGTGCCATATTTGGGGAGAGCGAATAACGTAACTTCCTGCAATAAGTGTAGGAAGTGCGTGTATGTTGGCAAAAGTTGTAAATAGGACAAAATAAAAACACGAATAAAAATAGACTAGTATTAAAGGGGATTATGAATAATATAGAAATATGAAGTGAAAACGAGTAGAGATACACAAGAATTATAATATGTTGAGGAAGTTGACCTCTTTTATTTCTTCTCATAAGAACGTCAACAACACCGCATCAGAATTCCCACCATTACAAGAATTATAGAAAGCAAATATTTTGAAAAGGCTTCGAGAAGAAATGATCTTTATTTCTAACATGTTTAGTGAATAGAAAATTTAAAAAATATAGAAAACTTATAATTAAGTCATAAGATAATAATTAAAGAGTGAAAATGAAGGAGAAAAACGGATGATGTTAGGAAAGAAGAGAAGAGTCACAGATGCGTGAATAATTGTTTGAAATGGAATAAAAGCCATTGGAAACTTTGCTAAGGTATCTGCAAACCACAAAGTAATTGAAATTGATATTTGGACCCAACTCTTTCGCCCGTTTAACTTAACTCGCAGTTTGGGCCATTCTTTGGGGCTACGAGGATTCCTGAGGGGCAACAGTTTGCAACTGGAAACATGGTAAAGAAACTCATCGAGCTTGTATCAGCACAAAGATACGTGCAACCTTCTACTATTTTAAATGTTCATATGTATTCGAAGAAAATGACGTCCAACACTTTGATTTCACTAAATTTGAAACAAATCTTTCTAAATAAAGTTTCTATATTAGTTTAATTTCTTATATATATTATTATTGTAAATTTCAGGTGTATTGTTATTGTGCCATTTCTTATAATACTTATAATTTAATTAATAAAATAATTATTTAGAACTGCATCTTTCCAAAACCATTTTTTTCTTCTCCTTTACATTTCAATCATGAAAAATCGCAAAACTTCACGAAACATCCAGTTGGCCAGATGGCTATTTTCTAGTTAGAATATTTCTGAAGAACATGGAATCAAGTCACAGGAAAACCGCTAGAGGTCGTTGAGTTCGAGGGAAACTGAAGCCTTTGAAGAATATGTCGCCCTCGCAATTTGCTGTGCGGCCACTGGTATCGCCAGAGCTTCGCCCACCAGAAACGCCTGGTTCGCCCTCCTCCCGCCGCTCGCCGCCCGCGCGTTCGTCCACTGTCGATTGCCGCAAGAGAAAACTGCGCAAGTTGTGATTAGATTTCCAAGCGCCAGCGAAGGGCGGTTGATGCGATATCCGCCCCCTAACTTTCTCCTCGAGGCTGAATGTGGAATTGTCGAGGGAAACGAGTGAGGTTTTGATGGAGTATCATGAAAATCAAAGCAACTCGAAGCGAAGGGGATTTTATTTATGATGAAAATTTTATTTCTCTCTTGAACTTAAACCGATAATACGTTTCGGGAGGGTTTGTCACATAAATTCGCTTCCATTTCTTTTGAATGAATTACATTTTGTCGTAATTGAAAGTAAACTTGTTACTTGTTAATTAGTCGTACTGTTTGCTGCTTTAATCGTTTTTGAATCTTCTTGCTTTTAACACATGAATGAAGAGAAATAACTTTTGAAGTATTAACAGTTAATTGCGACGTTTGTCAATATAAATGTATTTAAACTCGTGAAGCAGAGAATTATTATTTATGGTAATATTAACGAGAAAAGGTAAGTTGGAGCTATGTATGTGTCATTTAAATGAAAAAAGTCATAATATTTAAGGAAAAATGTTTTCAATATTACGAAGTAGATAAAGTTGTTCGATATGCTTCAATCACGTGTATGTAATTTACATGGTACTATGAAATATGAAAAAGTAGAACTATACAAAAATACCGAAATGTTTCACTGTGTGTATATTGGTTCTATTTTATAGATATTAGAACTGGATATGAGCTAGTTTTTTCATTAATAAATCCATTCAATCATTCATTTATTTTAAGTAATTAATTCATATATTCAATATTTCATACATTTATTCATGCATCGAATAAAAGACAGATAAAAAGGAATTTGACTTGATATGATCAGCAGAAGCACAGTACATACATTTTACTGAGGTGTTTTTATTAAATTTGGCAGCCAGTAAAAGTCAAACATTCCATTTGTTCTTAAATTGAAAACAATTGAATCGTGCTGAGGAGAAAGGAAATAAGTCATTTCTTGTCACTTTTCAGGAGGAAGAAAACATTAAATAATACTCACACATGTTATATTATCCTGTTTAATTTTTCTGTGTGAATACGCTAACGATAGTCTAAACACTGCTATAACGTGATTGCGTTCTTCACGGTACAATTTGCGTTGCCTTAAAGAGAAACTTACCTACATAAGAAAAAAATGCATTTTTTTACTTGTTCCCTTTCTCCTTAGCACGATTCAATTATTTAGTGTGAATATGCCGTAAGTACTCTCCCAATTCAAAACATTCTTTGACATCTTGTTTGCGCTGTCTGCAGAGCGGCGCCTCTCTCTAAGACGCGCGGCGAATGCGTCGTGAACGTGTGCACCTTTAGGCGTCGCAGCCGCCGCTGCCGTCGTCGCCGCCGCCGCCTCCTCCGCCGCCGCCTCCGCCTCCGCCGCCGCCTCCACCGTCGCCTCCGCCCCCGCCGCCGCCGCCTCCTCTCCGCCGCCGCCCCCGCCGTCTCCGCCGCCTCCTCCTCCGCCGCCGCCCCCGCCGCCTCCGCCGCCTCCGCCGCCTCCGCCGCCTCCGCCGCCTCCGCGCCTCCGCCGCCTCCGCCGCCTCCGCCGCCTCCGCCTCCGCCTCCGCCTCCGCCTCCGCCGCCGCCGCCGCCGCCGCCGCCTTCGCAGTCTGCCGCACCGCGCACAAGAGGCCGACTCCCCATGGAGGGGGGCACCAGGTCAGGGGGCGGGAGTAGGTGGCGGGGGCGGAGGCGGGGCGGAGGGCGGGTGAGGTGGCTGCCACCAGATTGCGGCGCGCAGCCTCAGCGACGCGCGGCGCAGGGCGGGGGGCGGCGGCGGCGGCAGTTGAGGTGAGGCGAGGGCGGTGGCGTCCCATCCCCTCCCACCTCGAGGAAGATTTAATGGAGCAAGCGCCTCCGTGTCAGGTCTTCCGCGCCCCGTCGCCACCTCCGCGCCCCGCCCTCGCCCTCTGCCCCCGGCCGCCGCCGCTCTCATACCGCCACTGAGCGGGACAAGTGATGGTAATTTACGTCACCATATTCAGCGGGCCCCATCCGCAGCGCTATTCATTCCCGTCGGAAAAACAGTTTCGTCGAGGCTCGCATTACGAAATTATTAAACCATTCGACCTTTTGATGACTGGAATTGCGAATATAATATAAAGGGCTGAAATATTTTGCGTTGATGTGTTTTGTGTGGTCGTGCCACATTCCCGCGTGCGTTGTGAAACAGTTTACGTTTGTGGTACTTATCTGATTTGTGAAAGTAAATAATTTGATTTAGGCAGCTTTTTTGTAAACGTTAGAGGCATTTCGAGGTGTAATAAACGTGCATACAATAGATATTGCCTCTGGAGTGCTATTGATCTGTATCTGTTGCTATTGAATTTTGTGATAAAGTGTGAAATTATTTCATTGAGTCATCAGATTTCTCTATTGACGTTTCGTGCACAATCAAGAGAAAACATACGGTATTATTGGCTTTAATTTTTGTGTGCTGAGTCAAGTCCTTTGCTATGTTTGTAACATAACATTCCTTTAGTGTTATTAAAAGGAATATTTGTGGAACACTAAATAGATTTTCACTTTAACAGCAACATATATGCGCATGGAAAAAGGCCAAAATTTTAATTAATTTTTTAAAAAAAAAAATTTTCCCAAATTATAATGTGTGAAATGACTTAACTCCGTAATTATGCTTAATTTTCTTCTTCTTCTTCTTCTTCTTCTTCTTCTTCTTCTTCTTCTTCTTCTTCTTCTTATTATTATTATTATTATTATTATTATTATTATTATTATTATTATTATTATTATTATTATTATTATTATTATTATTATTAAACTTACAATTTTTCCCAAGTTTAATTGAATATATATTGAAAATAATATTTGATTTCCTAATATTAACATATCTTTCTGTTTGGATGATAAATTGCTTACAACTCTATGAAAAGAGGGCATGCGCTTTAACGGCACTAACATTGTTGAGATGAACATCGTTGAGATGTTGAAGATTTTACAAAGTGTTAACAAACTTTTTAGAAAAAATATGGTAAGTTAATTTTACAAATGAAAGAAGGTGCATATGAAACCGCATAAACCCACATATTCATTCCCCAAACTAAAGTTATTTTAGAATTGTTATATCCATTATGATATACAATTATTTTGAATTATTTTACATATTCTTAAATTAAATTAGATTAAATTGTGAGAAAAATACTAAGTAACATATGAATGCAAGAGTATGATAGTTAACAAGTAAGAGGGTGAATTCACAGTAGGATATACTGTTAAAAATTATGAACATTTTTAGTTAATTAATTCAAAGAAATGTTATAGAAATTAATTACAGTTAAAATAGAAATGAATTGGAAAAACGGCTTGAGGAATTTTTATGAAGAACGAAAAATGAAGTACAGATTATATATGTGGTACGTGAAAGTCGTGTTTAAAATTAAAATAGCGTGAATCCACAATATAACTCCCAAATGAGTATTGTTTTTAATATACTCAACTGAATATACAGTAACATAATTAAGTTTTATAATATGAAGGTTGTCAAATGCTGCTGATCAATACTATTAATACCGCTTAATAAATCGAGGTCAATGTGGTCTAGTAAGAACTAGGTCACCATTCCACTTCAAACTGTAAGAAAAACGCAGACGTGCCATTAACACCAAGTCTTTTAAAAGCGTCTTGCACATCTTGAACTGACTTGGTCGCGCTTTAGACGCCCGAGAATTCTCTCGGATGGCGATCACCTCACGCATTCGCCGGTCTTTATCGCCGGGTGATCCCCTGCGGAGCTCCTGCAGCCGCTCTCGGCCCGCAACACCGTCACGTATGGCGGGTTGCCTACGTGCAAGGCGCTCTACATTGCCCGCGCAGTGCCGCTTGGCGTAGTCTGCGTGCAGCTGCGAAATGGTGGGTGGCCTACCTATGCCAACCTCGCATTCCTCCCCCTCCTCTCGCCGCTTGCATGCGGCCTCCTACCTGTTGGCCATTATCGTCCTCGCAGTCGTTATCGCCGCCATTACGCTTATTTTATCAATTACGCTCTTAACAGCTGGGTAATTCTCTTATGATTACCGCTGCGCCGTCCGGCCAGTGAGCGCGCGCAGCTCGCCGCAGCCGCCGCCCGCGCGGCGCAGTTACGGGCCCGACGGCGGAGGCGCTATTGGCCCATTTCTCCTGAAACGTATCTTAATGGAGCCTCGCCAGCCTCGTCCTGCGGTCGCATCCACTTGAATTATCGATAAACACCTCAGGGGAACCAATATGGCGAATGTTGCAACTTGTGGCTAATTGACTTATATGCTTCTATTAATATTTGGATTTGGTTAGGTGACTCACGTACCGATGAATATTTTTTATGAATATCCATGAAAAGTATTGAAAGAGATACGATGACTAGTGTGGGATTTACTCTGCTGAATCTTCTTTGCTTACGTGGTGAATTATCGATATTATCGTGGTGAATTATCGTTGCCCCTCAGGGCAACCAAAATGGAGAATGTTGCAACTTGTGGCTAATTGACTTACATGCTTCCATTAATATTTGGATTTGGTTAGGTGACTCACGTACCGATGAATATTTTTTATGAATATCCATGAAAAGTATTGAAAGAGATACGATGACTAGTGAGGATTTACTCTGCTGAATCTTCTTTGCTTACGTGGTGAATTATCGATATTATCGTGGTGAATTATCGTTGCCCTCAGGGGAACCAATATGGCGAATGTTGCAACTTGTGGCTAATTGACTTACATGCTTCCATTAATATTTGGATTTGGTTAGGTGACTCACGTACCGATGAATATTTTTTATGAATATCCATGAAAAGTATTGAAAGAGGTACGATGACTAGTGTGGATTTACTCTCTGAATCTTCTTTGCTTACGTGGTGAATTATCGATATTATCGTGGTGAATTATCGTTGCCCCTCAGGGCAACCAAAATGGAGAATGTTGCAACTTGTGGCTAATTGACTTACATGCTTCCATTAATATTTGGATTTGGTTAGGTGACTTTCACGTACCGATGAATATATTTTATGGATATCCGTGAAAAGTATTGAAAGAGATACGATGACTAGTGTGGGATTTCCTCTGCTGAATCTTCTTTACTTACGAGGTGCGAGGTTTTTCTCAAAATTTATCGAGAATGACCTTATGTCGTCTCAGCTCACATACAACTTAATTTAGTTCTACATAATTAGTAATAAATTCATTAAACTTACCACAACCATGTTTTTTATTTTATTAAATGAAAAATGAAGGGGAACTATATATTTTTTAAATTGATAATTTTAAGAAATATTTGAAATGCCATCACCTGTCAATAATGTAAATTATAAATGTATGATAATGAAGCAAATTACGTTATCGCATTATCATGATCAAAGAAATGCCGACATTGAATTTTAAATAACTAATGGATTACTGATACACGCTCAGTATTGATTAATACAGTTAGGTAGATATATTTTGTAAATACAATTTTCAACATTTTATTTTTTATTTTCGTAATTTATAGAGTTTTTAAGACTGTTAATGAAATTACAAGATGTAGGTGAATGAATATATTATAATATATTTCTGTAACATTTATTGCACAGGTAACTTGTTGCGTAAACAGGCATAAACGCTGTGACGCTAAAATATATTTTTTATTTTCGTAATTTAAATATTTATAATATTTCTATTCGATGCAAATTGTTGTACAATAATACAATAAATTAAAATATTAAATTGCAATTTCATTCAAAGAATTTTCCTTCATGCAATAGGTGTGAGAAAAAGGGAAAAAATAAATGAAAAACCACTGTAAAGAGGAAGAACCATTATGAATTCATGAGGAGGCTGTACTGATATACTACAATGGATATTTCTCGGCAGAATGCCGCCAAAATTCCTGGAGGAACGACGAAAACGTACGCCCGGAGGACGAGTGGTGCGTCGCCTGCCCGTGACGTCACGAAACGGTGTCCTCGGAGGGGGGGAGGAGGCGTCGGGGATGACGCGCGGCCTTAAAGCACCCGGAGCGTCACTGTACTCCCGCGACGCATCGCAGCGCTTTTTCCTCCGCTTGATTTAGCTGGCGACGCTGGGCGTAACCTTGTTATCACTTAAGAAGCAGCGCTTGTATCTCTTCGAGGGAGTGTCCACCCTCCCCGTCCGCCGCCCCTTTCCGCCTGCCGCCGCGGAGATACATGTCTTTAATCTTCATTTGCTTCTTCTTTGATGCCCGGACGAGGTAAGGCGATTAAACTTAATTTCGTACAAGCTGTGTACCCGCCAGTTTTTGGGTACTTTTTATTACGGACAGTTTTCTCCTGATTGAAATTCTCTTTCTCCTTTCTTCCGACCAAGTTCTGTCGACGTCGGAGGCGGATCGTCGCTGCCTGTTCTGTCGCCGCCTCCGCTCTTCCGACCTCCGCCCCTCCCCGCCCCGCCCCCCCCGCGCGATCGAGAGCGGGAAGATGGCGGCGGGGCGGGGCGGGGTGGGGTGGGGCAGGAGGCCAGGACGAGGGCGTGGGCGGCGCCGAGAGGGGGGGACAGGGGCGGCGACGTAGGCGGCGAAAAAGGCGGGCCAACGCCGCGCCACGCCGCTCTGCTCCGCTCCGCGCCGGAGTGGAGCGGGGGAGATTCGCAAGAAGACGTCTTTAGGGCGAGATGCCACCCCTTTCCTCCTCTTTGGAACAGTCAATTCTTCTTTTGCCACTGCTGTGTCTTTAGTTTAATCTTGTGGAATTCCTCTTCGTGCCTTCCCTCCACCGCCGCGCCCCGCCCCTTCCCCGCCCCCCGCCCACTCCCGCGCCCCGCTTGTCGCCCGCCAAGGCATCGCCCCGCCCCCGTTCCCCCGGCAGCCCACATTTCTTGGCACCTAACCAGAGCCTTCCACGAGCAATAATAAAACATTGTTTTGTGGCCATAAATATAGCGAAAAAAGAAGAAAACGCGCATAGGAAACCGATATTGAGGACGGGACGAAAGTAAGGGCTACAGGAAACAGAAATTAAAATGAGCGAGACCGAGCGAACGTCCGTGTGTGCCCGTTTTTGCGCCGAAATCAAATTTAAACTTCGATACATTTGTATTACCGTAGTCTCCTCGTGTTTCCTAATGTCCTCCAAAGCTTTCCGGCCGCCGCCACCGCGCGGGGGAAAAAGCGCCAGCGACGTTTTCCTGAGTACCGCGCGCAGATTTCTTTTCTTGCGCGGCGACCGACCGGCCAGTCCTTTTCTCCACGCGGCGCGTCATATGTTTTCATTTGTCGCGCTCGCCGCCGCCGGTGCGGCTGCGCTTCTCCTCGGTCTGGCGGCGTCCTGCCGCTCGCGTCACCGACCGGCTAAGACGTATTAATGCCAGCACAACAGTCAGGCTTCCGGAATCTGAGGGGGCGGGTGGAAAAAATGTGGTTTCGTCGCTTGGGTCGCTGGCCGCGGAGTTTGTTCTGAAGGACATGTGCGGTTGTCGCTGTTTTATTCGTGTCTAAGGAGATCCACGGTGCACGTCTATGATTTAGTATTTTTAGCTTACTTATGATTATGGAGTACGTTTTGAAGTTGATTGAGTACCTGTTTTAATTATGGAAACCATTCGATGATTTATATTATTGATATTGCTTATATAAATGAGATGTACAACTAATCAGATTGACAATGTAAAGACACTTTCATTATTTATTTATTGTTATTTTTTATTGTTATTTAATGAATACTTCTTAGAATGTATGTCTGTTAAATTACAGTGAACTTCTTTATTGGCTATTGGTTGGAAATAGTTTCAAATATTTTCTTTAGATTTCATCAACATCAAGGAACAATCTTCCTTCTTAACTCTATTACGCACACATACACAGAGTACGAATATATATGAATGTTTACATTTTAAATAAATTATCATTTACACTTGGTGTTTTATTATGATTATTTATATTCTGGTACCAGTATTAACCAGAAAATGCAATGCCTTATCCAGCCCTACATTTGACGAAAATACTTTTATCACTGATTCATTCGAGCTATGGTGAAGTAACACTTATGTAGAAAAGAAAATATTATTTTAATATCTAGGTGAACATATCGTTATAGTACAAACTATTGGAAATATTGTATAAGTTTATTTTGTTAATGAATAAATTTAATTATAATTTTCACAGAAACACCGATGTGCATGCCAAGCACTTTACATGTTAAGAAATATTCTGTATTGACTGTGAAATTTTACTCGTGTATTCTTTGGTTCTGTAATATCCCAGGCTCATGCACCGGTAGTCTCATTTTTAAATAATTGGCACTCCTTTGTTTCTTGAGATCGGTTTAGTTTAATACACATGTTTGTAAACATCATTAGGAAATGTTATAAAAACAATATTTTAAATATTACAATTTTTTTGTCATACGATTTCGAAACAATCCAGACGGATATAATAACTATTCTCCCAGTGAGTGATGAGGTTTTAAGTACCAAAAAAGTATACTTCATTGCCACATCGGGTTTTGGGACATCTCGATTTGCCCAAAATATGTGTCCATGTAATGTTGACATTAGGACGCACACAGGGGACATATCAGGTCCAGTCCCAATACTTAACTTTAACATTTCTCGAAAACCGTTCTATCTGGAGATATGGTGATCACAGTTTTCTTCCATCTCTTTCATCTCTAGCGTTTTTATGTTTACTTCATTTGTTTTAAAAATAAAACCAGTTTATTTAAAATTGTCATGGTTTACAGAAACGAGAGCTTCTCAGACCTCATAGGCGCCGTAGGAGAAGTGGTATGAAAAAATTTATTGAAATAATTTAATTTCTTTATCACCATTTTCAGTCTCATAAGACCTTCTGCAAAGAGAAAAGTAGATTGTATGATATTCTTTTCTATGGAGTGTATTGTGAATGAAGGGGTAACATGTTTTTCTGATATCTGGATCAATTGCTTGTTTTGCACATTTATTTATTTGCTTCTCTGTGGTAAATTTATAATTTGTGTTGATAAACGGTCAAGCACCTTCTTAAAACCGGACTGTTGAACTAACATGACTAAAATTTCGTTTTTAGAATAAGTTTTGAAACCAGTAGAACGAGCTGCTGTAACATTCCCTGTACACTTGAGAAGTTTAATCGTTTACTACTCATGAAATAATATTCAGAAAAAAAGAATGAGTACTGAATAATTCTGAGATCAATGACTTTGATGAATTCAATGGCGTTGAGGAAGAAAATGATACTCATGAAGCTATTAAAATGGTATTAGAAATGAAATTTTTTTCAAACTAAGTAAGTGTATTAGAATCGGAACTCGTAGACACCCTTCTACAAACACAATGATGGTAAAGAATAACTGTTTACATTGACATTGATTTTAAAGAGCTATATGTTTTAAAAGTTTCTCTTCATATCATACAAATCACCACTGAATAAAGGTTGTGATTGATTAATTAATGGTACTGGGCGCGTCAATTGCTGAGGTCATTACTCTCGTTAGAGTACTGGACGTTTTTATTGCAGAAGGTGACTGTGAACTTCCCTCGCTAGATAGCGAGATCCGGCGCCGACCTACCCAGTGGTTTGGGGTTTTTCCAACACGGTATCACCCACCAGCCGGGTACTGCACCAGCTGGGTACCGCACCAGCCGCGTACCACATCAGACGAGTACCGCCTCAACCGGGAGAAGTTCTATACTTCCAATTAGTCTCTCGGCATGTGTGGTAGTGTAGTGCATATAAATGTACGAGTGTAAGTTTTGGGGCGACTATAAACATTTCAAGATTTGTAATCATAAAGCAATTTTTTGCGTGTAGATGTGAGCGAACAGAAGAACAAAGGATCCAAACAAACTAGAGTGCACTCTTCAGCTATTTACAATCTATCCTCACAAAGAAGAAACAATGTGTGCAATGCTAGAGAGACTGCCACTGTAAACGAACAATTTGTAAGCTTTCGTGGTAAGGATTCTTTTGTGGTACTGATGCCCAACAAGCCGATAAATTATAAAATTTAGGTTTTATGAATCTATCAGTGAAGTGATAAATCGATCAGAAAACTCTTTGAATATAACTTAAAATGATCATGAGAATTGTTTAAAAAAAGTACGCAAAAACCATTTATTCACTCATTGTGTTTCAAATCTGAAATAAATATCACGCAAAAGTGTCCCGGTATTACACTCATAACATTTTTCTTTCACGGGCCGTTCTCTACAATGATGGTTATCCGAGACGTGCTGCATCAGACTTGCTACTTTCTCTAAGATGTCTGTGAAACAACGCATTGCAGGTTAGTCGCATTGCAGTTGGTCAATGGCAATAATGGCTGCGATACAATGACATTTCACAGGATTCTTTTGGGTCTTAATAGTTTGGTAATTTAATAAAACGTTCGCCTTAGAGACGCTCTACTTCGTAGGTCAGGGCCGCCCAACAGCCTGCTTGTGAGTGCAGAGGAAGCGGAGTTCTGCTCGGCGAGTGATTGCAGCGAGTGTTAGAGCGATTAATATGAGTTCTCTTTCAGGAAAAATGACGGGCGCAGCAGGTGGAGGGCTGAACAAAACATAGATGTTTAATGAGAGTAGTTTGATTGTGGTATGGGAAGAGCTGTAGGTTTTTAAACATTGTGGTGGTTACGCTAAATTTTTAGTATGTCGCGGAGTACACAATCACATAAAGAAATTTAATTTGCGAAGGAATTATGCGTTGAATCACATCACTGAAAACAACAAATTCTCTGAAGAAAAAGGGAAAGCAAGTATTCCTGTTTTAGAAGCTATGCTATTTTCCTTTAAATTTTAGAACAAAAACATAACCAAAATATTTAATGCCTTTGTTAATGAAACATATGATTCCACCCAACCTAAGGATTGTTGTAGTCTATCAAATTAACTGTATGCTCTCCAAAACATTCAGGAAGAAGTTCCACAAACAGAATGTACAAACTTTCGGAGCTACAAATTTATGCACTAAATAATATACACCCGAAATCATTTACAGAAAGGGAAATTGTCAAACGCATAATTCTAAAATATGCAAAAATTCCTTTCAAAATGTGGTTTTTAATTTCCCTGTCATTAAGACGTGATAAAATTTGCATCACCGGAATAATTTTTACGCACCTTTTGATCAACATCTTTTTCTATTAGGGGGCACTGCAATATCCAGGCATTGCATGCCGTACGGTCACATTCCCTTCATTTGCTTCCCTGCGCGTGCCGACCGCTCCAGGAGCGAAGTGCCGCCGTCCGTACTTACCGGAACACCTGTCTTAACGGCCTTGTACTATATTAACTAAATTGTAGAGCCATTGCGGTTAGCGCATCGGGCTGTTATGCCCAAGTTTGCGGGTTCAAACCCGATCGAAGCCGTGGATTTTTAAGGGCGAAAAAATCCTTCGTAAGCCTTGCTTCGGAGGGGAAGTAAAGCCGGCTGTCCCATGTTAGTAGATTTACTGCATGTAAAACATCTTCAAGCCTAAGTCAAGTTCAAATTGCCTGTTTAGGTGAAAGGAGCGTAACGAAATTAGCGTAGTCAGACGGAAAAGGTCTCATGGCCTGAGTCTCGCCACGTAAAATAAGGCATTCATTCATTCATTACTCCAGAGGACAGGGCCGTTGCTCTGGACTGCAGACGAAAACTGAAAGTTTAAAGTATTGTGGATTTCGGTGTTAAAAGTCTAGATTGGGATGGCAAACCTGAGAGCGAACAGTGGAAAATCAAAGCAACCTAACAACTCCGGTCCTGAAGCTAACTTCACCAGGTCTACACGAGGCGAACGATTTTTGTCATTTATTTAACCTTTAATCACCGCCGCGCGGTCGTCGTGACCGCAGCAAATTCGAAATCGCCGTTTGCAAGCCAGACTGTAAATAGTAGTTTACGCAATTAGTTTATAATGTTAAGCTTTATTGCATGAGTACATGTTTTGAAAACGAGCGACGTTAGGAGCGAGTTTTCAAATTTGTACGAATGCAATAAAGCAACATTATAAACGAGTTGCATACGCTATTTTTTTGTATAGCAGCATTATAAATTTACAAGAGAATCAAACTTAATTTCGCGAAACTACGAATGCAATAAAGCAACATTATAAACGGTGTTGACATCCAACGCCCTCTGAAATCAAATTCAAGATGGCATTGTCGACATTCGTGCGAGAAAACGGTGGTCGGCTGTTCCGTCTTCTTCTACCTCCCCACGATTCTATGGCTACTATTGGCTGAATGTGTGATGACGTCATGTCGCGTTTAATAATGGCGATGACGTCCTGTAGCGTGCGATAAAATACTGGATTATGCACGATTCGGGGTATCGAAAAGGGTCGTTTATAATGATGGTATACAAAAAAGTTTATCTCCACCCAATTGTAAGGCCAGCTTGATCGTTCGTGTATATTTTTTAATGAAATACTCGTAAGTGTCTTAATAAGTTTTCAGAGTACGCGATAATTTGCGGGGAGGTGAACATCGGCCGAAATTTTGCACTCGTATTTTCCAGCCAGACTTCCTTCAAAATTACTCCCCGATGTGTTTATTGCATCCCTTGACGCGCCTGTGTGTAATTTTAACTTTCTTCTTCAGATGTACGTCTTGACTCTTAATTACTTGGTGCTGGATGAATCACACGCGAACACCACAATGCGGTCTCTGTGATCACCCGATTAAAATTTTGTGTAGGAACGAAAGAAAATGATCATTATTGACTTAGTGGCTGAGTCGGTGAACAATCACTTCACATTCTAATTATTCTCTGAAAAATTACAGCGTTCTTATCAATTATGAAATTTGGAAAAATTATATTTCTCGAAACACTATCGTCTCTTGTGATTTACGATGTGCCCAAATCGACAATTTAAATACTGCTATTTTCAGAAAATTAGAGAATATAATTATATTGTTTGATTTAAATACAAGCTTCGGAGATTGCTTCAAATTTCGTCATGCTATTGCTTAACTACATCTTCGAAGTCTGAATTTGATAAACAAACAAATGAGATGTGCTTTGCTCGAATTTCATTGTAAAATACGCAGTGAGAAAAGTCATAAAAACAAGTTAGTGCAGTTACGTGATCGCGGCAAACCTTATTAACCTAAATTAAAATAAGATACGAGATTTAATTTTAAATGAAAATAGTAGACGTTTTGAAGTTATATGAAAGACTAGTTTGCGGCGTATCTGAATAATTACACAGATTTACACCGACGATACATTATATTTTACATACGCCTCAGGTTCTTTCTGAAATATAAAAAATTCAAATAGTGAAAGAATATTGAATATCAAAGAGTCTACAAGGGATTTTGTTTCATTAATACATTAAATATAGACTGTTTTAGAAGCATTAAATAATACATAAAATTATTATGTATATTAGTCACGAAGAGATAACGCAAGAATATTTTAATTGACATGCTCGCCAGAATTGTGTTGCCGTTTGGATGAAAGAACAGAAAAGGACAGTGCAACGACAGAAGTCACGAGTTTAATCAAATTTGACGACGCGGGATTAAGCTAATTGAAGACATTTAAGAAAATGGAAGGCATTGAGAAGAAGAAACAGGACAAAGCATTACTCAAATCGAATTGCCTCCTTTCTCAAGACGCTACAAAGTCCGGTTTTACTCTACCTTCTTCCTTTTGTTGGAGACCTGCTTCTTGTGGGTTGACCTAGATACTTAAAATCTTCTTTCTTTCACATTGCAAACTAGATTGCTTCTACTTACTAAAATGAAAAAAAAAAAACATATTGCAGAGATAAGTGTATTATTTACTCTATCAGGTATCCTTTTAGTTATATCGATGCTTTTTAATTGAGAAATATATTCTAACACGCCCAACTACTACCATTCCAACACGTGGGGAGAGCGTGATAATATGAATGCTCGTGAAGCGAGCTTAAAATTCTCAGGAAGCAGGATCTTTTGGGTATGAGAAAGGTCTGAACCCATTGACACAATGGATCACATATTTTTAAATAGTTGGTCACTTAAAAAAAAAAAAGAAAGGGAAAACCAAAAAGGAAATACGATTCCTGAACACACTTTCACCAATTACAAATCACAATTTGCTCATTCCTCTTTCTGAATTTTATCTACCACATTATTTTACTCTTTCTACTCTCTAGTTTTTCCGTGCACGGTTTTAAAAATGAGTTTTACACTTGTTCTAAGGTATCCCGTTCACAGGTATTGGGCTTCGCACTCTCTATAACACTGTGAACTTTAAAGAGAAAAACAACAAAACGTAACATACACGTTACTTAAACCTGACCGCTTTAAATATCGCAGAAAGCAATTACTTTTAACACAATACAATAAACTATGACTTTTCTATATAATATCAGCTGTACATGTGAAAATCATGAATTATTTAAGTAAAATTGTACAAGGTATGGCCTCTTTGAATGAATTCAATAACATGCGCAGTAAATGAACATTGAAACTGCCACTCACATCGTTCGGAATTCTTTTCCTACCTATTCTGGACTTTTCACTCACTTTTAACACGAATTGTCGTGTATTTACCGCTATTCTCTTTCCCCAACTGATCGCCGCATAAACGTTGCCAGTTCTTTTACCTCAACAGCTCCGCATCGCTGGCCTGTACGTAACCTTGGAGATTTTCTGCCGCTCGCAGCCTCGCGTTGCCACCCGTCTTCGCTTTCTGTCCCACGACGTTACCAGTTTCCTTCCCTCGAGCTCTGGACTCCGCCACGCCTCCAATTTTCACACCCTTCTCCGTTCTCCGGATTCGTACGATTCTCGTTCTAGTCCAAATCTTTCTCACCTACGCTTCTCTCTTCCTGGGTCGTCCTTCTTCTTCTGCCGCGCCTCGTACAAGTATCTTCACGCTTCCAGCCTCGAATAATTAATGTTGCTGAAGTTATGCTTTAAATGCTCGGCCTACATACCACACCTTGTGCGTGTATGGTCTCAGCGTGCAATATGAGATGCTGGATTTAGTTAAAGTCCTTCTGCGCGAATTTTACAAATTTTAAATTATTTCGAAGTCAAACAATCACTTCACATGCTCTCTCAAATATTGTGAGTGTTAATGCGAAGAATGTCCGTGCACTCCACTTCTCAATTACATCACTTTCGTTAATACGCTTCTCAAGCTAACTTTTAACTAACAAGGTAAAATATAGTGCTGGCATACGGAGCCTCGCCTCCGAGTGATTCAATCGGATCTCGCGATTGCTGCGCTGCTCGGTTATTCCGATTCCTCCGACGGAGGAAAAACTGGAACCGGAGGAATCGGAGGTCCGGTTCCACTCGTTCACACGGCGAGACCCGCTCAATGTACTGGGCCAATCAGAATGTGCTTACGTATCTGTTGCCTACCGGTCTAGGATTGGTATATGACGTGTTTGCAATAAAATACCAAGCAATTTAGACGTAGAATTTGTATGCTCCCCTTCTCTATTTTACATATTTTATTATAATTTAATAATAATAATAATAATAATAATAATAATAATAATAACAACAATAATAATAATAAAATAATTTGTTTGGTACAACAACGCATGAATAACAAGTTAAATTACATACTCTACTTCAATTACATTGTTATATTAAAAACGTCATGAATTATGTTACATCATACGTCTAAAGGCAATGGATATGCGTAGGAGTCAATATTCCGGGCGACGACGCTCGACGGTTAACCAGAGCCACGTCGTCTCAGAAGGTTATTTTTCCTCATACGTCGAATGTGTTGATCAGAAATTCCTCCGCATTCATGAGCCTATCGCGTTGTGAACATATCACCGTCTGGTTCAAGGAAATACACGAATAGGTAAATGTGAGATATTTGAATTTCGCGGTCAAGAACCAACCGGAGGTCACTCGGAGGCTCCGATTGAAAAGGCGGGAAAGAATCGGAGGGAAACCAATCACCAGTTGCCAGCACTAGTAAAATAAACTCCTATGCTATCAAGTTACAATCGTCTTCAGAACTCAGTGTAGTCGCCGTCGGTGCTGCAATCATAGAGAGCTCCTCCGAGGCGCGCCGCGATACTTATGGTACTCGCGCCTGGGGAAATGTTTGGAGGGGAGAATATTCTCCTCTTTTCGTGACCTCCCGGAAAAATATTATTCGCTAGTTCGGGCGTCAGAGTTCGAAATGCTATGGGTAGATGGCGCGTTTACAGCCATCGCTCCAACGCGTACTCGACTTCTTTCTGTTCGCGAGCTTCTTCTCGTAGCTGATGGTGGCGTTATGAGGTTGTCTAATCCTATGACGTCACAATATTGATACAAGAAAATACAATTTGAAGATCTGTTGAGGAGCAAGTAGACAATATACATTGCTAATTTTCAATATATTGTAAATTTATTCCTGTGATGAAATAAATAAATTGCCATAGTAAGATAATATTGAAATATAATGACATTGAATGGGTTGTGTGTAGAAAAAACACAATTTTAAAGTGAATTATTGCCTCATTTTAAAAATATTTTGTTGAAAACAAGGCTTTGATAAAACTTTTCGATTTCTTTCAGTGTTTCTAAATTTTCGTTGCCCTGGTACTCACATTTAAATGAATTTCCTAGTCCCGTCTTTTCCAATTGATCACTGAACCGCTAACAAAAAAACACCACCCTCTTGGAACATTCGCGTTAATTAAAGTTCTGATCAGACCTCAATTATTTTTTAAATTGTTCGTTTAAAGAGCAAAACAAAACATAGGATATGGAAAAATTAGTTTCGTTATTTTTCATTTCGGTTTGCTCTCGTTAATTAAGGACGACTGATCGGTTGCGCCTAGGGCACCTGCCACACCGCCTGCCAGTCCATTCTCTCTCTCTCTCTCTCTCCTCTCTCTCTTTCTCTTCTCTTCCTTACCTCTCAACGCATTCTCCATTTACCACTTTTGTACCCGTCTTCATTGTCCGTCATATTACTTCCTTCTCGTTGATCTTTTTCCTCTTTTACCCTCTTTTCTGTAACTCCCTCATTCGTTTCTTTTTCGGTCTTCTTTCCTTCATTTAAAGTTCTTTCTGTATCATTAACGTGATTTCCTTCTTCTTAACTTTCCTTCTCTCTTTTATTTTATCAGTCCCTCTTACTCCCTTGCTACGAATCTAAGATCTTTACCGTTTATCCATTCATTACCTTCCTCCAAACTTTTACAATTTCGAAAATTTACTCTCCAACCGGACACATTTTATTCATTCATACACTTTTCCTTTCTTCGTTTAATAGTTCATTTTTTGAATCGCCCGTTCTTCACTTTATTAATTATTTTTGCAAGGAGTACTTTGTGATTTTTCATAATTTGCGTATTCAACATTTGAGAGCACGTATATCTGCTGACGTGTGCAATGTTGTGAACACGTAAGTGCATACAGTCGCCCACTCTATCGTTTGACTCTCCTCCCTCACTTCTGTCTGAAACCATTTCTTCCCGTTCCGTTCTCCCCTTGGTCGAGACTGGCGTCTGTCCGCTCGGTCCTTTCTGAACGCTTCCCCTTTGCCGAGGCGTCCCAGCTCACGTCACCGCCTGCTCCCCTCTCCTCCGCATCCACTCCTCCCAAAGGTTCCTGGACGCCATGTTATGGAATTGTGTTGCATCATGCATAATGTATCATTTCCTCTGAAACGAATATAGTGCATTGTGTATTTTGATTTCACAGAGCTTACAAAGAAAAAAATGTATTTTTATAACTCGCGTAGGTGCGTAGCATAAACAAAAATATTTTATCGGCTCGGATGTGCGATTGTCATTAAAATGCAAAAGGTATTATCGGATATTTCGAGTAGTGCTCTCGGATGAAAACAGACCTTGCGGAAACGCGCTAGAATATGAAAAATGGTTATCAAACAAATGGTGATCGAGTTGCCAAACAGGCGTCATCCAATTATCCGAACTTACCAGCTCTTTTAAAGATATCCAAATTGCGTAATGGTGAAACGTATATTTTTTCTATTTACAAAGATCATCAACTATCACGCAAGTGTCACACCAAGAATTACTTGACTTAGTATGCAATTTGTAAGTATGTATTGTGACATACCAATATGTCACTGAATATTTTACAATATTTATTATAAATGGCGTCAATTAAAGGGATAAATTATGTGAATATGCTAGCATAGCAACAGTAAGCGAGCCGTCGTCAAGGTCAACATCTTCATGCAGTGACAATCGCGGAGACGGCTAGTTCATTTTGTATAGAATTCAGGGATTGGCCGAAAAAGCAGTGACAGTCGTGAAGATGGCTAGTTCGTGTTGCAAGAAATTTAGGGATTGGCTAGGTACGAAGTGTTATCTGCAAATAAACAATCGAAAATGGACCGAGCTTTGCAGGGCTGAAAGAATACGGGGGACATTCATTCTGACTGATGCCGTGCTCATGAACGGATCGTGCTCCAATTAATGTTAGGAGTTTTTTTCCTTTGGGGGCTTGTAAGCATCTACTAGGGAATGGATATTGAGAGAACATCAAAATTTGAACACTAAATGTGACAGTGGAGCTTAAAATATTTCATGTGAACGAGTTGGAGGACATTGAGGGCTTGGCGAAGTTGTCAGTGATTGGACTGGAATGTTAGCAGCAAATAGTTTATTGATCTGACGAACGGTGATCGAAGTGCTTCCGAGAAAAGAAGAGAGAAGATGGTGTCTGGACCTGAGGACGGTGGCGTCGGAGATGGATAAAGATGGTCCAAAAGCGCGCGAAGACATAAGGTTGGAACGGTCATGACAAATGTTTAATTTTATATTAGGTAAATTTATACAATACTAAAATTTTTTAAATTTTATAATAAATTTCCATGTTTTTGTGAAATGAATATATGATTTTTCACTGAGCCAATTCTAGCAATGAAGTACCAAGATAGAAAGATATTTGCTTTTCAGGTTCCTCGACCGAGTTTGTTAGAATATATTCAGTATATTTCAGTATGAAGAGTTACTTGGAACTAAAGTATGTAAATAGATTTACATTGCCTGAATAGATCATTAAGTTATGGGACCTGACATACAATGGTGTCTGGGGAGCGTAATTCATTAGGCAACGGTATATTATAAATTAATACACATTTGTAAGAGATAAAATGGAGTTAAGTGTAATAGTGGAACAAATATGTTAATCATCAGGTAAGTTTAAAACATTGCAAGAATAGCACCGTCAGCTACTTGTAAAACTCTTGTATATTTCCCTGCACTGCCGTCTCCATCCCAAGAGAATGATAAATCTACACAACAATAGGAATGAAAAATATGAAAAGTTAAAAATCTAAAACATATCCAGAAATCAATTGAAGAATTCATGTAAACTCTTCCATAAATGAATCTTAACATTAATTTTCGATAAAGTACCAATACAATGTTCTGTTAAAAACGATTTTTTTCATTTATTTGTGAAAAAGCTTCAGTAAATATACCATAAATATAATCCTCGAGAGATACTGAATAAAGTTAATTGTTTGCAGAGGAAACTGGGAGAGGTTGAAAGACACCAAGGAGATAAATAGAAAATGAAATAGTAAAAAAAGTGGCAAAAATTATTTCATGAACACCATAATTAGTTATAGGTAATGCCAGTCTTGGCCCATCGTCATTGCGCCTTGTAAGCCCCGAGAACACGTCGCAATTATGAGTTACTAAAATTTCCAATTGTATTTCTGAAACTTATTCTATGCCCCAAAGATCTTAGAGTGACATTATTGATTGAAGAAGCAATGGAAAATTAGAGATATTCAAGTAGAATGAGAGAAAGAGAAGAATGAAGGAACACAAAATTGAAAGAGCCGATCCGGTGGCCGAGATCGCTAAGATAGTAGTATCGTGGTGATCTCGGACCAAAGGATAGCGGGTACGAGCCCGCCTCGGACATGGTTCTATTTGTGTTCGTCTTTTCACCCGTTATCATCACCATATAATTCCATCTTCCCAGCTACCACAACGTTAATTCCGACAGTGGTTGCTAATGACCTTGATGTTGAAACGACCTTAAATAACAAAAAGAAAAAAGAATAAAGTAGCTAAAACGTAATTGACGGTGAACAACAGCAGTAGGAAAACTCCGAGCACGAGGAGATACTGCTAATGGAGGAGACACGCGCTGACGAATTACAAAGGCGGGAGCAAGGAAGGCGCGGAGGAATCCACGGCGCCGACGGCCGAAGCGCATCGCTGCGGACGCCGCGCACCCGGCGACTGTTATTGTTGTTTGCTTCCGCGTCGCTAGGGCGCGCGCGCACCGCCGGTTCAGAACGAGGCTTACAGCGCTAATGCGAGAGAGCACTCCCACTCCCGCTCACGATACCTGCTCTCGCTCTCACCATTTCTCCCGCTTCCGTCCCAGCACCGGCCGTTGCTCTCGCCGCTTCCCCGCTGCCACCTTAGCCCCGCCCTCGCTCTCCCCTTCTCCCGCTTCCGTCCCAGCACCGGCCGTTGCTCTCGCCGCTTCTCCTGCTGCCACCTTAGCCCCGCCCCGCTCACGGCCCTTCTCCGCTTTCGTCCCAGCACCGGCCGTTGCTCTCGCCGCTTCTCCTGCTGCCACCTTAGCCCCCGCCCTCGCTCTCGGTCCTTCTCCCGCTTCCGTCCCAGCACCGGCCGTTGCTCTCGCCGCTTCTCCCTGCTGCCACCTTAGCCCCCGCCCTCGCTCTCGGCCCTTCTCCCGCTTCCGTCCCAGCATCGGCCGTTGCTCCAGCTTCCCTGCGCCACCTTACCCCCGCCCCTGCTGCTGTCCCCGTTCCCACCACCGCTCTCGTCACAGATCTGTTCTCGCCCCCACACTCACCACTGCCCCCAGCCCTTGATCATTCCCCGCCGTTTCGCAAACTCTGCCACCACCGTCTGCATCTCCTCCCTGCCCCTGCCACGAACCCGCCTCCCTCCCCCTCCCGAAGGCCGCCCCCATCGCAGGAGCAATGGCTAAGGGCAGTGACAGGCCCGCTAGCTAAGGACGGGGGCGAGCGCCGGGCCGGAGGAAGGGGCAACGGCGGTGGGTGGCGGCGGCGGGGGTGACGGCGCTCTGCGAGCCGTGTTCCAGCGATGTATTTTGTCGCTAATTGTAAGGGTGAACACAAGCTCGGCGGCGCAGCGCCGGCAGCGGGCTAATTAAAGGAGTATCGCGAGAACAAGCGCCGGCGACAATCGATAGGCGCCTTTTCCTCGCTCGTCGACTACGGGGTGCCTCGTTACCCCGGGCCTTAGCGGTTTTTCGTGCGCCCGTGCTCTCTCTCTCTCTCTGTCACCCTTTCTTCATCTTTCTCCTCTTCTCCTCTCACTCTCTCTCACTGTCTTACTCCTCTCGCTCCTCTCGCTCCTCTCGCTCTCTCTCTAACTCTCTCTCACTCTCTCTCTCTCTCTCTCACTCTCTCTCACTCTCACTCTCTCTCACTCTCTCTCACTCTCTCACTCTCTCTCTCACTCTCTCACACTCTCTCTCGCTCTCTCTGGCTCTCTCTCGCTCTCTCTCACTCTCTCTCACTCTCTCACACTCTTCCTCTCTCTCTCACTCTCTTTTTCACTTTCTCTCACTCTCTCAATCGCACACCCTCTCTCACTCTCACTCTCATACTCTCTCAATCACACACTCTTTCACTCTCACTCTCTCGCTCACTCTCACTCTAACTTCAATGAGCATCTACCGAGATATTTTTTCATTTGGCTTTTAGGACTCTTAAATGGACAAATATTGTATATTATGTATTTTCAGTTTCTTATAGTTCCAATTTTAGACTTATAAGTTTCAGTTTGGAGTCCTTAACTCCTCGAAGTGTAAGTTACGATCTCTCGCAATCACACCTCAATTGAATTGTAAAGCTCGAGCCGGAAACCACAAAAGCCTCACCAACCACACGAAGTCTTCTGCTATTTGTTCATCTAAAATCTCAACTATGATCAAAGTGTTGCTTTCCTTCTTACTAATCTAGATACTTCCAACTATGTCAACCTTGAACTAAGTCTATAATATTTATTAACATGTGGACCAAAATTGAGATATTAACATTCACGATAATGGGAAAAATTCTGTGATTGGTGTGTCATATCTTGCCCCAACATCGTCAATTTATGAAATAATTCTTGGATTGTGGCAATGTGAGATGAAAGGCTGTCATACGACACATTATTCTTCAAACTTGCGGAGTTTCATCGCTGCTTTATTAGCCAAAACATTGAACAAAGTAGACGTAAGTATTCTCAAAATATCAAAATATCTATGCTCGTATTGTATTATATATTTATAATTATCAGTGAATAGTGTTGGTGTTCATCTTGGTGATGGTGATACTGATATGGCAATTCACAATGTGAAGCATTTGCAAAATTATGATGAACGATGTTATGATTAAAATAGATTGAAAAAGAATTCTAAAGAGAAAGTACGTCAAAGTTTCTGTGTGATCACTAACCTAAATAATATTCACCAGATTTGTGGGTTCGAGTCCTTTGTGAAAGTATTTTAGATTTGTAATTTTGGCGTTGAAGGTAAAGGCAAGAAACAGTTTCCCCTAACATTAGCATTAGTCATTTAACAATTGCCTGTTAAATGTAGTATCAGCTTTCTGTCACTTTTCAAGTACTTTGTTTTTTATTCAAAACCCAAGTTTTGATTCGAAATTTTATCAATCCTAATTGCGTTGTTCATTTGAGATTTATTCTTTCTATGTTGAACGTGTATGCTTAATAGCACAGCCAAAACGGTCTTACTTATTGTGACATGTACAATTAGTGTTGAAAAATATTTTGCATGAATGGGCAAATCTTAAACATTTTTCTAATGTCTAAAACACCATAATACATAATTGAAGCCCTTTTGTAAAATTTCACGCCATTGAATTACTGTTATTATGTACGAATACCGTTGAGATATCTCCTGCGGATTTTAACGAGACATTTACTCTTGTAAAAATGTTCTGCCTCAAAAAGTTTTCTTATTATTAAAATTATTTTCTTCTTCAAATATTTGTGTGCATTCATGGTAATTATTTGACATGGTGACGTGGTGAACATTATGTGACGTGAGAGTGGACGACAATAAAATAATAAAATATTGAAATAATAAAAAAATATAAAAATAATATCTTTCTCTTAAATAATTATGTTTGAACGTTAGCAAATCTTTTATAGAATAAACAAATTCAATTTAAGACAATGTAAGCATAATAAAATCTTTAAATAAGTCATTTCTAATTTATTATACTTACGTACGGAGTTGATTGGATACTTCAATCCTTTGTTGATATTGGACCAAATGAGTGAATTGCTACGTAGATTTATAATGGAATGAAGTTATTTTGTTCATTTTATGTTTGAGTTTTGTTACAAGTAGTTCAATTTTCAATGCAATGTATGTAGTTCGTGTTATGCAAGCAATTAAAACAAACTGCGAGACCAATTTTCCCAATGCAGCTTAATTAAATATTAGAATATGATGTGTATTTTTCGTTATAAATGCTGAACGTGGTACCCATTCACAGTATAAATACAATATGGGGAAAACGTCAAAATATAAGAATGGTTGAGATTAATGTCGCCAGGGAAAGCATAGAGTAAGTAATCAACTGTCAATCATTTTCGTTAATAAATACACGAATGATTGACGAACCGTGTAGTAACTGTCGTCGCTGTGAATTCATGTGTCTGGTGGGAGCAAGATTGGCCGTTAAATTTATTGCAGAACGAAACACTCTTTGACAGAAAAGTGCTGTATCGACAAACATGCAAGATTTGGAACTTTTTAAAGAAATGTTCAGTTGCAAACGCTCCGTTTAAATGGCTGTCGGTACGCTGAGATTGAGTACCCAGAACTGTTGAATAACTACGGTTGTATCTTATTCAAGTGGCTTACACATTCCACAAACTCTGTTGCTATGCAGCCATAAGTACTTTGGAGTACGGGATTTGCAAACAATGTAGTGCACTCCAAATCCGTCGGGCATAAAGACTGCCTCAGTTTTGCTCAGAGCTACCATTATCGGTGAATGTGCAACGGCTCTGACGGAGAGACCGTAGGGATCCAGTACCAACGCTATGAGATTTTCAACACTCTCTAGATAGCTAGGTCGGATTTAACTGCTGTCTGGAGGAGAATTCCAGCAACCTACTGCTCTGAGCGGTAGTTTTATGTGGTTCCTTCCATCAATACTAGGCCTATGTCGGAGCAGTACCCTAACGAACGGTCCAAGACCGAACAAATTCTTTCCTTCCTCTTCCTTGTCCATTCTCTCTCCCCGTACACACGCACACACACACGCAGATATTTTTCCTTTTATCCGTATTTCGATGGAAATCTGAATTTTCAGGTTTCAGAGAAAATGTTTCTTCCAAAATTCAGAATTGTCATGTCGCACTAATTGTTGTTTTCCGTTTTCCGAGTGTGTTAGATTTTACGCTGTTACCTTTCTGTAAGCGATATCTTTGCTCCAATGGGTAAGATAAGCACTGAGTAACGAGATGACTTTTTTCAACCATATCGAATAGTTTTTTCAATACTTTCGTTCACGAAATTTGTTTCTTTATTCATTCTGACGTCATCAGTTCTGTAAATTGTGTATTAATAAAAATCCTGTATGTCCAACAATAATGATATAATCCGAAGTTGACAGATTTAAGTTCGAATTCCATTATTTGGAAGCACGATAACACAATATGAATTGATTGACGTCGGAGAGCAACTCTAAATGTGGACGATTACACGCCACTATATAAAAAATAATTTTCAGAAGAAAAAACTGTCCGTGCTCTCTAAGGAAACTGAGAGCGATATAATGTATTATGTTCATTATAAAGGAAAGTAAATAAAATGAAAATATTTCTTCAATGAAATTATTTTTAATTTCTTCAAAAACATAAAATATTGTTTTAAAATATATTTTTGGATCTAACGAAGATGTATCTGTGCCGCCTAGTTTCTCGTGAGGGTGCTACTTTCTGTGACATCCTGTGAACGGCAAGAAGCTCCGAGACGACATTGAGGGACTCCTTCAGCTGAAGTAATGAGAAGAAAGTCGTGAAGACATGGAAAGTGGAATGCCAAATTACTCTAATTATCGGATGCACAATTAACGTTGTATTTTCGGAGCAAAAGCAAAGGGAGGGGCTGAAAAACAGAGGGAGTGAATGAGAAATGCCCGAAAGACAAGAGAAGTGCGAACAAAACTAGAGGAAGTAAGAAGGAAGATAGAGGTTGCGAACTTGCTGCAACACGAGATTGGGCTCAGTTCTACGGAATACATGTCGGTCCTAGACTTTCTTGACATGCAATTCCGTTTCCGACTGAACTGTTTGTGCTTTCTAGTTAAGCGTCATCTTACTAAAAGAAAGGAATTGGGAGTAGTTCGAATTTCAAGTAGAATATTGTAAATTCAAGATTTTGCTATAGAACTGCAATTAAAAGTATTGTTTAATTTCAAATGATTTTCGAATTGTTTAAAGAATTACCTACCCGATAGAGGAATTCTTTGAGAAACGTAAATATCATTTGTATAAAAACACATTCTGTTTTACAGTTACTGGCCCATCAAATTGATGACATTTGTCGAAAGAAAGTTTATTGTTATATACTTGTAAAGTCAATAAGCTAACAACGGTGACAAACTGGTGAAAACGAATTGTACAAATATTATGACATTGTTTGGTATTACGAAATGCTGTACGAGATAAGTTTTGCCAAACCTAATTTTGTAACGAAAAATGTTTTGGAAAACATGTTTCATTTGCCCTGCGCTGCTAAATTTAATTTTGATGTATAGAAACATGTTTTAATGCCAAAGCAATTTTAGAATTGCTGGGGCAAAGATAACACAGAATTTCTATGTACACATTTTTATAACAATCCACAACCAACACTATAATAAACACTTTTCTTCATCTAAACCTCTGTGATAATAAATAAGGAATAAAAAGAAATAATCTTGGTAATACCGTAACTCCAAATGTTTTTCACTTATTTTCAAGAAACCTCTTGGAAAAAAATACCGATTAAATTAATGTTTCACTATTCAGGTTCGCTACAAATGGTAATAGGTCTATTATATGTTGGTGGGGCTTTATGGAAGCGTTACATCGCAGTACTGTAAAACATAATCAGAAAAATAATGTAGATTTTCTTATTCATTGAAACTGGTCTTGATTGCCAAAATATTATATCGTTTCTAATAACTAAATCTGCATTTTCTTTAATTTAAATAACCCGAAATTCAAAAATTTCCAAATAATTGTTGTTGGAGAATAGAAATACACTATATTTTAGTCAAATATTTCACTCCCCTTGCGCACCGTTTCAACAGAGTGAATCGAAAATCTTGGAGGCGTGAACGTTTGAAATACGCCGAAAGGCACCCGCCTAAGACTCACACGGCCCCTCTTACCTGGGGCTGCGAATGATGTATGCGCGGAGGGGAAAGGGCCCGTTATCACGGGGCGACCGCCCAAGAGCCCTAGGCGGGGGCGAGGCGGCAGCAGGGGAAGGGGCGGAGATGGGGTTCTCTTGCCGAAGCTTCCCGCAACGGGCGAGGAAAGGAAAAGAAGGGGAAAGCGCAGTGAGGAGAAATTAACGGCAAAAGTAGGGATGGGGTAGGTGGGGAGGGGGGGGGGGGGGATTGGGGGGGGAGGGGGGGAGGAGGGGAGAGATGGAATGGGCGGGGAGTGAAGTGAGAAAGGGCGGGCAGGGAGCGGACGGTAGGCTGGAATGGGCGGAATGGGCAGAGGGAAAGGGTGATGGGAGGGCAAGAACGGGAGCGGGGAGTCTTTCCCCGGCCCGGCTTGCCTACCCCCCGGGGGGCCGGAAAAGGTGCCTGGGCGCCTGCCGCACCCCACCATCCACCCTCTTATGCTCCCCTCGAAATATCTGCGCTGCGACTGGGATTTTTGTCGAAGGCAGCCGGCGAAAGAAAGATCACGTGAAGACGCGCCGCTTCCCGGGCGGGAACATCAGCGCTGTGCCGGCGGAATCAGAAAGTAAATTGATGCTTTGAATTCCTTCGTGAAATATTCATGCTGTTTGCATGGCCTCGGATTTGTGTTCATTGAAATGACAGGAGATTGTTGAGAACGTAAAAAAATAAATTAAAACGTTTTTGTATTATGAATAGTTTTAAAGTGTTACGTTCTGTACATGAAAATTTTTAAGAGTACAAAATTGTTCAATAAAACATTATACAGGAAATATTGAATAGTGTATCAGTAAAAAAGAATTATTAATAGAATACTACCACTGTTCTCTTCCTTTATATTTTTAATTTGATACGAAACGCATTTTTGGGGTTGTATTATAGTTTTTCCCTTTACGACAACGATGTACACTTCAAATATTCAAATAAAGCAACTCTTATTTTTCTAATGAACTGGTTTGATTCTTTTATTTCTTTCTGTATATTTGTGTTTTTCAGGAAAAAAGTAAATTTGTTTCTTTCATTGTGTAATCCCTTTTAGGATTTACAGTTATGATTTACTTTTAGGATTTACAGTTGTGTTCCTCTCGTTCAAACATATTTCAGCCATGAAAATACATTTACAGGCTCTTTCATTCTATTAAAGCATCCTTGGAAGTTCAGAGCAAATTGCATTCCTTCAATTCTCGTTGGTCAATGCGCCACAGTTATGGTGCTGTTTTAGCGATACATCTGACTCGCACATGATTCATAAAGATCGATCAGCGAATAGGGGATGAGGTGTTAAAAGTTTTAGCGTCACTTGTTTTCGTTTTCGTTTTTCCGTTTGTCACACTCTGAGCTGAGCGCTGGAGTGTCACGCGGGCGTCGGCTGATCTTACTCATTGCAACGCCTCTTATGCATTGCACATGCGTCGAAAGAAGCGGCGCCATTATGGGAGCATTTTACCTGATTCTCCCTCCAGACTGTAATAAAATTAAAGGGCTAATAAGTGGTGACGTTCAACTAGTTTATAGATGACATTCCTTCCTTAAAGTATCTCTTGTATGAAAACGTGTTAGACCAAATATTCAGTAGTTTTCAAAAACAAAAAAATAATAACAACAATAAATTTAAATTAGTACTATTCAATGCGTTCTAAGGGATAATTTTGTGAATATTTTTGAAAAATAATTCTATTATGTTATTAAGTATTTGAGAATATCAGAGAAAGAATGAGAGAGGGAGAGAGAGGAGAGAGAGAGAAAGAGAAGAGAGGAGGGAGCGAGGGGGAGAGAAAAATGTAAAATATTTCTCCAATTTTGAAATTATTTGCATTCTCCTCACTATCATTTTGACAATATGACATTTGAAACAGAAGGTTTTCAAGGGCGAACGTTACACGTACTTGATGTAAGCCGCATTTCAATTAAGCCAAGCTTCAGAAACTCCATGTTTTATTATTAAAACCCACACAGATTTGCTTAATTTTTTAAAGGCGAAAACAACTCTCAGTATAAGATTTGTGGTAGAAAAATCTATCGGATGGTATACATAGTTCTTTACATCTTGTTTCATAAAACGTGCTTCCTAAAAGCACGGGGATTTTCTGTCCGATTCTAACTAAAACACCTCGTCTCAGTATCAAAGCATAGCAATTGTGAAGCACTATGTTCACTAATACTTTGAGATGCCTTCAGGTTTCCGATAGATTAAAACAAATATTGCGTCACATCCTCCTCCCCCTGCCAGTCTCCTGCAAACCTGCTCTTTCGGATCTGCTGCCGGATGTGGGGTGTTTGTGGCATAGAGCCGGCTGTAGTCGGCGGTCTCGCTTTGGATAACCACTTAAGGGAGATAGCGCCATTGAGGCAAGGCGGCAGCCAACGCGGCGATCTCTGACGGCAGAAGCCCACGCCCCGCATCGAACATCCACGCGCCGGCGGGGGAGTGGGGGGGGGCGAGGCGTCGCGACGGAGAGAAAACAATGGGCCGGCGCTCGGCGGGCACTTGGCGAAGTTTTGCAATATCGCCGCTTCAGACGCCGCGCCACCGCCGCCATCGCTCATTAACGAATCGACTTTAATCCCCGAACAAGAGCTCTGCGCATGCGCACACGCCTCCGCTGTAATACCGAAATAATCGCCAGGGGGATCAACTGCAAAGAGCTCCTTAGCGGCGCCCACAGACGGCCGCTGGCCCTCCGCAAGCCCAACTTGGCCGTTAGCGCGGAAGCCTCTCCTTGAAAGCCACGCCCCCTACAGAGTGGGGATGCGGTGGCGTTGTCAATGTTTTCAAAACTCAATATTTTTTCCTGGCGTTTTTATTCAGCTAACAGCCGGTTACCCTTTACGTCCCGATGAGACGCATGTTTGACCATAGACTACACACCAACATATTTACGGACTCTGATCTGGGGTCAGCAGAGTACGAGGCCCTCCGCGGCAACACATACATGAGAGACAATGGACAAACAACCATGCCCCAGGCGGGGCACGAACCTGCGGCCCTTTGAACCAAAGCGGTGAGATGGTACACGCTCTTAGCCACCTAGGGTTTTTGTAATTTCTGAAAACATTTTTAGTACCAAATTATTGATTGATTTTTTTGTGTTTCCGGGCACGTCAACTGCTTTTGTCATTAGCCCCGTAACTGTAGTACATGTGTTTTTCTCGGGAGAAGATCTTTCCCGCTGGATGCGAGATCGGTGCCGACCTACGGTCGGCTAGTGGGTTTCCAACCAGGACTCTCCACCAGCGGGGCACCGCGGACAAGTTCTAAGCTCCGACCATGTGGTAAGCTCCGATATGTGGTAGTGTAGTGCATGTAAGTGTAAGTGTGCGTGTAAGAGATGAGGGATAGGACAAGGAAGAGGAAGGAAAGATCGCGCGGTCCGTGGCCCGTTTGTTAGGGTACTGCTTCGGCATTCGCCTGGTGTTGATGGGAGAAACCACGGAAAACTACGGATAAGAGCAGCCGGCTGTTAGAATTCTCCTCCAAACAGCGACTGAATTCGACCTAGCTGAAAAGCTATTGTCGAAAATCCTGCCGCCGTCAGGACTCGAACCTAGGACCTCCCGGTCAGAGGCGCTGCAGAGACATCAGTTGATGCACTGAGCTACCGCTCGCGGTACCAAATTATTGAAGCACATGTTTTTATAACATCGATATCTTATACTAGATGTTCGCACGTTGTAGATGTTTTATTAACATCGACAGAGGCGGCTTAGGTTGCTCAGACGGCCACTGGCTCTCGGCAAACCCAACTTAGCCGTTATGGCTTGATGTTTTTATGTTAAAAAATATTTTTATCACCGAATTATTGAAACCGTCTTTTTTAAAACCAATGTTTTTATCAATATTTTTACATTGTCGATGTTTTATTACCAATGTAGGTGGCTCAGGTGATCAATTGATACCATTGCAGTACCTCTGACCGGGAGGTCCTTGGTTGTAAGGCTCGACAATGGCAGATTTTCTACACTAGCTAGACAGCTAGACCGAGTTCAGTAACGTCTGGAGGGGAATTGTAACAGCCGGCTTCTCTGATCGGTAGTTTTCCGTGGTTTCTCTGATGAACACCAGATGAAAACCGGAACCCAACAACGGTCCCTAACAAACCGGTGATAGACCACACGCCATCTTTCATTCCTTTACTTTAGCCTGTCTGTACACTCCGTACGTACATGCACTACATTACCACACATGTCAGGAGACCATTCAAAGACTTAAAGTTTGTCCCGTCTGCGGAGATGTCCTGTTTGGGGAGTTTCCTGAACGGAAAATCCCCCCTATCCATCGTGTTAGTCGGCGACAGATCTCACCATCCAGCACTTGTTTTGTAAATTTTAATTATAAATCAATGAAAACGGCCATTAACAAATGGAACATTAATGATAGAGGTTCATTCTGTGTCTTGAAAATAAGCAGGTCTTCGAAACCTTTGTAGTAATGAATTTTGTAGGTCGCGTTTTTGGACATCGTTGTTTTATACTTGATGGTTTTACGTTCTCAATATTTTAGTATTGGATGAAAATATATTAAAACGTATTAATTCTTCAATTCTCAGTAAATTGAACCTTCACATACACCGCACTCAGCAAGAGTTAAAAATAAATTAGAATAGTTTCTTTATTTTTCTCTTTGTTTTGTAAATATTAATTATACATTAATTAAAACGCCACCAACAGAGGCCACTTTCTGTCAACTTTAGTGATACATGTTACTAAATATGTCTTCAGAAACGTTGACGAATCATCAATGTTTTTAGGGGCAATGTATTATTGACATCGATCTATTAATTCTAAATATCGATGGCTTGAAAAATCGATGTTTTGTTGGCGATGACGCATCCCTATCACGAGGTGTGTGTGTTCGTGCCGGGGCGTATCGTGTTGATTACTCAATCCGGAAAGAAGAGCAGCGTTGACAGCGATGAATAATCGATGCTTCCACTTTTACGGATACATTGGCTTCTCAGCGATCCCCCCTCACGATCAGTGACGTACGCGTCGGGCTTGCAGTCGTTTGACGGCTTCGGTACTTAACGGCTCTCAGAGCAGAATGTTCTACGAGAGGTAATATTAACTTTGTATGACGCTCGTTCGGCGTTGACGGAATGGTGAGCGAATTTCAACTTTAGCATGCGTATGACTATCCTCTTGCCATTTATTGATTTTTGGTGAGTCAACTAACTCCAGTTGCTGATTGTTTCTGACAATGTTTACTTTGATTGTGAAAGAAGGCATTGAGTTGTTTCGTTAATACTATCCTGAGTGTCTTTTGCTAATATTACTCTTATGTGCAATTAAGCTTTTTCTCCAAGCTTTGTAATTTCATATCTCCTAGAAAACCACATTGTTGTTGTGACACACAATGAAACGTAATAATTCAGTTTCCATGCTCTTTCCTCGACCTTACTTCCTAAGAAGAGATCGTCTCCTACATTATTTCAGTAGTTCATATACCTTTTGGGGCTCCAACATGCAACCAATCTTTATAAATGAGGTCTGTCAAGAAAAAGAAATTCACGGAGACGTGACGAATTGCCGTTTGACTTTAATAATATGAAGGATTTGTTTAAAAAATGCATATAAATATTCATGTCAAAAGCAACCCGCAACACTCGACCGCATTTTTAATATATATTGTTAAATAACTCCTAAACAAAGCGTTCTAGGGCCTTAAAAGCTAAAATTTTGAGGACAAGGGCTCAAAGAAACGTTCCGCACACCATAATCAACAATATGAGAACTTGAATATTCTATTTCATTTTTACTGGTTCGACGCTTCTGGATTCTACCCCACGTGTTCAGATCCTGTAGAATCTGCAACTGAATGTGAAGTTATATAATTACTTGATATTTTGCGCGACTGAATTACTTGGGTGTACCCGTCTTCTCGGTAATAAAGTTAAATAAGAATAGTTTGTATTGGCAAGGGTGTATTGTTTTGTTATCAATTACGAGACATACAGAACTAGTAGCGGAGTATAAGAAGGTCTTGAAGAAAAGGATATATTAAAAACGTAATATTGAAATGGAAAAATAGGGAAGAAGGTTGAGTTTAACATGCCAGAGTTCTCGCACGGGTTAGCGAGTAGTGTTATAATCATGCGCCGAAATGCAGCATATTTTCGACAGAAAAACTCTTATTGCCGGGTCCTGATAACGAAAAAGTCGATAAATCGTGTTCCTATGTATATAGTAAATTACTTCTTGTAGCATGTCATGTAATCAAAATCCATATTTTGTGCGTGATTGATATTGAATAATCAACTGACAGAACATCGTCGGCCTGTCCTGACTCTCTCTGTTCTTCTGTTTGTTTGTCTGATCAACGGTAGCTCCAAAACCATTCTGATTTTCTTCAAAATAGATATTTTCAATCGATTTAAAATGACTCGACCCACATCCGTTTCTCAGCACCTCGCATGTAAATTTTTAATTGACTATTAAAAGGCTAGCTGCTTCCTTATTGCTCCCTTCTGGTAGCTTCTTTCTATTGCTATTAAACCAGATCAAAACATTCTGTCATTCGTTCATGCCATTGGTCCATTTAATCTAATTTGCACAAAAAGACATTGAATTGATTAGCTGAAATACCCTCCAGTTTCCTTCTCGCAGATCTTGAAAAAATTAATATTGCTAACAAGTGAACATCTAAACATAGATTGTAAAGGAAAAATCGAGAAGTAATCGATGTGAATAGTCTTGCGAGAGACTGCACTGAAACACATGAAAGAAATATATCGTTAGGCACAATGAATGAGGGGTTAAGTCAAATTTTCTTACTTTTCAATCTACGATTTTTAACTCATCTTATTACTAAAGACAGAGATTATTTCCGCCTTGCAATGGTAAGAAGTTATTAACACTGAAATGCATTTAACAATTTTTTATTGATTTCTCACAAAATCCTGATTTTAAATAACTGTGTAAACTTAAATAGTTGTGACCTTAAAATTAGGAACATTTGAACTAACCACGTTTTCATTGCGTCTACATATATTGTGACATACCGATATGTCACGTTAAAATAAACTAACATTTATTTGTAGACAATATGGTGGAACATGCATTACGAAATATCACGAGAGCTAGAGCTTAGCAACGACCGTGAATAAACAATGTAGTTTTGTTTTTCTAAATGCATTAAGAGTTTTCTGATGCCGAAAGTAGAAAATTTGGGATTGGGCGAAGAAGTTCAAAAGACGATCAAAAGGTCAGCTACACCAAAATATAACGAACGTATGGATTGGCTGGGTGAGAGAAGGACGGTCAAATGTTATGAAAAAAATGAAGGTAGTTTAATACGAAGTCTTCGAGGGATGAATCATGCAGAAAGATTTCATTCTGCTCTGAAACGCGCTTCTGAACTGATCGTATGTTCGTGAGAGGGAACGAGTACAATCGAGATAGAATTGGGTTATCAGTGAAATTTTAAGGACAGTGAATGATATTGCAGATATTTTGATGTGGAAGCAATATTGGTGTATAAATTGGAACTTTGTCGGGAGTGGTAATCGAGTTCGGGACTATGTCATAGGACGTAATCGGACTGATAATTTTGATAGTTGGAGACCAGCTTGGATAGGGCAGGAGAGGATTTCTTGGTACTTTGGACTACGGCAAGATCGCAAGATATTTCGACTGAGAAGTCTACGAGGGACATCAACGAAGAAAAGATAAGTTAACCGCGGTATAAATTGTAAATTGAAAGAGATCTTGATCAAAGGCCTAAAAAAATTGTAAATTCTCTAAATTGTTTGCTAAAAAGGCAAAATAAACTTTGTTGAATTTTGTTCTTTAGAAAAGAAAGTGATTTTTCATTTAGTCAATCCAAACAGAAATGAACTAGGAATAGAATCATTCTATTTCAGATTCCCAGCTGCGCTGTATAGTCAGGATCCTATAATCCATTATAGAGGTAATAAGGATTATAATATATCGTGACCCATTGACCCAGCAAGCCGGACTCTAAGATCTTTAGCAGATATAAATGTAGAGAGAGGGGAAAATTTTGGTATATCTCAATATTTATTGAAGAAAGTTGATTACACATTGTCTATGAAAAGGAAAGACTGTTTAATTCGTAAACGAATCACTCATACAGTCGGCAAGATAGTTCTACATTGTAAATCCACAATGGATGACTGCCTTGTGGGTAGAAAAATCAAACATTCAAACTGGCAACCAGTGTCGGCTCAACTAATGGACTCACTAGGTCCAGAACTAGTAAGCATATTTTGAAGGCCTCATTTTTATTTTAAAAAAATCTATTTTGTAAATAAAATAACGTTAATAATGTAAATAAGTAATTAAAAATAAATAAATTAAAACAAAAATACATAAATTTCATTAAATCATTTAGATGAGAATAATGATATTTAACATTTCACGTTGCGTGGGAAGAGATAATGTGATGCCATTGTTTACACGAAATGAACAGCACATTCCACAGCATACGCATGAATTATCATTGTAATTAGTTGTCTGTTCTTTAGGTCTATAAAATCCAATAATAATGATTTTGGTAAAACTGTTACTTACCATTAGTTACATCAAAGGCTGTTATCATAATAATCTAAAATAAAGATAACCGAGAAATACAAAACAAAACCATTAATGAAATAAATATTCTGAAAACACAAGCGTTTGCTCTCTTCAGCACCTACATCCCGAATAACCCTTAAAACGGCTCTGCTGACAACGACCTGTCGTGTATATTCCGTCAGCGTTGCCTGCCCGGTCGCCGGCAGTTGCGCATCACCGCCGCCAGGGGCGCAGCGGCAGATAAGGTGGAAAGAAATGGCGCGCTGCGAGTCGGGGGCGAGGGGGTCACGGCGGTGAGAGCGTAATTACGCGCGTGTGACCTGTTTATCTGCCACGTAAGCCGCGCGGACGCCTAATCTACGCCCCTTCCCCGCTGAGCCCCTCCCACTCCTCCCCCGCCACCCCGGCTCTATGGACAACGGCCCGGCCCAGCCTATTCGCGCAGTCTGCTGCCCGTCCGCACCTGTCCACGACGGCCACTAATCCAACCATAAACATGCTCAGCCCTGGCCAGGCATGACCTCTTCTGGAAGTAAACGGATGGAGGAGGAGGAGGGAGGAGAAGGAGGACAAGGAGGACAAGGAGGACAAGGAGGAGAAGGAGGAGACGGAGGAGATGGAGGAGATGGAGAGATGGAGGAGATGGAGGAGAAGGAGGAGGAAGAGGAGGAGGAAGAGGAGGAGGAGGAGATGGAGGAGATGGCGGAGAAGGAAGAGAGGTGGAGGAGATGGAGGAGAAGGAGGAGAAGAAGGAGAAGGAGGAGGAGGAGGAGAAGGAGGAGAAGGAGGAGAAGGAGGAGAAGGAGGAGGAGAAGGAGGAGGAGGAGGAGGAGGAAGAGGAGGAGGAGGAGGAAGAAGGGGAAACGGAGGTGGTGGATGTGGAGGAGATGGGATGGAGGAGGCGGAAGGAGAGGAAGAAGGAGGAAGAGGAGGACGATGGTACTTTCTTCGCGAAGTGATGATACAACCAACACTGAGGATCGAAAAATAGACACAAAGTTTGGGGATACTAGCGCATACTTGGTTATGAGCTGAGTGCGATGTGCATATGTTCGCTGACGTCATATGCCAACCTAATCGGCAGAAATATGAAACAGGAATGGATAGGGTCCATACTCGCCCACACCCCATATTCGCATAAACTTTGTTCCCGCCACATTTTAATGTCAAATTACTTTGAAAGGTAAGTTTCTTCGCTTCGCTCGCCCGGATCCAAGTCACGGCGAGGCTCGGGTCTTCGGCTCTGGCGTTCATTATAAATAACCTTGAGTCTATCCACCGCATAATTACAAATTCATTTTTAAAAGAATGCACTTTAATGGTTAAGTTCACTACCCTGCATTTCGTTACTGCGGTGACACACAAGTGAAAGTCGCACAGGGCATAACCCAGTCTCCGCTCGATACCCCAAAATGTTTACACTGACATTTTGACATGTTATTTAGACCAGCATCAATGAGCAACATGTCAAATTAAGCATGTGAGCTAAGCTTTGCAGTTGTAATAACTTAGTTTTCAGTTTTAGGAAATTATCAACTTGTGCGGTGTCTTAAGTAATTTTATATCTCTTCCAAATATTATTTTGACAAGGAATAAAATTGAGTCTTGATATTAACTTAAATTTTTACCATTCTTTCAATGTTTGAACGTGGTTCTGCATCAAGCTGATGCAAATTAAATGACTTCAATGTGTAATAAATGATGAATTATATTACTACTTAAGAGAAGAAGAAGCTCCTCCCTCCCTTCCCCATCCTTACCGCTCTATAGACAATGGCATAGCCCTGCCTAAACGCACAGTCTGCTGCCCCCGTCCGCACCTGTCCAGTAAGTCTGGATATCATGTGTGTTATGGCAGAGACAAGCCAGCATTTTAAAACATGGGAAGGGAATTAATGCTTAAAGTTTTTCATAATAACACTTCGATTAATTCATCAAATAATATATAGGTAGACATTTTCTCTTATTATTTACTTTTAATAAACTTCCTATTTAATAGTACATGACTGTACCAAAAGAACAAAGTAATACAAATTTTGAAATACTCTTAATAGTTCCATCAATGTAAATTTGACAGAAATCCACATCTGCAGTTGCGACTCGAACACAGCTATGGATTGTAAAATATTTTAAATGATGTTTTGGTTTTGAATAATGTGTTATCGTAATTCCGCGGTGCTGAGAGCGAATATGTTTTTGGTTCACCGCCATCGCGTCACATTTTCTTGAAAATGAGGACAATAATTTATGCTTTCGCATGCATTTTTAAGACCATGAACTGCTGTAGTTCCATCTCTATCCTCACGGTCACCGTTCTCCTCTCCATGCAACAGTCTTGGCGCCGCGAAGGCTACCTTCCCCGAAGGCGAGAGTTGTAAGGGCTGCTAAAGGAAGTATTGCCCGTTTAATTTAATATCACGTGTTAACAAGTCTAATTTCATACTCAAATTACTATTAAGATATTAACATTTGATACTTCGCTGTATTCTTCTTTTTATGATCTATCTACTGCTTGCAAAAAAAAAAACGTACTAGCCCTACTTAAAAAATAAAATATTAAATATCTTGAAAATTAAAAAATATTATAGACAATTCCTCTATAGCATGTTACTTGCCCCATGATTACGCATTATTGAGCGATAACTGCATTTCGATATCGCGAACCGTTTAGAAATTATGGGGGTGACTCATAGTTGGTGGGACACATGTATTGAATGATTTCCTTTTCATTATCTACTCTAATGATTATTTAATGATTAATAAATTTGTATTAGATAATATTAATTATCTAATGCAATGAATAACATTTACTTTTAATTATCTAACTTATTCACATAATGACTTTCAGTATCAGCACAAAGAAACATCCTATGCCTCTTTCCTAACACTAATACAATATACAATAAACAATAATCTTTACACACCACTTTACATTATAACCTTAACCAAATACATCAAATCTCTGATCAATGGTATCTATCATTAACCCGCAGTTACATTAAACGGTAAATTTAGTGGATTTCTCAGAGTCCTAAGAGTAAAGAACTTGATCACTCGATTAATTACTCCGACAATCCTCGTGTATAGAACGATTTTTCTAAGGATGAGCCAAAGTGACAGTTCGCGAAACAAGTGAACATTACATGTATTTCAGAGAAGTATCCCTCCGCCGCGACAGCTGTTCAGCCCTTCGTAAAGCGTTTGGTTATGGCTCCTGAGAAGACATCACTATCCAGAAGTCTAAGAGTTTTGCTGAGGTATGTGCACGTACGCGAGTCCGGGAAATAATTAAATTTAATTACATAAGTAGAAAATCTCTTAACATGCACTTCCAACCAGTAAAAGAAAACTGCCACGAATGTAAATAGAAAGCTCTCAATCACAGATCACCACACAACAGCACGAAGGCCGGAACCACGTGCATCGGTACGCATTTCGCATTGAAGTCTCGGTTTTAAAATAAACGTAACATTTATCACACAAAAAGTAAATCAATGTAATATATAAAGGAAAACATAATTTTCACAGAAGAGCGTGTTAAATTTGAAATTTAGTGCTCATAGTTCACTGTGTTTTGTGATGTGAAGCTTCAATGAAGCCATCAATCATCCTAGAAGACCATCTGAGAAGAAAACACATCCATTATTTATAAGGTTTATTTATATAATTCGGCTTAGTCTGGTACTATATGCATAATATTTTTAACCATTACTACTTCTTAAACGGTAATACTTTACAGTTGAACTGTGATCTCATGGCTAGAAGGTTTGAAAACCTGAGATTTTGTTAGTAACAGCTAAGTTTTGCCTCAGGTGATCTGAGAAAAATTCATGTTTTATGCAACAATTTTTTCTCATTTCAAAACAGGTTTTTGTTTATTATAAGAGAACGTTGTCCTACGGATTCTTCTATCAAAATCCGGCATCTACATCAAATTTAGGACTTTTTGACACCTCATTCACCTCTGTAGCTTCAGATTTGATGTTTTCTGGTCAATTTGAAATATTTTCAGCTATATTCTGAGCAGCACCTACAGTGCTTGCAGACACTCACAGGGTTCTGCTAGCATCACACAGGTGTCAAGAGGGTCACATACCTGCAGGCGCTACCCTTACGTATTCTTTGGCAAAGAGGTTCCAAATTATCGATCCATTCTCCCCACTGTTGTAACCCCCCCCTTCATGGCTGTTTCCTCACTAACCCCTATATAAAGGTGCTTTTTCGCGCCCAGCGCTCTCATTCTCTTGTTATTTCAGCTTCGTCCAGTGGCGTAGCTTTGTTAATTCTTCTCATAGAGCCCGGCCCCTTCAGAGTCGTTATGTATATCAAATCTGTATATAGTATTTGTTGTAAATAGTGTTTTAATTTTTTTCCCTTTGCGAGATAGTATGTTAGTTTACTTACAATAGATCAGATCAAATTATGAAGACTAAAATAATATTGTTTCTCATTTCGTCAGTAAGCCTGAGCCATGGTTGTTGTTTTTTTTGTTGGTTCCCTTTGAACCAAACAATGTGTTAATGAAATTGAGTGCATAAAGGTATTTAATGTGTTGATTTGGACTTGGAAATGGAACTCTTATTTTGAAATGTTAATGATTCACTAATGTCTATGTTGTTTGCAGCTCGTTTACTATATATGTTATGTTTATGTATGTCGCTGACCTCTGATTGCGGGGAGGTGCATAATGTTTACTGCGCATTTACTATGAATGTTGTTAATGTTGCAGTTCCTGCCATAAGAAGACGGCACTTGGCCGCTTTGGAATTTATGGAAAGGTGCTCCCGCTGAGTATAAGTCGGCGCTTCGCATTCGGCACACGGAGACTACGTAAAGGCTTTGCTTGGCCCGTGCGGTAGCTCGAACCGCGGCCCTTGTTGCAACGTCAGGGCCCCGCAGCCGGCAGAGGTCGGCTGGCTACAGCTGTCACCGGCACGCAGCGGGGGTCACGTGCCGACCTTGTATGCGGCGCGCTGATCGGCGCTCGTGTCTAGGAACAGTTTTGTTCAGCGAGCAGCGGGCGGCGCCTGTACCGCCCACTCGCTTATGCGAAACTTGCTGCATTCCTATGTTGTATGGTTACGAAAGGTATAGTAAGAAATCCTTTTCCCAAGAATTTTTGGGATTGTGCACTCCTACGAAAGTTGGTTCCATGGCTCATGCGTAGTTCTGTTTATTACGAATGTTATTTGAAAAAAGAAGGCCTAAATACGGCTTCTAGCAAATTTGTTTATATACGTTTCTATCTACCTCGTCCAAAGTGGGCATTCAAAGGTAGATTATAAGACAGTATTTCTGTATGTGCTAGCGCGATGTTGTTGATGCGCTACTAAGTTAGTGTTCACCTTCTGTCATAAGGTTTATGTTTCAATTTCAGCTTCCCTCGCCCTAAAGTGGGTTCTTTCAAGAGGTCGACTGAAATCATTAATTGTATGTCGGCGCATTTTACGCCCCTTTTGTTTATGTGAGACGGCCTCGACCGTCCTTCATTCTGCTTGTAAATTGTAATTTGCTTTGTTTTTCCGCAGCTGTTTTGCAACCTGCGCATCAGGAAAACTAATATGTAAAATTGTCTATATAATAAATGTGTTATATTGAAAGTTATTTGATTGTTATATTCTGATTTGAGATCCTATAAGTTGTGATACCTTTCATTAAAAACCTGGGGCGTCCATTTGAAAGTTCATGTGACGACAATCTTTGAATTTCGATAGCTTAGAAGCTTTTGTGTTAGCTTGATAATTATCTCCTTAGGCAAATGTATGGTCAGTTCGCTATATATGTAGCGAAAATTAATGTAAATCAATGTGCTGTTTTCAACAGCTGGCGACCGTATTAAATAAATTGTCATTAAATAAGAGGTCAGCCAAGTTTGAGATTTAACACAAAAACTGGCGACCGCGACAGGACAAAAGGATCCAACTTTATGAAACAATCAATAACTTGTATTACTAATTTGTATTTTTCTTCAGCTAAAGTTTAATTTGTTCACAGCTGATTTTGTTCTACGTTGTAACGGTTTCACGAGTTCACCTCGTGTTTGTCTTTGAATTTATTTGTTTTCTGGGTTACTCTGTAACCCCTTTTTCTTTGTTATTTGCTTCAGTTCATAAATTTACAGCATGTCTAACCCGGACCCCTGTCGGGGAAATTGTGAAACTCGAGACGAAGAAGCTTTGCAGGCTCGCCTAACTCGCATCGACCAGTTGCGGAGAAAGAGGACCCTATTATAAAGGACGTCTCACCCCCTTTTGAAAATTTTCTCAACATAGGCGGTAATGTACACGAAATCCTGCACAGGATTCAGAAACTAGAATCTGATTTTGAGAAGTACAGCGTAGTTCAGCAAAAATTAGATGCGTGCTTTAGTGAGGGAGAGCCAGGCAACGAAAAGACTGATTTCGAAAATAGGTATTTCGCCTTGATAACCAGAGCCGCGCAGTTGCATAGGAATATAAAACGGGAAAGGCCGTCTGTCCCGGCGCAACTGAGTTTAGTTGTCCCGCCGGTCTTAGAGCCCATGGCCTCGACCGCGGCTGGTCTCGGCGTACCGGCTCAGAGCACCCCATTCGCGATTCAAATCCGTTCCGCCTGGAACAAGGAGGCAGGCATTTTCTGTTAGTACGCGTCCTCGCGTACGCCAGTGCCTACTTCAGATGAGGAAAACGACGCGGTACCCCCCCTTTTCCAACGCCCCGTGTATTCACGACATTCATCTAGGCCGCCCTACCTGTTTTGAGAATTCCTCATTTTCGGCAATGATTCCGAGTGGAGCTTTTTTTCTCTTATTCGAAAGTTTAGTGCATAATTCCCTGACCTGCCAGAAATTGAAAATGGCACTTTCTACAATCTTATCTCACTGGTAGTGCTGCAAAGTTGATTGGGCTTGTCTATGTCGCGGAAAGTTATGCTGAAGCAATTGCATTCTTAAAAACAGATACGAAAACCCTAAGCTCCGCAAGCATAAATTACTTCATCTTTATTTAATTATATATGACTGCTAAAGACTCAGCTAGTCGTTTATTTGAGTTAGTTGATCACTTCAAACGTAATGTTCGTGCTCTCAAAGTTCTCAAAGAACCAGAAATGTTGGGATTCTATCCTAGTCTTTCTTATTACTTCAAGTTAGACGAAAATACGCATAGAGACTGGAAGCCCATTCAGTGCAAACACGCGTATCAACTCTTGAAAACTTATATACGTTCTTGAGGCTAGGGCCACGTGCCTGCAACGTGGCTGCCGATAGAAGGAGTAAGGAAAGGGAACGCCCAAGCCAATGCCTAGAAGCAAGAATTTTGTTTCGATCATAGTGATGAGTGTAATTTGTGCAAAGGTTCGCACAATCTTACAAAGTGCAAGTTATTTCTTGAAAAGTCAACTTATGATAGATACTTATTCGTCAAAGAAACCGACTTTGTTTTACGTGCTTAAGGTCTGGGCATGGCGTGCCACTTGTGCGGCGAGGTCGTGTAAAATGCAATAGCAAACACCACGCGCTTTTGCACAGAGAATTTAGTCCGAGAATAAATGTGGAACAAACGGCAGTTGTGAAAGACGAATGCTCTGAGGCCGCAGAGTGCAAACCGTCAGCGCGCACGTTAATCCAATTTTGCTTCGAAAGCCGTGCTGTTCCACCGTTCGCGTATCAGTGAAGAACGCGGAAAATAAGTTTGTTAAGTTCAGAGCCCCCCTGACAACGGTAGCAGCATTCTCTGATTACGGAATCGGCCATGAAGAAACTGAAGGTACAAGCTAACACTATCAACTTGCATTACCGGAGTCGGTGGCACTGCTTTCTAAATCTTTAAAATCAGTTCGCTTGTCGATGGCCTCCGTCGTTAGCAATTTTAACTTCAGTTTGAATGCGCTCGTGGTAAAGAATATTACGACCGATATTCCACTCATACTCTTGATCTCACTAACTTGAAAATCCTGAGAATGTAAAGCTTGCGGACCCTGAATCACGTAGCGGCGCCAGTTGATATCTTGTTAGGCGCCGACGTGTTTTGGAATTGCTTAAGATCGCGTAAAGTAAAATTCCGCGTACGAAATGCCTGAACTTGACATTAAAAGAAACTGCATTCGATACATTGTAACCGGCACCATGAAAACTTGTTTTCAGCCCGATCTAGTATTTGCAACTTTGTTACGGAACAGCGTAACTTCGGAAGTTCTGGGAATTCAAGGAAAACTCTGGCAGTGGGAAAAATGGTGTCACAATGAGAGTTGCAAAGGACGAACAGCAAAGTGCTCCCAGAAAATTATCAACCCTTTTGTCAACAAAGTCATTTAACAAGTCCTGTTACAGCAACTCAAATTTCAAAGAACTGGTGGATTGAACTGGTTCACCAGGTTAGCATATAAAAGCACTCATTACCAAAAAGTTTTGGTGCAGATATGTGTGATAAACTGAAAGATAGACTTGATTGCAATAAATATCTTGCACACAATGTTCAATCTAGAAGCCCAAAAAATTTAAAGTGACGAGTTTTCATTTTGTAATATTCAGCACTCAAGAAGAAGTCTGCTAGAAGCTTGTTAATCGAAATGTGGAGGGGAACTCATAAACCATCAACTATAAAAGGAAAGGTGTATCGTCTAAGCACAGTGTTCTGATTAGATCCATATTCTAATTCTGATTTAGATTCATGTACGATTCCCTTATGTTGATCATCTTACTAAAGGAATAAAAATGCTCAAATATATCAAGTCCTTGTTGTAAAATCAATTCAAATGCCAATCTTGCCACTTGAAAATGTTCCCCTCTATTAACAAGGAATAGAGGTTATACTTAATTCAAAACCTGTATGCTCCATGACTTAGATTTGACAGAAGCCCTTACTCCGCTCACTTTGCTTGGCAAGCAACTCAACACCTTGGCTCTGCCACCTCCCGCCTACCATTACTAAATCTTTGAATGTATTCCAGGCTATACAGGCACAAAGGTCCCTGTTCTGGAAGCGGTGGAGTGCAATATCTAAACCAGCTGCAGACCAGGGCCAGTGTGCACCAGCAGCCCGGACCTAAAGGTGGGACAGCTGGTCATTGGAGAGGGAAGACCTCCACCTCTCATCTGGCCTCTGGGAAAGTACTGGAGATCCTCCGGACGCGACTATCGAGTTCGGATAGTCAAGCTGAAAACTTCGCAGGTGTAATCACTGCACCTTGCCGAAGATCTGCCCTCTTCCCTTCGCTGAGGACGCTGATAACCTGTGTAGAGTGCCATCTCCTCTACGCGTAGTTTCCTGTAATAGAGGTTGAGTGAGCCATTCCACAGTGACTTGGTTAAGCACTCTGTTCTGCACTCCAGTTCCCCCCCCCCCAGCATGTTAAATTTGGAAATTTAAGTGCCTACAGTTCACTGTGTTTTGTGATGTGAAGCCTTCAATGAAGCCATCAATCATCCTAGAAGACCATCTGAGAAGAAAACACATCCATTATTTATAAGGTTTATTTATATAATTAGGCTTAGTATGGTACCATATGAATAATATTTTTAACCTTAATACTTTAAAGGTAATACTTTACAGTTGAACTGTGATCTCATGGCCATGAGAAGGTTTGAAAACCTGAGATTTTGTTAGTAACAGCTAAGTTTTGCCTCAGTGGATCTGAGAAAAATTCATGTTTTATGCAACAATTTTTCTCATTTCAAAACAGGTTTTGTTTATTATAAGAGAAACTGCTTGTCCTACTGGATTCTTCTATCAAAATCCGGCATCTACATCAAATTTAGGGCTTTTGACACCTCATTCACCTCTGTAGCTTCAGATTTGATGTTTCTGGTCAATTTGAAATATTTTAGCTTATATTCTGAGCAGCACCTACAGTGCTTGCAGACACTCCAGGGTTCGCTAGCATCACACAGGTGTCAAGAGGGTCACATACCTGCAGGCGCTACCCTTACGTATTCTTTGGCAAAGAGGTTCCAAATTATCGATCCATTCTCCCACTGTTGTAACCCTCCCTTCATGGCTGTTTCCTTCACTAACCCCTATATAAAGGTGGGTTTTCGCGCACAGCGCCTCATTCTCTTGTTATTTCAGCTGCGTCCAGTGGCGTAGCTTGTTAATTCTTCCTCATAGAGCCCAGCTCCTTCAGAGTCGTTATGTATATCAAATCTGTATATAGTATTTGTTGTAAATAGTGTTTTTTAATTTTTCCTTGCTGAGATAGTATGTTAGTTTACTTACAATAGATCAGATCAAATTATGAAGACTAAAATAATATTGTTTTCATTTCGTCAGTAAAGCCTGAGCCATGGTTGTTGTTTTTTTGTTGGTTCCTTGAACCAAACAATGTGTTAATGAAATTGAGTGCATAAAGGTATTTAATGTGTTGATTTGGACTTGAAATGGAACTCTACTTTGAAATGTTAATGATCTACTAATGTCTATGTTGTTTGCAGCTCGTTTACTATATATGTTATGTTTATGATGTCGCTGACCCCTGATTGTGTGGAGGTCGGCTAATGTTTACTGCGCATTTACTTATGAATGTTGTTAATGTTGCAGTTCCTGCATAAGCAAGACGGCACTGGCCGCTTTTGGCAATTTATGGAAAGGTGCTCCCGCTGAGTATAAGTCGGCGCTTGGCCGCATTCGGCACACGGAGACTACGTAAGGCGTTTGTTGGCCCGTGCGGTAGCTCGAACCGCGGCCCTTGTTGCAACGTCACGCCCCGCAGCCGGCAGAGAGGTCGGCTGGGCTACAGCTGTCACCGGCACGCAGCGGTGGGTCACGTGCCGACTTGTATGCGGCGCGCTGATCGGCGCTCGTGTCTAGGAACAGTTTTGTTCAGCGAGCAGCGGCGGGCGCCTGCGTACCGCCCACTCGCTTATGCGTAAACTTGCTGCATTCCTATGTTGTATGGTTACGAAAGGTATAGTAAGAAATCCATTTCAGAATTTTGGTATTGTGCACTCCTACGAAAGTTGGTTCCATGGCTCATGCGTAGTTCTGTTTATTACGAATGTTATTTGAGAAAAGAGGCTAAATACGGCTTCTTTAGCAAATTTGTTTATAAAGTTTCATCTACCTCGTCCTAAAGTGGGCATTCAAAGGTAGATTATAAGACAGTATTTCTGTATGTGCTAGCGCGATGTTGTTGATGCGCTACTAAGTTAGTGTTCACCTTTCTGTCATAAGGTTTATGTTTCAATTTCAGCTTCCTGCCCCTAAAGTGGGTTCTTTCAAGAGGTCGACTGAAATCATTAACTTGTATGTCGGCGCATTTTTACGCGCCTTTGTTTATGTGAGACGGCCTCGACTGTCCTTCATTCTTGCTTGTAAATTGTAATTCTGCTTGTTTTCCTGCAGCTGCTTTGCAACCTGCGCATCAGGAAAACTAATATATGTAAAAATTTTCTATATAATAAATGTGTTATATTGAAAGTTATTTGATTGTTATATCTCCTGATTTGAGATCCTATAAGTTGTGATACCTTTTCATTAAAACCTGGGGCGTCCATTTGAAAGTTCAATGTGACGACAATCTTTTGAATTTCGATAGCTTAGAAGCTTTTTTTGTTAGCTTGCACTAATTATCTCCTTAGGCAAATGCATGGTCAGTCTGCTATATATTACGTAGCGAAAATTAATGTTATCAATGTGCTGTTTTCAACAGCTGGCGACCGTATTAAATAAATTGTCATTAAATAAGAGGTCAGCCAAGTTTGAGATTTAACAGAGCGCATAACACTGCAGTTCCTAATTTAAATTATTTCTCGCGGCGCACTATATTTTGTCGAACGAGGATGTCAGGAAGCGTCGAAGCCATTTACAAGTTAGCCGACTGCAAACGAACGAATGCAGGAAGGGAGTCTAATGGGCTCGAGGGCACGACGACCACAGAACCTTCCGTTATGTTGCCAGCACTAGCTCTCACTTTGGCTCTTCCTTAGGAAAATCGCAACTACTAATAGCGTTTTCCATGCACCGCACTGATGCGCACCCAGTGCGCACTCGGGACAGCTTTCGTGTTCGATTCGACCGCTAGGGCGCACCAGTGCAAAGAAGCGCATGTTCGCACAATGACACGGAACCAGAACGCACTCGGGGCGCCGTAATCTTCACTGAGGAGCTCGTCAGTGCAGTCAATTGCACCGGACCTTTTTGAGGTTAAGTACGGAAGTTTTTAAAAGAAGGTTCATCCGGACTTCTTGAAGTGTATCATGTTGTATAAGAAATGTCTTAAAATAATTTTTGTGTCTTATGCGAAAGTTCCGAAACTCAGTTTTTGTTTTCGGAAAATTCAATCTTGAATAATTTCATGTTAACAAATCTAGTAATCTTTTGTAATCGAGGTGTAGGTACGTCTCAATTTCGAAACTCTATTCTGCAGTTTTTACTTTGCTGTGTCTGACATTTCATCGGCTGTTTATGTACAATTCAATCGGGGCCTTAAACATCACTGCAGCGACGTCACTATATTGGCGTTTAACCTTCCAATTGGATGACACAGCTCCTTTACTGCAAATGCAGCTTAATAAAAAATCGCAGTATAATATAATAAAAATAAAAATGGTGACTAATGCTCTTACATAATTATTTAAAATATATTATGTGATAAGTAATGGTTCTCGCAAGCGCATTCATAAACCAGCGGAAAAGATCATGTTATTTCTTTTACAGTTTTCAATAACCAAATAATTCTGTAGAAACCTTTTGGTTCAAAATCTAGTACACTGTATCGATCTATCGCAAATCTCGAGAAATGAAATTTCGACAGATATGCGTTTGAAGTTTTCGGTAATTTTTAATAATGAAATCACACGTTAAAAAAGGAGTAAAGAATTACCTAATGACTTCATACAAGTTCTGTTAAAATAATAAAAATTATTATAAAAATTATAACGATCACAATTTCAAAATTCTTATTTTTCGAGTTCTGTCAGTGTGGCAGACCAAGAACGGCTGTCTATAATATCACAGCTTGGCGCACAAGCACTGACTCAGTTCCGGAATCCGTTTCATTCGTGGCTGCCCTTCACGCGTGTGGAACAGTACTGTTGCGGAGCGATGACGTGTTTGCCCTGCACTAGGGTGGGTTTCAGTGCAACGAATGGAAAACTTTATAAGTTTCCTTCCTGTTCTGATATTTCCCACTATAACTTTTTCTTAATAAGGGATTTTTTCTTTGAACAATACTCAACAAAATGTCCCGTCTTTCTCGGACTGTAATAAAAATAGTTTTAGGGATCGATAGCTGAACCGCTTTTCGACTAACCTTGAGACGTTTGTGCGCGGCGCACGCCCTAACACAAATCCTTCGATGCCCCACGCAGCTATGAGTTTCATCGACAATACTGTCTATTTTGTCGCATAAAACTTTACTAGATTACTTACAGAAACTGCTGGAAAGCCTCGCCGCCTTCTGGAACGAAGCTGGTGTCTCCTTCATCGACCCTTGTGGGATTTAAGTTGCGACACCTTCACGTGGTTTCTCTCGATGGAAATTCACTAGGTTCCATTTATATTTGTCAGAATCATATTACTCTATTTATATTCCAGATTTGATGGCTGAAAAGAGCCAAAATAATTATTATGTTGCTTTTCCGTAGAATCTCTGCCACGTTCTGTGCAGTAGGTTCGTCATTCTTAACTTAAATTTAAATTTTCATTACATGATAATCCATTTATTTCACATAATATTAAAGCAATATGCATCTAAACTTACCTTTTAATAGAACAAAACTGATCAGCCTTTTCAATAGTCAAATAATTTCTTTTCAATATTGATCAGCCTGCAAAAACCGATGGAGCCTCATTCAATACAACTGCTCGTAGCGTTATGTCGTCGCACACCGCCCTAAATGTGCCTCCTTCCTCAGCTTTCGATACCCATTTCCCCAGAACTTAGAAGTACTCAAGGGCGTTGACACTCTCTCGAAAATCAATCCATGACAGTATAGTTCTTTTGAAGACAAAAATATATTGTACTCTTGCATAATTTCTACGACTGAGAGAATTCAGAAAATATTGTACTATTGTATTTCGTGTGTGAACTTCTGATTAGTTATAATAAATATGAGACAAAATGTTTGCTCCCTAAAAACGAACATATTTTTCACACTAATTTTACTGATTTATTTTGTTTTTATCAATTACTGAATATTGTATTTGTTTGTAAAGCTGATGAGAAATATAATCGATCATTTTTTAAATTAAATTTGTTTTAAGATTACGTATTTTTCAATTATTATTTTATTTTTGATTTACGTACTGCATTTGTTGTTTTTTTGTGTCACCCGCGTTTAAAATTTCTCGATATTGGAATGTGTACAACTCAAATAAAATTCTTTCACCGTAATATATTTCACGATACCACGCGCGCAGCAGAGTAAATATATTTTTTACGAAGATGAACAAAGTATATTTTAAAGCGCGAAAACCTATCAAATAACACTTGTTTAAAGTGATACACACTGAAAGATTAAAGAGCAAAATATTTGTGAGTGGAACGAGATGATACTTAATTTTGTTAGTGAATATTTAATTGTGCTTGTGAAACGTCACCAAATTTGTAGAAAAGTGTGTAACTGCGAATAATGTACGAACCAATTAAGTAGAAATTGGCGATTGGGAATTTTAAATATTAATTTCACCATCATCCTTACTTGAAGTAAAATAGAGCTTGGTGGAGAATGTAAATGATATTTGTAAACTGTGACCGAGTAAATAAAACATTTACAATTAGTTAACGTAACAACATTAGTAGACCAAAGTACTCTATATCGCAGATTAGTTATTCCTTCTAAAGAGTTCTCGTCACTGTGCTGGAAAGTTGTATAAACATTGTGAAAACATTTAGTAGAAAATCTAATTGAGATATCTTATTTTTAAAATTACCGCGAAAACAATAAATATTTGAGACTAGATAACGTCTGATGAAAGCAACACTTTCTGAAAAAAAAAAAAGAGATACGAATGAGCCAATTTCGTAATTTCCTCAAGTCAATTACAAGCAAATTATATAGTTTTAAAACTGTTTTCGTTTAACGCATGTCCTTCCCCTACTTTACTTTTGTGTCGTGTCTAGGGAAAGAAGAAGTCAAATGGACGCATAGAATGTAAAATTTTCATTCTTCATATGTTCGTTTACGTTTACGTTACGTTTGATCTCTTGGCCTTTGGGTAGTAGATTTTCCGCCAGCACAAGGAATATATAGTTGCAATTCGGGAAAAATTGAGCACGTGAAGTAGTTAAAAGTCAAATGGAAGAGGCTAAAGAAGGAAAGAGAAAATAAAGTGGAAAAACAAGAAGAAAAAGCTTATACCACAATATTTTCAATGATTTTCGAACAGGCCACATATCCAATTTCCTCACGATTGCTCACAACTGTCAACATTTTAAAGTGACGCTAGCGGAGCTTCTGTCAGAAGTAAAGATCTGTTTTCCCGACGGAAGGAGGCTAAAAGCCGCCACCTTACTCTTCTCCCGTCTCTCCCACCCTCCCACCAAACCGTCACCCACCCCATCCTCCCCGACATGACAACCCCGCCTCGCTCAGCCTCACCACGCCTCGCCTCTCCCCGCTATTCCCCGCACCTCCCGCCCCGCCCGCCGGCCAGCCCCGCCAGCCCGCCCCCCCCAAGCCCCGCCAACCCCGCCAGCCCGTCCCGCCAGCCCGTCCCACCAGCCCGCCCCGCCAGCCCGCCGGCCCGCCGGCCGTGGCTGCCTCATGCAATATGCATCCGGCGGCTGGTCTCCACGGGCTTATGCAACGTTATGACGGCTGTGACATCGGCCAACAGCCGATAAATCATTTAGAGTTTACTCAACCACTTGATTTGGTCTTGTGATTGCCCGTTTGCATTATTCACAGCCGCGGTCGCAACGTGAACGGTAAGTGAGCGAGTGCTGCGGCCAGCGGGAGTTTCCCGCCCCGCACCTCAGCCCACGGAGATTCGTTTTTGTTTTGAGTGGGGACTGCTGGGTACCACCTACGCATTGCGAATGAACTGCTTCGCTTGCATCTGTATACCCAACTTGTGTTTTCCTTAACATTAGCTCTACTGACTGAAATATTGAGTGTTTTTTCAGAATTTCGAAATTTAATGTATGCTATTAAAAAGCAGTGAATTCGTATGTGATTCTTTCTAAGTTGTCTCAGTAAGTGTGAAGTAAATATCTTCGCAAATTTCGTGCTCACGACATAAATTAATAAAAAGTCATTAACTATCCAGGTCACCGACTGAGTAAAAGTTTAAACTGTAATGGAAAAATTCAAAAGCATGTGTTTTTTTCTGCTGCCCAAAACGGATTCAGTGCAGTAAATATGAGACGTCGAACAGTGAAGTAAACATGTACCTAGGTCTGTGCTTTATTTGGCGATAGCTTCGATCAGGAAACAATGCAGCGTGTACTTTTCCTTCTACAAAGCGAAGCGAACTTCAATGAGCAAACATTCTCTTTAAAATGCAAACGTAAAATCGGAATGAGTGAAAAACATTCTATTACGTTTTTCCTTATTATGTTTTGCGTGTTTACATGGTATGGCGCCAAGCGTTTGTTTTCCAATCCAAAGGGAGCAAGTTGAACAACATTTTCATTAAAGCTTGCATTGGGAGTGACACCTGAACAATTGACTGCTTTTACATGATTTAACAATGCTCTAGGGGGCAATCGTGTGGCTCACAATCAGTTGCACTGGAACTGCCATTCTGGCGTAGTGGAGCACTTTACAATAATCAATTATATGAGTCCAAAATATAAGACTAACCTATTTAAGTTTTATTATTACGTTATTCACGAACAAAATGTAAAAAACTTATTGATTAAAAATGTGAAAACTGGGAAACTCGTTATTAATATTGTTGTGTTGTGAAGAATATTGTTTAGTAAAATTATATAGTGCTCGAGTGAATAAGAAATTGACTATTTCAAAAGTAACTGATTTTCTCTGTTAGCTCAGCGGTGGCCAAATTATTTTTAAATTTGGCGCGTATGTTGATACAATCAATTACAACCACTCTTTGAGGCGAGTTAATACCAAAGAGCATTTTCAAACAAAGAGAGACATTTAAAACATCGCGCGCTCGACATAGGTTATATTGCCCTCAAAAATTGCCGAATACTTTACAGAGAGAAAGAAATTGATTTCTCCTATAAAACTCTTTGAACTGCTTTCAAAGGTGACCGTGGGATCGCGCCAGATTCCAGAAGCTGAAGCCCAGGGAACGTAGACAACGCTGTACATTGTTACGATAAATAAATCAATAAACTAACAATAATCAAGTTAATCAGTAAGTTATTAAACAGTTAAAAAATAAGTCATAAGTCGTAGTCAATTGTTAAGTATAAGTACGTAAATAAGTCAAAATAAAATAAAATAAAATAAATTAAAATACATTGAAAGAAAATAAAAATAAAATAAAATGAAACTGTTAAAAGTAATAAGCACATTAGGGGGCGAAGGGAAGTGGTATTGGAAATGTAAGGGCAGAGGCGTTGGTTCTCTGGCGCTGTTTGTTTTCAGGTGCTGAGGAGGCCAAACACTGGAAGGAGAATGCGTGACGCCCGCGCCAAATAAATAAATAGCTTAAAAACGGGATAGATTAGCATGTACTGGCTTCTGACGGCAGGTTTTCCCTTCTGGTTTTTTTCCTCAGTGTACCTTATGGTCTCTTTCCGCGATTGATGCAATGGAGAGACCATTTGGGTGAATACCAGCATTCGAAAGGTTAGAACGCGGTAGAATGTAGGTATTGTAATGGCTTAAAGACCTCGGACTAGCCACTTAGCATCAAGTTTTCTATTTGTGTGTAATAATTACCTATTAAATAAAATAAATAAAAACATTGTTACGATTTAGAGAAACCAGCTACTTCCAGATAAGACGCGGCGAGATCACCTTGTTTGAAAATCTGCAGCCGAGCCTTCTGATCACGGATCGCATCTCTTGTGGAAAAAATAATAAATACGCGCGTATTGACAGCACTGAAGGTTGAATTACTACGTAAAGTTCGTAGAAATTCTGAAGCTCAGGGCATTGTATACTCCGGGAATCAACGCGTGTTTGGCGCATGAATTTATTACTCGCGAGAGGAACGAGATGTAAGCAGAGAGGAGATCGATTCATTTCAACCAACATAGTTAATACTGATCTCTTCTGCAATATTGAATGATACTAACGTCGAAGTGTGATAATAGTATGAATACTTGTCGTTTTCAGAATATTCCTTTGTGATCAGAGATCAGAATGACGTATGCAATTTCCTTGGCCCAATTTGTTCAAAATCTCTTTCAACACTTAAGCTACATTCGCAGCCTCAACATTATCCATTTTGTTGAATAGAATAAAAAGAACGATACTATTTTATAGAGAGGAGAATTTACATACTAGTATAAGTACATTTTCCCCATTATTTTAGTTGACTGGAGACATGTGAGTGAGATAACTTGGTATGGCTTAGTAAATTAATGTCATTCAGATCCATACTAAGGCAACAAATTAGACGATAGAAATCCTTTCATAAAACCAGAATTGACAATTTCTCTTCCATGTGTTTTATGTAGACCTTCAAGGCATGTCTTATTGTAGTAGTTTAATAAAATCCATCATATTAAATAAAATTGTAAGAATAAAGATATTGTCTTTCCTTAGAGAAAAGTGTACACTTCAGAAAACCTTACAATTAAGAAGGGACTAACATACATTTTCAAGTAATTGATACTAAGGAACTGAATGGTCAACTGTAAGTTATTGGGGATAGATAATAAAAAAATATTTTAAATAATGAGAGAATAGAAAATGGACATTCACGACGTCATCAAACGATAATGTTTTTCCATGAAAATTACTTTAGACATTCCATTGGCAAAAAGTTACATGTAACTTGTATTTTATACAATGGCAATATTTATGTAAAGTCAAAAAAACGTTTAATCTCTTTAAAAATATTTTAGACTAATTTATATTACAATGGCAATTTGGATCTAAGCATCAGTCCCTTTAATGGTGAAAAATAAATAAAAAATAAAAATACTTATCCCAAAAGATTTACCATAATGTTGTACATATTGTTTCCAACAAATCATTCTTAATAATTTTATTTTTTTAAATATTCGACAATGCGGAGTCGTTAACACACTTAAAATTATTAGATTTAAAGACGCGAAAACCATTATCAAATATTAGAGAAAATTAATTCTTTGTTTTTGCATATTTCTCCCCAGAAAATACACAAAACAATGTGTCGTGAAACTCTTCCCAAAGTTCCTTTTTCTATCAACAAAAATGTGCAAATTTTGTTATCAGAACACTGAAGGCAAAACAGTGTTCAAAATGATTGCCAGTCAGAATGAGTTCACGAACAAAACTAGGAAGCGAGTCACGTGCAATCCACCCTGTCTAAAGGTCTTCCAATTTTGTTCCTATTTTCAAAATTTTTCTAAATTACTTTCAAAGGCTTACGTTGAAGACGGCGAGGAAATAAGAATCTACAATAAAAGCAAGTGCAAATGTTAAAACATTAAAATTCCTTTCCTCCTTTTAATCGAGGTCGTTTCTCCCCGCACGGGAGCCAACAAAAATCACAGGAAAGTATATTTTTAATCAAGTCGAATATCGAAGATATTTGTACTGTGACGTAAAGAGTATAGACTCCAGATAAAATACGATTTTTTACTCCAAAAAAATCTTTTGCATAATTTTTATTTTGCTTTCTTCTCCCCCTCTTTTTCCCGAAAAAGAAAAGAATGAAGCGCGCGTCTGTGGGCTTTAATGCTCGATTCTGCGGCCTCGGATTAAACTCCTCCCGTGTGTGCGGGGGGGGGGGCGGAAGAGTGAAATGCTGTGGAGGGAGAGGAGGAGCGGTGGAGAGGACTCTACGTGAGGAGGCGATGAGAGGGGGAACCCCCGAATGAGGGTGGAAGGTTTTACTATTCCGCGGCAGGCGCGTGGGTAGAGAGACCCTTTATTTTGTACTAGCGAATTTGCATTGCAAATGTACTCGCGGCGCTTCTCGACGAATTCCAATCCTCCCCTGCCCCTCCCCTCCGCTTCAGCGCCTACCTTCCCCTCCACCCCCAACCTTTTCGCGCTTTTCCAGCCTCCTTCCTTGCCCTTCGGTCCAACCCCCACCTCCCCTCCCTCCTCAGGGCTATTTCACACTGAGGCTTTTTCTGCCACTTACCTACTTAATTTTTTTCTTCCCCTCCGAGTCTTTCCCCCTGGGAACCACAACTTTTTTCTTACACATTTACATGCCCGATGGCTGCAATTTCAAGCCCGGGCGTACATACCTGAATAACGCTGCAAACATTCCTTCGAATGTGGCCTCGGAGACCGGGCCGTCTCGCGCTGTGAGATATGTGGGAGGGAAACCGAGAGGGAGAGGGAAGGAAGGAGGGGGGGAAGGAGGGTGGGAGGGAGGGGGAGTAGGCCCGACGGGGCCAAGGGATCACGCTCAGTCTTTTTTTAGGCGAATCAACGAGTTCTTCCCCTCAGCTGGAGGGACTACGTTCAACGCCCAGCGTCAGTACAGAATGAATGGCTCCCCGGATATTAGATCTTTGTGTTTTCCACAAATCTGTCAGATTCCTCATAATGAAAGAAATGCATTTTTCAGGTGAGTGCTACTGGTACATGAAGGGAAAATGAACATGTGCTCACAGAACGGCAACCACATGCAGAATAGATAATAAATATTTGAAGCGAAAGTGTAATCAATTTATATAAAATTCATTACACTATATGCAGAGTTATTACATTATGCATAATAATTACTATTTAATGTCATTTATATACTAATGCATTTGAAAATAACAAAATTATTATTGCACTATATTTAATTTGAATTCCCCTTCGTATTAATTTACAGGAAAATAATATCAGTTACATATCGCAAAGATCAATATATCGTTTTCCAGAGCAAATTGGATAGAACCATGTGGTTAGCTAACGCAATTTACCAAAACAATTTACTATGCACCTGACCTCATGACATTTAGAATCACTCATGTCTTGCTCGGGCCTGGTAGATAGGTCTGCTTCTACACAATATTATTTTTTCTTCTTAATCACAGGTTTGCCTTAAAAGTTTTGCCACTAATAATGGAATATTGATATTTAATTTTACTTCCTTAATTTGCCGAATGTAACGTTCGTGAATATTTAGTTATTAGGTGAACTGATGTGTTGAAAGGCAATGAAGCCAGAAATTACCCGACTGGTCTGCAATACAGGGAGCAAGAACCCTATGGATGAATTTGCTTGAAGTTCACATAACGATACGATACGCTTTTGTGAAATTGTTGTTGTTTTGTCAAAGTAAATTATGTTTATATTTTTTTAAATGGTGTTATTGTTTAGTATTTAACTAAAACGTAAGGGAAGAATAGATATATCAACTACCTCATTACATATCTTCCAAAGAATGTGCTGTATTAAAATTTAAGCGCAACATTTAAATTTAGGGAGTAATCACAATATTGATGGGGAAAAGTTTCATATAAATGGAGATTGTTGTAAGTATAGTAACCAGTCTTCTTAATTCTATCGTTCTGAAATTCATGCAAAAAAGAATATAATTTGGAAATAACAAACATTTATTTATTCATCATCATCGTCGTCAACGTCATCACTATAACAGAATATTCATAGTTGTGTGCTAAATTAGTGTGAGCTGTCCTGGACGTTCATTGCGAGATTAACAATTCATAATTGTAATGAGCTTTAATCGTTTCTTGTATACAAATTATTAAACACGTACATTTTTAATAAACATAACAAAGCCAGTATTGCATATTGCATTATTGGCAAATATTAAACTATTTCAAAGAACAACAACACATTTTAAGGGAAAGTTATGTTGAAAGTTTTCAGGAACGTTGTAGGTATTTCTTGAAGCAAATATTACCAATTCATCAATATACCAAATCTCACTATACCAACTTTCGTCGTTTTCCTGCATTTCACTGCTTGTTCAAATTAAGACGCCAGATGTAGTGCCGCCCACATCTACTTTTCAATATTCTTTTGTGGTACAACAGTTAGCGTATTTTTACAGTTATTGTACTCAATGGCACGGGTTCTAACTCAATCAAAACCGTGGATTTTTTAAAATTGAAGGAAATCATACGTACGCCTTCCTTGGGCAAAATTTGTGCGGAATGACGAAAAACGGGTCTCGTGACTTAACCATCCACGCCCAAAATAAGGCATCATTGATTGATTAATTGATTGAATGTTGAAACACTTTTTCCTTCCGACAGGAGAGGAATCACAAACTGGAAGAATGTTTCGACGTAACCTTTGTATTAGTGCACGGCGTTGTGCTCTGGGATAGAGGTTACGAACGCGCGTGATTTAGGTGGGAGAGAAACTCGCTCGCTTCCCAACGAGCCTCCGCTCTATGCCAAGAGAGGCGCGGTTCTAACTCGATCAAAACTGTGTTTTTTTTTAAGGTGAAAGAAATCATACGTACGCCTTCCTTTGGCAAAATTTGTGCGGAGTGACGGAAAACGGGCCTTGTGACCTAACCATCCACGCCCAAAATAAGGCATCATTGATTGATTAATTGATTGAATGTTGAAACACTTTTTCCTTCCGACAGGAGAGGAATCCCGAACTGCAAGAATGTTTCGACGTAACCTTCGTATTAGTGCACGGCTGTTGTGCTCTGGGATAGAGGTTACGAACGCGCGTGATTTAGGTGGGAGAGAAAATAGCTCGCTTCCTCAATGAGCCTCCGCTTGGCGCCGTGAGAGGCGGGTTCTAACTCGATCAAAACTCTGTTTTTTTTAAGGTGAAAGAAATCATACGTACGCCTTCCTTTGGAAAATGTGTGGATGACGAAAAACGGGTCTCGTGACTTAACCATCCACGCCCAAAATAAGGCATCATAGATTGATTGATTGAATGTAGAAACACTGTTTCCTTCCGACACGAGAGAATCACGAAGTGCAAAATGTTTCGACGTAACCTTCGTATTAGTGCACGGCTGTTGTGCTCTGGGATAGAGGTTACGAACGCGCGTGATTTAGGTGGGAGAGAAAATAGCTCGCTTCCTCAATGAGCCTCCGCTTGGCGCCGTGAGAGGCGCGGTTCTAACTCGATCAAAACTCTGTTTCTTTTAAGAGAAAGAATCATACGTACGCCTTCCTTTGGCAAAACTTGTGTGGAAGGACGGAAAACGGGTCTTGTGACTTAACCATCCACGCCCAAAATAAGGCATCATAGATTGATTGATTGAATGTAGAAACACTGTTTCCTTCCGACACGACAGGAATCCCGAACTGCAAGAATGTTTCGACGTAACCTTCGTATTAGTGCACGGCTGTTGTGCTCTGGGATAGAGGTTACGAACGCGCGTGGTTTACATGGGAGAGAAACTCGCTCGCTTCCCCAACGAGCCTCCGCTTGGCGCCGTGAGAGGCCCTGGAAGCGGATTAGCCGCGCGCAGCAGCCCCGGGCGCTGCGGTCGCGAGCTCGCGGGGTTGGGTGAGAACGTGCTGCGCTCGCGGATATGAACCCCGCGCTGGAATGAAGGCGCGCAGATCACAGCCCGTGCTGGAAATCGCGGCATACGACTGCGCTGTTTCGCATATTTTACGACGCAACAGGCCGGTTCTGTTGAGGACTTCGTTGGGAAATCATTGGAATATCACTAGCGAACTCAACTGACGAAGACAGAACATTAACATATTAGAGCAACTCTTTAAATATTGCTCATTTTAATATGAAGTTACTACTTTTTTCTTCCTATTCTACAGTGTAGGAAATGTTGGAATACTTTCATAAGACAATCTCCAATTTTTAGTAGTAGAATCTGCGTTTAAGGATATTTGGAGCTGTAATGTCAAGATTAAGATCTGTTAGTGCTGTTTTAAAAAGTATTAAAATTGGTGCAGGTGACGAGGAGACATGCAATTTTGTACCCGAAAATTGGAATGTCTGTCTGTATGGATGTATATTTGTGTGACGAATAACTGTGAGATCATAAGCTTTTGAGATGACAATTAATAAATAGGCCAGAAGTAATAGTTTCTGTAGTTGTAATAGAAGTACTAGTTGTTTCCTTCTGGAGACCATTAATATATTTTAATTTTTGGAAGAACATTATTATGTAGTCCCAAAATTTTTTTTAAAAATTTATTTGAGCCAATTTAAAACCTTCAAAATTTTGAGAAAAGTAAAATTCAAATTTATTTATGAATCTGTCTTTCACCTCCAGTGTTATAGCCAGAAATTTCTTTCCCAATACCATTTATGCTTCAATTTCCGATCTTTAAAGAATCTCATGCACTTTTTTAAAATACAAGTAGTTGTTCAGTACAGTCGACTCCGGTTATTGTGAACTCGGATATAGCGAATCTTCGGTTATAGTGAACTGGTCCCGTTTCACTTACGTTACAAACAAGCATAAGAAGATTCGGTTACAGTGAACCTGAACCTCGGCTATAGTGAACTTAGGAAATATGTCATGGAAATTAATTGGATCTCGCATATTATTAGACGATTGAAATGGTTTTCGGAGAGTGTGATAGTGTTCCAACAGTGCAAAAGGCATTGAAAAGTGCCAAGACTGCAATACGATACTTAGATGCAGAGGACAATGCATAATCAAGTATGGAGAGAGCACGAACTCTGAATAAGAATCTGATGAAAAATGTCCGAAGCAAACAATTGATTTTTTACTTACAAATAAAAATATTGAAATTTTCAGTTCCTACTCTTAATGAATTTTGCTGTTTATTAATAAAATCAATGATTGTGGAGAAAGGTCATTTAATTTGCTCATCATCGGATATAGTGAACCTCTGATATAGTGAACCAAACATGCTAGTCCCCCGAAGTTTACTATAACCGGAGTCGACTATAATTACTAGGACACTAATAGATGGAAAAGTTTTGGTATGCTGCGCATTCCCACTTGTTTCTTAAATTACGTTTTATACAATTGATTTGTTTTCGGATGAATTACTTTTTAGAGAATTTGAAAATAGCCGGATATTATTCAGGATTGTATCTACATCCGAGAGGCAAATATACGCGTGCATTATCTTCAGTCGCTCGCTGAATTAGTAATTTCGTTTCAAGAAGTGTGCCAAAAATTATCGATTTCTCTTATTTTTTCACAGTAAAAGTGACACATATTGCTTGCTGTCACTGACTTATAGGCAAGCAAACTTGTTATTGATGTCTTATAAGGGGACTCAGGGAACGAAATTCTCAATTAATCTACCATTATGCAGAAGTATAAGCCAAGAGCACAAGGAACATTATCTCAAGGAAATACAAACAATAGGGGGAATTAAAGTTCTTGAATATGAAGATATTGACTACAATACTAACAATAAAATGTGAAAATATATATTGGTGTTTAAAGTGAATAAGAATCTGTTTTTTACACTAGGGTATCATGAGAAATTTATTTGTTGTAGTTTGGGTATGTGTATTACTATTACGTTTTATACATTTTAAAGGAAACTATTACCTTCTTGGAACGTACTCGCAACTTGCTTGGCTTGTACTGAAATGCGTGATCTCTGTGATTGCTGTAAATTATATTCAACTGTGAATAGTTCAAGAATCCAACTTCAACTACTTAATACTATTTTAAAATTAATGCTCAAAATAATAACATTGTCAACAAATTGTGTAGTTTTTTAATGCATGAATGATTGCACTTCCTGAGGCGTGGAGATTGAATTTGATTGTATCAGTTTACTATACACCGATTAAGCTGAAATAACTTCGGTTTAGATGTGGTTTGAATTCCATAGACCTTTAATGACAACGTTGTATTTCATTTTCATGCTGAACTTGCAATAAAACTTTCCAAAGCCTATAAATACGCACGATTCACAAAACAGCTTTACCATCAAAAACTAGCTCTTGCTGTGTAACAAATATAACCTTTAATGTATTAATAGGGAGAAAACCAACAATTTGTGAACCTTCCTGTTATTTAAAACATGAAGGTCAAATAACAGGTAACGATAGCTGATCATTAGTAGAGGGTTTAAACATTTTCAGAAAATATGACTATTCTTAGTATGTAGATAATCATCGAATCATTAAAACCAAAACTAGCATGAATAATTTTGATTTAGTCATTAATTTTATTTTTATAAAAAAATAACATTAGTCAGATATAAAAGAATACGAAAACAAACATTTCATTTCTAACTTAGATTTTCTAACGATGAAATCTAATGACATCCCTTAAAACGTTGAGTGACCAGTCGAACAACCGCTATAAATGAATATGCAGAACCAATGCAATTTTTTAATAGAACGTTTTCGAATTTTCCAGTTATGACTTCATAATCCCATGAGAAATATTAATAATTCTACTCCCGTAAAAATTCTGCGATTTGTCAAAACTACCTTTTGCAGCGGTTTACTCACAGAAATCAGGGCGAACCCGCACCAAGCTGTTTCCTTCCGGCTGCCTCACGGTCATTGCTGACCCGGGGCTCTCTCCGTCCCCATTGCAGACTCGGGCGCTCATTGCCCAGACAGCTCAGGCAGCTGCGGTGACCTTACTGTTATTTAAAGCATAAATATGAAATTACAGACAATGATAGCGGATCATCAATATAGGAAGATAAATGATCATTAAGATATTAAGATAGCTGATCATAAATAAAGGAATACGAAAATAAACATTACATTTGTAACTTGGATTTTCTAATGATCCAATCTTGGGACATCTCTCAAAACTTCGAGTGACCCGTCGAACAACCACCTAAAGTGAATATGTAGAACTAGTGTTATAGCCATACTATAATTCTTAATAGTATCATTTCGAATTTTTCAATTATGACTTCTTAAGGGGCAAACATATGAACATTTTGACATTTTTAAACCTTAAGTTAGTTAAATATTTAGACTTTCTTGATCACAGTGACATAACTTTTATTACAAAAATTGATGTAGAAGTGGATTTTAAAAATCTCTCTCTGCGGCCGGTCGGGGGTCTTTAGTTATGACTATCTTAATGGTTTATTCGGTCATCCTAATTATATATTCCTCCATACTAATTATCTTAATGTCTGTAACGTATGTAGACTCTTTGAAGAGGTTCTGTTATTTACTTTGACGAAACTGTCACAATTATTACATCTTTATTGTTGTAGTTTCGTAAAATTCGTTTGTTTACACGTGTTCTCTCCGTTCGTGAAGTTAGACGTATGGTTTTCTAAGAAAGTATACCTTGTTTGCTAGAAAAATATCGACTTAAGAGGCAAGACTTGGAAAGATAAGAACAGTTTTAGTTAATAATGAAGAGAAGTAAGGTGAAGTGACCACTAGAAAAATATGAAAACAATGTATTTAACAGTTAAATTTAACTTTAACATTCGTTCCTGAAAACTCTCTCTTATTTTTGCACGTACGTCCCATTTTCTCAGAAACTATTAGAGATAAAAAGATTAAATTTTGAGGATAGCTTCATGTAACTATGAATTGACTAGTTAATCAAAATAATGAAATAGATTGCAAAATTGTTAGAATTATGGATTAATATGAGTCTAATTTTCAAAATTATTTTCAATTCTTTTTAAAAATTCTGTAAAACGGCTTTACGATATCCTATTCAAATAATTCTTGTTAAGTATAATAACGAATAGTTACAAAAAATACTGTAAAAATTTCACAGTTATAAGTAAAGAAGTTTCTGAGATAATGGGTTAGAAATATAGTCAGTTTAACATTGGCTACATAAGACCGTCAGACTCCTCTTAATCTCGGGAAAAATATTGGTAATTCTACACCCGAAGAATTCCACGATTTTTCAAAACAACCTTGGCAGCTGTTTACGAACAAAAATCAGTGCAATCTGCGCCAAGCTGTTTCCTTCGTGCTGCACATGGACCGTTGCTGCCCTCCGCGGGCCTCCGCCGTCGCGTCGTTACGAAAGCGGGTACTCATTGCCCAGACAGCCTCCGCAGCTGCGGTGGCCGCGACCGCAGCCGGGGACTGCAACTGCGGCAGCGACGACAGCGACGGCGGCAGCGGCAGTGGCTGTTTCTCTCATTACTTGGTCCGCGCGCGCTGGGCCCAGTTCATAAATTCATCTGGGAAATGAAGTTGGCGGCCGCCAATCAGTGTAAGTGACGGCAAGGGCTCTCCAACCACAAGTCGCCACTCCGCTGCCTCCGCTACCGCAGCGCCGCGTCCGGTGCCCGCCTCCGCCCGCCCTCCCGTTTGGCGAAGTGTGGAGAAATCGCAAGAGAGCTGAAGACCTTTTCAAGGGCTCTGCCGACGGGGGGGAAGACGGGGGGTGTGAGGAGTCCTCCAGTGAGGGCGGAATGGGGGAGGGGAGTGACTAGGGCCAACCGGACGACTCGAGCCTCTTCTGAGGTCGTTTGTCCAAACTGGAGATGACTAAATAAGAAATGGTCTTCGGGATTCTCGGTTCTTCGAATGGAGACAGTTCATGATTTCTGTTTTGGAACAAACTTTAACCCTCAAGCTTTGTCGAGAGTCGAAGGTCTCCTTTTTGATTGATTTCTCGATTGTTATTATTCTCGATTGATTAACAGTTAAGGAATGCTACTCTCGATAGCTTAGTTAATATTAGCGCTGTCCTGGATCAATCATTCGCATGTTTCAACACTGACTGGGCATCGTGCACTTTGCAATTTGGCCACAGAATAAGCTGGAACGTTTTAGAGGGCTGAAGCATCTGAAACTCCCTCAAGTTTTATGAAACATGTTAATTTGTCGTTGAGTTAAATCTGCTCAGTTAAAGCAGCATTAAGTGCCAAAGATGTGCCAACTTTATACGAGGTGAGCTATGCAATATGTCATTGATTTCTGCAACTGAAGAATTCTTAGTTGCGATAATTAGTGTTGATATAACGGAGACCAATGTTGATATAACGGAGTCTTCAAACTACTACGCATGTACCTCTTTCGATGTGACTTACTGAATGTTAAATTATTCTTCTTATATAATATTTATTTGTTGATTAGACACATTACACCTTTGTCGGGAAATGTAATGCAGATTACTTACTTACATTAATATTATAATAGTACAAATACATGGACTGAGAGATTTTCGTGTTGAATTGACTCTCTTAATCTCATCAGTGCAAATAATTAAGTAATTTTAACAGAAATGTTACGAAAACTCTGAGCACTCATTCCTATTTTTACTTTACATAAACTTATTTCTAAAACAACACTTCCCTCTTGCGCACATTTTATCTGATTTATCAATCTGATAATTTTCTACGACAAATATCTAAAGAACATGAAATACAATTTTACGGTTTCATTCACATTTATTGTATGGAATGTATTAAATTGTTAGTGGTGCATTGGTGCGAATAAATCGATACGAAGGAAGGAAATATTAATACTCCACTAATACTAGTATCTAGTAGATGAGCAATTTTTTTAACAGGATTTGATGAAATGATTAGTTTCTTGTAAAAATCTGCTCATTAACGTGAACAGATGTCACTTTTAATTTCTGAAACGGTGCTTCTTCTTTATTATTCATCTCGATGAAAACCAAAAACCTCTCAAATTTAGGGCAATTTAGCTTATCTCCAAACAACATATTGTGTTATTTTTGTATTTACTGATCAAAATCATCGTTCTGTTCATCATCGTCTGTATCACATCTCCGTGTAACCGTTCAATCCACAATCTCATTCAATAAGTCATTCCTCATTCAATAATTCATTAATTAAAACGTCTTCTTATTAATCGTACAACTCTCATCTCGAGTTTGTAGATACCATTCAATATTAAATTATTGCGAGGAAAGGGATAGCTTTAGTTGCGAACTAAATTCATTGAGAAACAAATGTAATTGCCCTGGTCTACCCCGAGACGGCGTCAAAAACAATTTATTTCTTTAATTTCCAAGGAGTAATAATGTTAATACCGTACCATCAAGTAGAATTAAAAGTGTTTCATATAAAATATCTTAACAGTTTTTATATTTGTCTCTCAACACAATTTTAGAATCAAAGTGGATTCCCCCAAGGTAATCCAATTTTAAATAATGTAAAATTGAACTTGTGAAACAAATTACATGAAACCCTCGTCAAGTGAGAAGACCAAATTCACAGAGATACTGAAACTAAACCTCAGATACATCTGGAAAACGAATTTAGTTTCCTCTGCTCTCCATCTCGGAATGTCAATAAAGAGAAAGGAGTAAAAGAGACAACTACGTGAAGCGTAAGGTTTTAAAATCTCGTATAATGGAAATGTGACTTTTTATTGCACTATGGGGAACGACGGTAGAAGAAAAAAGTTTATCATTTTTTTAAAATGAAATGATCGAAACAGACCAGAAAGAAGCAATTGTCATGCGATGAAATAATCTGCTACATCGACACTGTCGGTATACACTAGTTTTCCAAATTAAACGAAAGGCCGAGATATGAAATTTTAACCGTGGGAGAATTTAAAAACTAGCACCACATTGCGTGCACAATTATTCTAGAGGTTTAGTTGGAGTATCATTAGCTTGCGTAAGTCTATCCCTTGATTGATTAATGTTCCGAACGGCCAAAAGCTGTTTATTAACATACAACATGTTCCTTATCGTTTTCTAGTTAGTGATGCGGTAAGCGCCTAAATGCTCTCTGATATGTAATTTGAGTTTTGATCGACATGAGAGAAGACAATAAATTGAAGGGTTCATGCGCCTTTTTATAAAGAAGGGCAACGAGTCGAGATACGAGAGAATTCAGGACAATGATGCTGCAACCCACAATTCCTACCACATGTTTCACATGGGGTGACCGGAGTTAGTACCCAAATCTCGGGTGGAAGGCACCGCACAGATAATTCATGTAGATATCAGGGGAAGAAGTTACTACTATATCAGGGGAAGAAGTTACTATACTATCAAGTCGGCTTGTTTTTTCGGTTAATTGATGTAGGGAACTAACAGCCGAACTGGAAAAACAAAATGAAGAAATTATAGAATCGTGTACATTATTTATATTGGAGGCCACCCATTTCCGGCCTGTGTACTGAGGAAGAAATCCAAGAAAAGTTACTTGTATTTAAGTTATTTGTATCGATTTTGAGTAAATTTGAAGGCAAAACGGTTTAGCCGCTAGCGTTATTCATAGGGTAGAAAGACGGCCAGAAAGACAAATTAACAGGCGGACAAACAAACAGACGTTTTGCCGTCATTCAATTTTTCGGCATCGAGAACCCACAGAATATGGGTTCTGGCTACACCACGTGTTAGAGGATATTTTTATAATTTTAGCAACTTGATTTATACATTTTTTGTTACCAGAGCCTTGTAATAAGACTTTTTCTGCCCCTTTTTCGCGCAGCGCTACATAACTTTCTCTCTTAAGTAAGTAAGTAATGCGATGCTCATACTGAAGGTTGTTTTATGTAAAATCCATAGACTTAAGGATAAATTGGAAATGCACAAGCGAAATGTGTCAAATTGACCATAAAATTATTTTGCGTGAAGGTGATGCAATGTGTCCCAAACACTTTAATTGCAACATAAAATATAATTATTTTCCAAGAAAGGAATTATTAAGAATTTTCAATTTTAATGTTGTTTCACTTGTAAAAATAAGTGAAATGTTTGCTAGGTTACTTGGACTGTAAAAAAAGAATGTTTTCATTCTCAGAGATGCAGACTACTCTGAAGTGTTTAGAGAAAAATTAAGACTTTTCATGGATTGATACCTCTGAATATACCAGATTTGCTGTTCAATGTTGAGAGAAAATAAGTGCGTAGGTTGCTGTTTTTGCGACACATAAGGAATGTACGATAAAGTAAAGATAAATGGGTCATTTAAAAGAACTTAATAATTGCATTAATTTCTGTCTGTTTTCTAAAATTAATTAAATTTTTTGAATTAATTAATATTGGTTTTACATTATATAAAATCACTTTTTTAAATAGTGCACATTCTCGATTTATATCCGTACGTATAATTATTTAATTTCAATATTTAGATATTATAATGGATTTCTATAAATTTCTTATCTACACGACCTCATTTTCCAAACACTGAGATCTACTAAACCTGTTATTCCAGAACATGAAGACATCCGAAAGTTACTACATGCGTATTAAGCAAACAAGAAGTCATTGCAATACGTAATAACAGTGCAAAGATAATCTAGTGGTCGCAAACAAATGAGTTAAATAAGTCATGCCATTGACGTCTTGGGCACCCCCGGACTGGCTATGTCGGCGCTCTGGCTCCGCCTCTTCTCGGCGCCCATTCGGTCTCCGGGGCGCCGGGGCTCGCAATCGCCTGGCGGCGCACGTAAGTCTGTCGGGCGCAGAGGCGCTCCAAGTTTATGGCCACCTCACCGCGAGGGCCTGACGCCTTTTTAGACTCATATCAAGCATGAACGCCCGCAGCCGCGCTGCCAACTCTGCGCGCGGAGGCCCGCCCGCTCGCGCCCCGCCTCCGCACCCCTTTGCTCTCGCTCTTGCTCTCGCTCGCCCTCGCCCTCGCCCTCCCTCGCCCTCGCCCTCGCCCTCGCCCTCGCCCTCGCCCTCGCCCTCGCCCTCGCCCTCGCCCTCGCCCTCGCCCTCGCCCTCGCCCTCGCCTCGCCCTCGCCCTTGCCCTCGCCCTTGCCCTCGCCCTCGCCCTCGCCCTCTCCTTAGTCCTCGCCCTCACCCTCACCCTCGCCCTCGACCTCTTCCTGGCCCTCGTCTTCCCCTCGCCCTTGCCTCGCCCTCGCCCTCGCCCCAACCTCTTCCTGGCCTCGCCCTCGCCCTCGCGCTCGCCCTCGCCCTCGCCCCCGTCCTCACTCTCGTCCTCACCCTCGCCTTCGCCCTTGCCCTCGCCCTTGCCCTTGCCCTCGCCCTCGCCCTCGCCCTTCGCCCTTGCCCTCGCCCTTGCCCTCGCCCTCGACCTCTTCCTGGCCCTCGCCCTCGCCCTTGCCTTCGCCCTCGCCCCCGCCCTTCACCTCGCCCTCGCCCTCGATCTCTTCCTGGCCCTCGTCCTCGCCCTCGCTCTTGCCCTCGCCCTCGCCCTTCACCTCGCCCTCGACCTCTTCCTGGCCCTCGTCCTCACTCTCGTCCTCACTCGTCCTCGCCTCGCCCTCGCTCTCGCCCTCGCTCTCGCCCTCGCCCTCGCCCTCACTCTTGCACTCGCTTTCGCCCTCCTCGCCTCCGCTTTCGCCTTTGCTCTCTCCCTCCCCTCAGTCTCGCCCTTGCCCTCGCCCTTGCCTTCGCGTTTGCCTTCGCGCTTGCGCTCGCCGTCGTCCTTATGCACGCCTTCGCCCTCGTAGTCATACTCGCCCTAATAATAGTCGCTCTGGCTGGTCTAATAGTTGCACTCGCTCTCATAGTCGCAATCGCACTCATTGTCGCCCTCGCCCTCATCCCACTCACATTCGGCCTCATACTTGCACACCGCATTCGCATTCGCATCCAACCCCCCCCCTTTTCCCAACCAAAGACAATTATCACTTTTGATTCCTCTACGTGTGGAAACCTGTAATCAGAAGTTAGTCACCCCCTCATTGTCACCACCTCAGCCCACAATAAATCCCACTGGCGTGAGTCGTGGTCTTTCTCTCCGACTTTTCCGTCACCACGCTAGTAATTCCTGCTCTCGCCGCATTCTCACCGCTGTCATCCCCTCCACCTTCCCCCTCCCCAGTGTTACCACTATGAGTGCCACGCTCACTACAGCCAACGTCGTCCCGTAGGCGGTACTCAGGTCCCAACCGGAAAATTTCGGCGCACCGATTCCACTAGAGGGTCCAGCGTTTCTCCTGGCGACGAGGGTGGCAAGGGCGGCGGGGGCGGCCAGCGCTGTCGCCCGCCAAATGGGCCCCGCGGTGGACCGCGAATTTTCTTTTTTCCGGGTCCGCGACTTATTTTCGAAGCGGGATTAAAAGGATTTCCGCCTCAAATGCACCGGTATTTGTGGACGTGGCCTTAGAAATCCGCTGGATGAGGGAAGTTGGGGAGACTTCTCGAGAAACCACCCTGTCTGAGATTGCTGCTGCTGTTGTTGATGTTTGTGTTTTTAAACTTGATTTCTCGTAGTTGGGGGTTTGTTGTTGTAAGAAAAGGTCCTGCTATTCCTTCTTGGATTCAAAACATGAAGTTTTTATTTAAAAAAATTGTGTTGCCTTAGATAGAATTTATATTTCATTCTTACATATTAGTGTTTATTGCTAATATTCATTAAAACTATATAATAAAGTACTGAGTTATTCATGAAGATTCAGTGAATTTTTAACTGACTAATTTTTTGTGCTTTTTCAGTTTTTAGTGCGCAGTTTGTTTTTCAACAATTATGAAATTAAATTGACTCAAATGATATTTACATTTTAGTTTATAAGAATGGCAAAATAACTAATTATCATGTATATTTTCTACGTGAAATTAAAGGATTTGTTTCGTAATTTTATGATGAAGTTATTAAACTTTAATTATTACATATTTCTTTGAAATAACCTCCATCTGAGCACTTATTTGTATAGATTCTTATTTTTCAATACATTGCCACGTTTAATTGTGCATATATGTTTTTATTTTATTCGACATTCCTGCATATTTCTTTAGTTATATTCATTAGAAGTTAAAAAGTGAGAAAGTGACTGGTTAATTTTTCTTTCTTTGTTGCTTGTTTTTGAAGTTGAGATTTTTGTGAAAAACTCAATGCTACAGAACCTGTGAGGGTAGTTACCTCTCTATAATTTGTCTTCTCTCTGAAAATTTCAAAAGAATAAGGTTACAAACTCACATTTTGAACGAATTACGCAATACGCGTATACTACATGGTCAGAGGAAAATGTAGTTGAATATAGTGAATTCTTTTAAACATTATGAGCATGATAAAAATCCTTCGTCTCATAATGTCTGTAATTGAAATCAATGGAGCGGCGGTTCTTTTTTGCACATGACGAAGATAACAGGCAATCACACATTTTCTTTTCACAGATTTCTCTTTTCCCCTTTCACTGGCCAAAAACGGAAAGCACAAACACTTCGCAATCGCCGAAACATTTAGAGGAAGCTTTTATGTTCTATGGTAGGGCTACTGCTCTTTCTGTGGGCACGCCTATCCGACCGTCATGAATAAAAGATTTAAAGAAACACGCGTACTTTGCGTCGTGTGCAAAAGTACGAACCACTCATAAAAGCACGTTTAATTGGGCTTAAATTTTACTCTGCCTTTTTTTTACTTTAGCGTATTTTATTTAATGCCTACTCTTTATAAAAAAAGAGCCTTCTCTATGTTTGATTAAAGGGCATTTTTTTTTCGATCGTCGACATTCAACCAGAGCAGCACGCAGCTTCTGTTACTGCCAGCGCGCCCTGACGGAGGCATCCGGAGGTAAAGGGAGCCGCCAATCAGAGCTAAATCGGATCGCGGCGAAAGTGCGTTCATTAATTCCATCTTCCTCGGAGGGAGGCGCGAGCCGAGGACGGGGGAGACGGATACTTCTGTCGCCGCGGAGGCCAGGATATCTCGGCTCGTATCTCGCAATTTAAATTGCCTTGTGTCCTGGCGAGGCGGGCGGCATTCGGAGCAATATTACATTTTTTATTTCGGAACACGGGAAGAGGAAGAATTAAAAACGGAGCGCCATGACAGGCTGTCCTCATTAAAAAGGGAAGCTCCGAGACGAATCTCGGTGATGTGAACGCGTTGAAGGACTGGTCCAACTGCATGGGGGATAATGCATTTGTTAATATCCCTCTTGATAACGTGTCGCCAGGACCGCGTATCGTGTGACCTGCGCTAGCAGACAAGATGACGTCGACCTGTCTGGAATTGAGAATGAAATGCGACTCATCGAGGTGATTCAGAATCCTTTTTCATCGCGTTGGAATGGAGATATTTTGGACGCACACGTTTCGATGTATCTCTTGATACTTCTGAGCCCGTGGCAGAGATCTGATAAAACAAATTACGTTTGTAACCTGTACTTGTGTGACTAAGGTTTAAAAATATTTTCATCATACAATTGCACAACTAAAGCAGTATTACCAAGAGTTCAATGACACAAATTGACACTCAAAAGGAACAAAATTTGACATCATTAATATTTACAAAATGTTCACACTATTAATAACTTTCATTCATTGACATTTTCATGTTACATATCTCATTGCTCTAACTCAACCTGAATTCCCGTCTCTGAAAGCACCCCAGAAAATCCACTTCATTCATACAGATTTAATTTCTACTTCAAACACACTTTACGTAACGATGATAAGACAACATAATTTTAATCATAAAAAATAAAAGACGCTTGCCGAGGAAAAGTTATTTTCATCTGGTTTTCTGGTTTTGAGAAGGAGAGAACTCATTATTTTGTAATGAGTTAGTGATATTCTCACGCGTAGTAAGCCTATGTAGGAAATAAGAGTTTAATTTCTACATAGAACGCTTGACTTCTTTTGATTTATTTTGTTCATGCTCATATACTAGTATAGTGACTCCAAACGAAAGTGACTTTGAGAGGCACTAGTATAATGAAAACTAAGACGTGCTTAGAGACGATAAGACATACACATTCAAAATTATTGTGCAGTTCATAATTGAAGTTGTTGGAATTTGTTTACCAATGTAAATAAGATTTCTATAACTCTGCAGCAAAAATGTCTACTTTTTTTCATATGTCGCTAATATTGCGCTTTTTATTTCATATATATTTATGTTTGTTTATTTTATTATTTAAACCTTTTATTTTTCAACTAGTTATAGTTAAAGTGTTTGGAAGGGACTCTGGAGCTCAAGAAAACGTGCGCAGATGTTACTTCTCTCGCTTACGTCACATTGATGTTCTTTGACTAAATAAATCAAAATGAAAACTCTCCTAGAAAGATATCTCCAAATGATTTTTTCCAATACGCGATAACTAGTTCAATAAGAGTCTATTGAAAGTTCAATTAAGTGGAGAAAATATTACTAAGTTTATTATTAAAAATATGTTGCATAACATGAACTAAAACTATTTTACAGTAATAATAATTTCTGTGGGCCAAAAACTTTACCGTAATATAAATGTAATGCATAATAATGTATGATAAATAATGTGACTATGAAAGAAAAGATATCTGCTGAAATGGTAAAAACTGGGAATCGAAAATGCGATTCATTGACTTCCGAGCAGAAAAAAGACGTAACAAGATTCATCTCTTTATTTCCCGATAAAAGTTCTCCTATGCCATATAGCATGTGACCCAGTTCCCTGGCAATAAAGCACAGTTTTCCTCCGGCATCGCTTGCAGAACGTCATAAAATTCCCCAAAGAGAAGCCGGAAGGTGCAGAGGTACTAATTCGCAACTAGGACACCAGAGGCCAGCCCGCTCGCATCAGACAAAAGCGTCACAGATCGCGACAAAAAGACGGACGCCGACTCTTGGCTGTCTTTCCAACGGACATAGCTTGTGAACTTTCAAGCGAGCAAGACGGAACAAAATAAAAGGAGAAAGAATTTATAAGAATGGAATGGGATAAAATGAAAAGTAAAAAACGAAGATAGAAAATAAGAATGTATATAAAAGAAATAAAAGTGAATGAACTGAAAACCATATAAAAGATCAGCAAATGGCTGGAGTCAGGGGCAACGTCGCGGGGCCTACATTCAAGGCGGACGCGAGCGGAAGACAGAAAAAGAGCAAGAGAAACAAGAGAGCGACGCTGTGTGTGTTTCGCTTGGATTGAAAGCGTGTTTTGTAAGCTACCAATCCATGAACGCCCAAATTTCCTTCTATCAGGGTCCCCTGGCAGAAAGCATCCTCCAAAGAGGCGCTTAAGAAGTTAAAGAAAACAGCACAAACGCGGTCTGCGTGTTTTGTGAGTACGTTTGGCATCTGCGACTGCCTTTCGTCGGGAGTGTTGAATTTTATCCAACTTTCATGAAATTGATGGAAGGGAATATAGGGAGTGGAACGCGATGTATTGTTTTCGTAATATTGAATTTCGGTATGTGAGTATTTAACAGATAAGACCTGTCATTGTTCATCAGAGGAAAAATATCATTTCATTATATGTTGTAGATTATAAGAAAATATAAGTTTGATTATTGTTTGAAATCACATGTGTATAAACAATTGCATATAATAATTTTTTACATTTATAATCATACAATTCTTATCATGAGCAGTTTATTCGTCTTTTAAAATTGTTTATCCTTACATTATTTACAAGGTCTTAAAGATACTGTTTTGAGAGAAAAAATAAAATGTGCTTGAAATTCATTGTTATATAACAATGACTTACGCCTTTGCGATTCTAATCTCCCGTATTATAATCACTCACCCTCACTCTCAATGAATAATGTGGCTTCCAGGGAATGGAGATGAATCTCTAAGGGGGGGGTTGCAAAATCGTTTATTGGTATTTAGACTGAGACTATATTCTGAGTGTGATGTTGGACTTGCCATCACGGAACTATGACTATTATATTTCATATCCTTCACGCAAGAGTTGAATTACGAATAAATTAGAGTTTTAATCAACAGTTAAAAAAACAATATAAATAAACAAGGGGACGGCGGAAATTCGATATGGCGACACTAAGGTTTTATATGTAAACAATAGAATACTACTCATTGACCAAGAGAAGAGATGGAAGTCTAAGGAAGATGATGGTGAGATTCGAAGTGAAGAAGAAGACAACTTGTTTATAAAAATAGACTTAAATTACAGTGTTGTGTTATTGTTAGTGAACGAGTATTTTTTAACATTTAAGAATACTTAACGATTGTTGGTAAAACAACTACTGAGGTAATTCACACAATATTGTAATTGACATTTGCAATTGCACTTTTTACATCACAAATGTGCTTAAGATTCAAGTTTTAATATATAAAACTAAGATATTTAATAGTTGGGTTTGAAATATGGAGTACGTGTAGCATAAGCATTTTTACAAAATAAAGAATAATATTTTTTGTTACACGATTAAAAGAAATCTTTTGACAATTTTAGTTTAAAACCGAACATTCAGGAACAGAACTTTCGTGAAATTTCGTTATTATTGTGACTGTAAAATCACAAGCTATTCTTATACTCCATTTATTTATTTGTAAATTTAACTGAGATAAACCTATTTCAACTAGAAGCTAATGACAAAGAATCCCTTTTTGTAGATAACATTCTTTTCATTCTTTTCAATCCATGTTTCTTACTTTTTATTTTCTTTAGAAATGTTAATATATTTTAAGTCACTTCTTATATGACTGGTTTGTGGAGAAAAAAATTGAGTATTATATTTAAGGCAATTCTTAAAATAAACAGACTCCTATTTTTAAAGTAAAGGAATGGGTGTACAGGATTTCCGAGCGTCATTCCCTTGTCCGCTTCATCTCTCTGTGGGATGCGTTAATTTTTTTTTAGCTTTTTCGTTAAATTGCGATAATCGTCTATAATCCAATGGTCGCTCTGTGTGACGTGGTTTTTAATTTCCTCCTGGTAGCGGCGGCGATAACGGCAGGTGGAGTTTTCAACCGGGTTCAATTCATCGACTCGTCGTCTAGTTTAAGCGGCCGTTTGATGTTTGCGGCGTGGGAAGGTATTTCTAATTTCCTGACAAAACCGACCAATCGGAATGAGGGAGAAATTTTAACACTGTTGGGAGCAAGATAAGCTAACGTGGAGTTAACTTAATAGTTGATGCTGGCAAGGCACGAAGGAATTTGGTTTTAAAGAATATCTTGGAAGAAGAAGAAGAAAACATTGTTCTGCAATTGCAAATAGATAAAAATACTGTCGAAATACAAGAAATACGAGTATACCCAATAAATGATGACTTGGTCCGGCTCCGTTGCAGCTCTGTACTTGCCTTAGCAGCGTCGACGACCAGGCTATCTTTGTCCCAAATGTGGCGAAATTTCGACACTATTACGCTCTAGTGACCGGTATCGCTGAACGGTAATTTTCATTGTTTCTCCGCTCAATGCCAATGCTATGTCGGAACAGTATCATAACGAAAGGATCACAGACCGAACGCGATCTTCGCTTCCTCATCCTTGACCCCTCCCCTTACGCACGAACTCTCTTCCACTTACCTGCTCTAAGCTACCACACATGTCGGGAGCTTGGAGCTTGTCCCAGCTGGGGGCAATGCCCTGTGGGGAGATATTGAGAGAGGGAAAACTCAATATCCAACGTCGGCGCCACATCTTACGTTCCAGCGAGGGAGGAATACACCCACATGCACTACACTTACGGGACTAATTACCATTGTAGTTGATAGACCCCGAAACACTGAATATTCAGACAATAAAACAATGATCAAGTGAAAACAAACTGTAAGAAAAATCAGAAACTGAGTATATAAGGTTGTGAGTGATAATCATCGTATGAATGTAATGAGTCGACTAGTACGCCAAAATGTAACTAGTGGTGCTACAGAATGGCACAGACTTCCTCGTAGTAAAGTTTTATAATTGCTTTGGTGGGGACTGGCTTTACGATCTTGCCCCATCCTCTGGCTAGCATGCACAAAGAACATTATTTTGAAATTTTCCCAATTTTTCGGTTTCGTAATACTAGAACTGAAACGGACGGATGGGCGGACGGACGGACGGACGTTTCGCTTTCAATTGATTTCTCAGCATCAAGGATCCACAAAACTGGGATTCTGGCTACAGCACATGTTAGAGGATTTTTTTTCTTAATTTAGCAACTGAATTTATTCAATTTCTCGTTATCAGGGCCAGGTAATGAATTTTTTCTGCCGAAAATTCACCGTTCGTTCGCACAGCATTACATAACTTTCTCTATATTACGTATATTACACCGTATATACAAGAGAAATTAAAAATGTGTCGTAATAAAGAAGTAATATTCCCTATCTTACATGCCTTACCAGAACATGGATAGAGCCAATTCATTGAACGAACGTGAAGGCCAGTACCTTCGCTCAGGAATATGCCCGTAAATGTGGTGACACCGTAGCGATTCGTCACTAGAAAAGACATTTGATTTTAAATATAATTTTGAATATTTTTTTCTTTCAATTTTAAAAGTATTAAAGTGTATATCAATGACACTTGCTCTTATTAAATCATGTCATCGATGCATAAGAAAAGATATTTTTCTATGCACTTCACCTATATTTATTCCTATAATTTATGCTGTTTGTAATAAATATTGTACCATATTGTCTCACATATTGGTTTGTCACAACACATTAAAACTACGATTTGCGTTTAGACTTTATACGTCCATACCTTCACGTCCATTCACTAGATTATTGCCACACGGGGACACGTCGTCGCCTACCTGCTCATTCGATATGTTATCCTGGATCGCTGGCAGAGAACCATCGCCTCTGTCTTCCTCGTCTCCATCAACGCCCCCGGCACGTCCGTCACCCGGAGAGGCCGCTCTCTGATCTCTCCACCTCCGAATAGATCCCCAGGACACGGAAAGCGTTTCTAAATTATACGCCTCGAGCAAATGCCTTCCCTTTCATTCGATCACATTTGCGGGAGCGTCTTTTCGGAAGATACATCTCAGTTATGTCTGGTTTGGAAATTGTTTCTTCTCGTACCTTTGCGCAAAATTTCGTTATTCATTTCAATTGTTGAGGTATACTTTCATTTTTAGACAATAAATTAAAAACAATTGATGGAAAAATTAGTCTTTATTCATAGAGTTAGTTTAAGTATAATATGTGTTTCAACAACGTTTCGTGAACTGATCTATTTGTATCTTCAGTTTAAGTATAATATGTGTTTCAACAACGTTTCGTGAACTGATCCATTCGTATCTTCAGTTTAAGTATAATATGTGTTTCAACAACGTTTCGTGAACTGATCTATTCGTATCTTCAGTTTAAGTATAATATGTGTTTCAACAACGTTTCGTGAACTGACCCATTCGTATCTTCAGGTTGAAAACTCATCAAATGTTTCAACATTCCATATGGCTCTGACTAGGAAAATGTTCTGTTTTCTTATCAAAAATGGTACAACACGGAATAGACCTTCTGCAGAAACCATTTATATAACTTATAATACGAGTGTAAGGACAATCATTCAAGAGAACTATTCATTCATTTGCTCTATTATACTTCATTATAATAGCATGTGCTCTTCTTCTGTAATATCTTCTAAGGGGTTGTCATAGATATCTTAATATTCTCTCTGTTTCATCAAGAACCAATAACACAACTATTTTAATAATGGGAGCGACCCTAAATAAATAGCTTGTGTGAAATACATAGAAGAAACTAACCTCAATATCTGTAGTAAAATGTAAAATATTCGAAATTCTGTCTTTAATTAAAGTGTTTTAGAGTATCGAGATGCTTTGCATTTCTTGTTCCCCAAAATTCCTCGCTGACGGCAGCACGAAATATTCGATCCTGCATAAATTACGACCTTATATATTTAAAAAAAATAGCATTATTAAATTTGGGAGCTCTTAAACATCGGGGCTCTCTTGTTTCTTTAAAGAGGACATGCGCCATTTTATAAAACGATACCACTCGAAATATGCCAATCGATGGCGCAGTGTACGCGAAGAGATAAAGAGACGGGCGGCTGTTGCGGGTGGCGTGCGGAATTTAATTTCAGTGTCATGTCGGAGGAGAGGCACCCTGCGTCGAGATGCAAGGGCGGGGGAAGGGGAAGAGGAGGGCAGGAAGGGGAGGAGGCGGCGAAAGTGACGGACGGGGACGAGTAGAACGAGGATATTGGGAGCGATGGAGGCTGTGGACGTTACAGGTTATCAGGGCGGCTGATGGGATGCAACAGATAGGCGTGACAGCGAGGTGTCGCGGGGGACGGGAATAATTATGGAAGAGTGGAGGGGCGCGGCAGGGAGCTGTGACAGCGGGGCCGAGTGGTGACTTAGGATGATTGTGTTGACATATGGTTGTTATTAATATATTAATATGCGCTTGACTGCGAACATTTAAATAATCAGTCACTGCACAAAACGAAAGCAACAAAAAATTCAAATTAATAAGACTAGCTCTGAAACCAAAGAGAGTTTTGCTGTGATAATAGTGGTAGCGGTGGTGATGATAGTAGTGGCGAGAGTACGATGCTGATGGTGATGGTAGTAATGGTAATGATGGTGGTGGTGGTGGTGCTGCTGCTGTTGGTGGGTTCGTGAGTCGTGGATGTGTGTTTCGAGAAGAGTGATGTGGCTGGAAGGAAGGCCGTGGGATGGGATGGTGCGAGGCATTTGACTATTGGCTGAAGAGGGCGTGGCCGTGGGGGAGTGGTGGGGGCGGCACGTGAGAGGTCAGGGGCGTGCGGTTGCCTAGCGGCGGATAGGCAGTGAGCAATATGTAACGTACGCACATCGACCAGGGCGGTGCCACCGACAGCGGCTACTTTTAGAAAGTAAAATAATGAGAGACACATTCTCATAGTGATTGAACAATTTTAATCTAACCCATTCAGGATTTAAACTTAATTATTAGAAAAGAATAGAAGAAATAAAATCATTTTTCTATAGAGAGTAAGAAGACGCCGAAAAAATATGCACATTAATAATATTCGAAAAATGGGAATTTCAACGAAAAGGAGACCTGCTCCATTCTCGTTGCATCCTTTACGCAATTCGAGGACAAAGTTGAATAGAAAATGTGGAGCCATTTTTGAGGAACATTTGAAAATGTTGTTGAGGTTTTATGTAAAGTACCATCACAAATCAAAACATTTGTTTCAAACTCAAAGGCCTCGAGGTACTTTAAATTGGTGGAGGAACATCAATTTTGAAGAAAATATTCCAAACGGGTTTATGGGCAGAAGGACAAAAAGACGGATGGAGAGACAGATGTACGGACAGACATACGGACGGACAGACAAACGGACGGATGGACAGACGGACGGAGGGACAGACAGACGGACAGGACGAATACAAGGACGGACAGACGGAAGGAAAGACGAACGGACTGACGGTCAGATATACTTTTGCTGTCAATTGATTTTTGGTATCAAGGACCCACAAAATATGAATTCTGACTAAAAAACGTTTTAGAGAAAGTAATTTAACGAATTTATCTACTTTTTGTTAACAGGGCCTGGCAATAAGAGTTTTTCTGTCGAAAATTCGTTTTCCCGTACACGAGTACAATACTGTCACTTCTGAAGAAGTAAGGGCAAGCAAATTAAAAGAGCCGTAAAATTGTTGCGAAACTCAGGAGGTGTCGATGTTGTTGAACCCAAACTTCAATGGAATTTTGAATTAAATAAATAATGACATCTAGTAATATATTAATTTCTTTACTTTCCAATGAGAATGTGTGTAATTTATTTGCTTTAAAGCAGACACATAAAACTTGATCACTACAGGAAACAAATAATACAAAATATGGAGATAAAACATATTAATTTTTGAATTTAAAACTTCAAATGATCGGTACTATGAGTTAATATTTATTATACATTAGAATTGTCTAAAAAACTTAACGAAACTGAGACCAGTTTCAAAGTAAGAGTTATAAGAACACAATTGTTTTAATAATCCATGGTCAGGTCTCTAATAAATCAGTCTACCACCTTTCTGATGATGAATCGTCAAATTTAAACATAAACTTGAGTACTCTGAATCTTTTTCAAAATGGATAAAACGTTCTATGATATTCATCTCGTAACATCTTATAACTATTTTTGACTAGGTAACAAAAACGACTTAAAGGCTTCTATTGATAATTCCCCGATCACGTATTGTGATATGATATCTTACGGTTCTATCTTCGTAAATAAATATTAATATAATATACTTGACCGTTTAAAACAATGAAAACCCAATCTTGAAAAGCTCCAATGTTACCAAAACAAAGACCACTCTTCTCTGCTCTGGCGCCATTTATAACGGAATATACCCAGTGAGAATGCCAGCGTGAGCGTATGGTGTCTCAAGCTGCCGTGAACATGCGCGTCTGAGCGGATAGAATAAACAGCGCTGTTCGTCTACTGAAGCGTCGTTCAAAGCACCTGTCGTCCGCGGCAAGTGCGCTCTCTGCTCTCTGCTCTCTGCCCCCTGCTCTCTGCCCCAAAGAGACGTGTCCGTCCCGCGCCCACGAGTGGCCACCTAAATTGGATCGCTTCCAGATTTGATCGACGTGAATCAGGTCCTGTTCAGAACACCTTTGAAAAGGGTGCCCTGTGTGGAGCTTGCAGCACTTTTTTGGGTTTCATTTTGTGTGCTAGTGGGGAACGTGAAAGGTAATACTAAACAAAATTGCTATCACAGTCTCGAGTTGACGGCTGATTGAGACTTTCAGTTTGATAGATAATTTTGGTGGTGCGCACACAGTAAAAAATGCGCTTTATTACAATTTCTTTGTTATGGGACAGTTTCAGTTCATGGTAGAACTTGAATTTCATTGATGTAAAAATTGCTTGTTGCTTGTCAAGTCGTTTTAATCGACATATAGATTACAATGAACTTTATTACATCTGCCAGAATAAATAAATCGATTTTTGGTCACAGTCTTGTATTTCAACAAACATTTACAATAAAAAATAGTGATAACGGCATATCGAAACTTTTCCTCCTCTTAATGTTATTACTCAATAATTTTTCAGATGTTTTTTAAGACATCATTCAAGGTGTTAAGGACTCACGAGTTTAAAAACCAGATTTTAGGTTTTTAAAATTTTTTGAATGCTTTTAGTCTACTTTATATGGATCAGAGAAATCATCACGCTGAAACACATTTAAACGGTTTAAATGGCCATGTAAAGGTTTGGGTGTTCTAGAGCCATGCCCACGTCTAATGTCATTTTGCATTGGTTTCGTAAGTTTTCAATATTCCTCTTTCTGTTTGAGATCGAATATTTGTTTTCAGGTTATATGTAAGTTGGCAGCTGTGTAATTAATATGTTTTGGTGTGATTTGGGCGGTTTTGTGATTTCGAGTGCTTCTTGCGTTGTAGTAGTTATTAGTGATTCTAGTTGACAATGAGGTGAAAATGTTTACATGGTAAAACGTAAAACCCAAATGAGGGTTTCAACAATGTTGTTTGGAGTAAGATTACCAAAACTGTATTTGTTGGCTTTAATACATTTTCCTTGTGTGTGTGTGTGTGTGTGTGTGTGTGTGTGTGTGTGTGTGTGTGTGTGTGTGTGTGTGATGCAGTTTTAACTTTCAGTGAGGAAAAAGTTGGCTGAGTGGAAGTTCAGCATCATTTGGGCAGAGCCCCGGGAAATAATACTATACATCTGCTACAGGAAACTGACACACTGCGAGGGAAAAACATGTGGAAGCCGCTGACCTATTATAAGAAGCAAGAAAAAATAATAGACTAAATACGAAGACAGAAGATGATCCTGACAATCCGGAATATGGGGCTGGGGCTTCTGAAAACTTAAATCCAATTTCTGGAAATTTTATATTTGTTTATGGAAAAGTTCATTTTTCTCAGAAACTATTAACAGGATATACCTGAAATTTTAACCACATTTCAAGCTTATAATAACCTATTTACTGATTATTTTATTATTTACAAGTTATTTGAAACTATCTAAGTTTAAAGACTCTGATATTAGTATTATTGTTGTTGTTAAGTAAAAGTATTTTTATTATATTATTTAAGTATTGACTAGGAATTTATTTGGGTTATTATATTAAAAATTAAATTTTTTTTTTTAATTTATGAAGAGTGAATTGTAAAGCTATTTATAAATGATTTATATTGTTGTATAAATATATTGAATTAATAAATGGTGATGAAATGTTATTCGTTTTCTAAGATATCTAGTTTCTCAAGATGGAAATTTAATTTTGGTTTTCTGTTATATATTACAGTAACATATATTACTGTTTTTATTATTTATTTTAAGGAATTAGGCAAAAATAATTGTTCGCCTGTTTATCAAAAACATTTAAAGACGTTAGTTTAACAATATAATATATTTTACAAAACCCAGAAAAAATGTTGATCATTTAAAAAATCTACATAATTGTTTTGTAAATATAAACTTGAAAATAACTGAGAAAATGTAAAATACTTCTAAATACATATATAACAAATTGGGTTGCTTTAATGCTAATAGTTTATGAGGAAAATGTACTTAAATGTCCTGAATTTAACATGGCAGGAATAGGGCTTAACACCTCCCCTTGAAGGTCTACAATTGAATAAATTTCCGCAGAAAACATACCAGCCACAAAAATTATGCTTGAAAATTGGCTAGGAAAGTTGTATCGCATCTTACAATTTCGAGCAATAAGGGTGCGCGCCGATAATTAGATATATGTAGAATGTGGCTATTGAAAAGTCAGAAAGGTTTCACATATTCATTATTTGGAAAATACAAAACCCCCAAAACACCTGTTGCATGTCGTTCAGTATTAAGTTTCGAAATATACCAAGGGAGTTTTACACATTCTGGAACAATGCAATGACTGTTCACTGTGATCACGGAGTTAAACATGTTTATGAAACTGTTTCATATTTACCAAGATCTGTTGATGTATGCTTCAGGGAAATACCAAATCCTGCTGTCTACCTTGCCATAAAACGTAATGTGTAAATATAACCGGATAATTCTTTTCAAATTTCTCAGTGTACATTTTAAATAACGTTGGCGACAGTGAGGAGATGTGTGGTACTCCAGCTGTGATTTTGTGTTTTTATGATAAATTGTCTTGTATTCCAATATTGATTGATCTGTTTAGGAAGAAACTGGAAGGAACATTAGCAATGCCTGTATGGCAGATTTTGTACTTTCCTGTGATTTTGTACACTCGTCTCTCTGACTCAATCAAAAGCTTCGTACAGAAATAGATCTAAATTATTATTTTTTCTTATAAAAAACATAATACGTATTTAGCGTTTTGGGTCGGTAGTCCGACTTCGCCGGCCAGTCACCGGTGTCCCCTATCTATGGGTCTAGTTAAATTCCCATGCTTGGGGGTAAGAGTGACATGAGGCGAACATGACGCATTGTCTTCGCCGTAACTCGCAAGATTCGCCAGCTTGAGCTTTTCTTCGTCACACAGCTACAGAAACTGGGTCGATTTTAAAGGAATGCTACAACTCTATTTTTGCCTTTACCGAGAATCGAACTCTGGATCACATCACGGGAAGCTAATACGCTGCCCATGAGCCATACCAGAGGCTACAAAACCATTATATCTGCAACGTTTAAAATTTGGTGGTCAGTTGAGTGATCTGCTCTAAAATCGATCTCAACGACAGAGATGGCCTTAGCAACACATACAAAATTGTTTAACCGAACTAAAATTAGACTATCAAACATTTTATCCACATATTTAATACTTTGCTTTCTGCGTAATGTAGTTTAATTCCAATATTACACAACTACCACTCGATTCTGAGGTATTTTGGAAATTCATTTGATCGTAGGCTACAATACTGTCCGCGATTGTCTCTAGAAGGAGCGGGAATAATAAAATATATAATAATACCACACCAATGTTTAATCAATTGTTAATGCTATTTTTTTCTATTCACTGTTCTGTGCAATGATTCTTTTATCTCATAACATTCCAGCAAATAAATATTTAAATCACAATAATCAACAAAAGTAAGTTGAATCTACACACGCGCGAGCGCGTACGCACACACAAAATCTAAACATAACCCAAGTTCTAAATAACGCATTCATAAAGGATTCAAATTAGTTGCAGAGCTGTTTTCTTCTTCAAATTTGAAGTTTTATGTTTATATATTCTTCTTTCGTCTACTTCACAGCTTTCTAGGACGATTGATTGATTGATTTTTTCGTGTTTCCGGGTGCGTCAACTGCTTCGGGCATTAGTCCCGTTAGTGTAGTGCATGTTTTTTTCTCGGGAGATGGCAGTGATTTTCCCTCGCTGGATGGCGAGATGCGGTGCCGACCTACCGTCGACTAGTGGGGTTTCCCCTTAACCAGGACTCTCCCACCAGCGGGGCACCGCTCCAGCCGGGACAAGCTCTAAATTCCCGACCGGTCTCCCGGAATATGTGGTAGTGTAGTGCATGTTAGTGTAAATGAGTGTGTAAGGATAGGACAATGGAGGGGAAGGACAGATCGCGCGCGATCCGTGGCCCGTTTGGTAGAGTACTGATCCGGCATTCACCTGGTGTTGATCGGAGAAACCACGGAAAACTACCGATCAGAGCAGCCGGCCGCTAGAATTCTCCTCCAGACAGCGACCGAATTCGACCAAGCTGAAAAGCTAGTGTCGAAAATCCTGCCGTCGCCAGGACTCGAACCTAGGACCTCCCGGTCAGAAGTGCTGCAGTGACATCAGTTGATGCACTGAGCTACTTCTTGGACGATGAACCACCAACCTCGTCTCGTATCGCGTTATCAGCGCTCTTCAGCATCTGAGCGTTTTCCGAGTTCACACAATGCCCTTTTAAAATTTCCAGATATTCTTAACGTTTTAACATTTATTCTAATTCAAATTACGAGTTTTGGCTTTCACCCATAATGACCGCTAGTTCCAAATCTGGTCTGACAATCAAATGGTATGAAGTTGTTCCCTTTTAAATAATTGCAAAAAGTACAACAGGGATTTAATGATTGCAAATAAAAGTATCCAAAGTTTTTTATGACAATTTATTTCAGCAATTGCACAACGTTTCGTAACTAGTTTTGTTACATAATCAGGTGCTTAGTGAGGGAACTACTATCCCATTGAATTACCTCTGCAGTAGAACAATCAAGGAAACATTACGAAATTAACTCACACTCTCTCAGGTGATACCACATAACTAACAGTTACCAACAGACACTTCTAGTTACGAAACATTGAGCGATTGCTGAAATAAATGATTGTCGTAAAAAACTTTGGATACTTTTATTTGCAAACATACATTGACAATCAAGAAGAAATATTGATTTAGGGATTTAATGAACCTTGAAAACAGGACTATGTCGTGCGTGGAGCATAATGAAAGTCTTATGCTTAGAGACCTTCAAATTGTATTGCATCCAGTTATCAATTCAACAGCTAGGAATAGGCTTTCCAGAAAATAGTCCTATACATACCACTCTGAAAGTTCGTATAGACCGACAAAATCACTTCTTTTACCGTAACATGCCGTGGAGTTAGACACCTCCGTAGGCTTTCTTCAAGATCCGTTGAGGGGCCGTCAAAACAAGGCATCTCGCCCAACCCTTAAAGTTTGTGTGCCAGCACGTCGGCAGCACTGCCAACCTCTGTTACGCGCTCGCCGTATGCATTTTGTTTCCGCCCTCGAGCAGCGCAGGCGTTTATGAGCGACGCTCGAGGCGCGTCCCTGACCTAAGGCGTGGCATTTAGCCGGCCCGCTTCTTTACACCTGAAATTACATAAAGCTCTGTATCCCCCACCCTCATCCCACCGGTGTTTACTTTTTCCAACCAAGCGACGCCGCGGAGCAAGCATGCGGGAGGAAGGGCGGCGCGAAGGGCGTCAGGATTGTGGAGAGGGGAGGGCGGAAGGGCTCCAAGGGCGAATAGAGCGTCAATGGTCCTACGAACTGCGTGGAGAATAACGACATCTGATACTTAGAGCGCTTCAAACTGTAGTACATCAGGTTGACCCTTCAACAACCAGGAATAGAATGTCTAGAAACCGTTCCGATACTTACCACTTGGGAATTTGTACCACACATATGGACCGACAATACCACTAATTTTGCCTTAATCAGCGATAGAGCTGTACACCTCCAGGGAAATCCACAGATTTTCTTCAGGATCACCTTATGGTTTTGCCTTTGATTGTCAGGCTTTCTCAACCCTGCCAACCTCTGTTACACGCTCGCCATGCGGGCCTCGCCATCTGCATTTTGTTTCCGCCCTGGAGCGGCGCAGGCGTTTATGAGCGTCGCTCGAGGCGTGTTCCTGACCTAAGGCGCGGCAATTAGCCTGCCCGCTTCTTTACACCTGAAATTACATAAAGCGCTCTATCCCCCCCGCCCCCGCCGGTGTTTACTTTTTCCAACCGAGCGACGCCGCAGAACGCGCACGCGGGAGGAAGGGCGGCGCGAAGGGAGAGGAGAGGGCGGAAGGGCGCCAAGGGCGAAAAGAGCGCCAAGGGCCCGCGCCGCGCAGGCGCAAACGGCTTAGCAGTCCTCCTCTCCAGAGCAGATAACGCCAGATTTAGTGGGGGACATACACTTTATTTAGATTGTGTTCCACAAAGGTTTGCCCACAAAAACCTTTTTAAAGCGAAATTTATTCTCGGAAGATAGTGTTTCTGGAGCCCCGGCCGGGCCCCACCTACTCCCCCTTCCCATCTTCCGCCCTGCGGCCGCGGGGCGGCCCCCGCTCGACCGGAGGGAGTCCTTTGAAATAAGGATTCATAATGATAAAAATATTTCAAGGAGAGAAAAACGCGCGCGGGCAGATGTGCGCGGCAATATTTCGAGCCTCCCTTCCCCCTCCCCCACTGCCTCCCCCTCCCCCGCGCTGCCGATGTCTGCGTGATGCCATTTTCACTTATCTGCGTCGATAAATCCGACCGGCCACTTGTGTTCGAAGGTCTCTTGACCCTTTTATGAGGCTTCCCCAGCGGCGATGATTGTTATGTCCCGCGGCGCGACCGCGTGTTTTAATATCTTTCTGTTCTTTATTGGGCTTGTTCGCCGCCTTTTATCGCGGCCGTGGCGGGGCGGGGGAGGGCGGGGCGGGGCGGGGCGGGCCCGCACGCGGTGCCGCTGCCAGCCCAGCCGCCGCGCCCGAGGAGCTGAGTTGTATGGCCTGCCAGCCAGCCGAATGGCAGGCCGCGCTCTTGGCAGACGCCGACCACTGCTTTGGGACAGTGCGATGGAAACTTTATAAATAGTAGAATGAACCGATTCCACTGAAGCATTAAGTGAGAGCGGCCATTTTGAGAAATTTACTTCCTATGGGATGATGAGATGAAGTGGAGGAGAGGGACGACTGAATTTCCTCAAACACCAATATTAATAGATTCGAGTAATTCTTAAAACCTTCCTTGGAGAATCTTTCCAATTCATTATTATTATCATTATTATTATTATTATTATTATTATTATTATTATTATTATTATTGTTATTGTTATTGTTGTTGTTTGATAAAATGAAATAACATTTTAGAATAAATCTAATAACTTGAAATATCTTCTTTTTCTGAATGAGTTTCTCAACAATTTAATCACAAAATATAAGTATCTTTGATGTCCTTGCATTCGCACATTTATGAATTAGTCTAAAGAGTTACAGTAAAAAGCTACGAGCACTTATCTTTGTTATGTAAAAGAGATATATTATTTAAATATTTTCGTCTAATATAGAAAAATTCGGATAATTATGAATTTTTTAGAATGAAGGTTTTTTTATGATTCTCGCAGAATTCGAATGGCAGCACAATCCGGAAGTATAGAGCTTTCGACAATCTTTTTCACAACTTAAGGATTCGAAGATACAAATGTAAAGACCTTATTTGAAAGATTTTAAAAATTTTGTAAGAAATTGCTTGAGATCTTACGTTTATGTGCGACATGTATCCCAATCATAATAACTCAAAAACATGTCACTATTTGTTACTACTACAACTTTTGGTCTACAACTCTTGCGCATTTCGTAGAAATTATAACACGTTTAAACAGCTTTCTAATGTATATTTTTATCCCGTAACATTACTTTCAATTTTTTGTTGTTTTCTTATTCCCTGCCTGGGAACATGTACATTTCCATCACAGTGATTTTATTAATTCGAGTCCGTTATATAATTTAATATGTATATATTTACCACCAATACTTTCTGATGCAGTATCGGGGTAATCAGTGAGCAGTTTCAATTGCGGAATATTCTTTTATAGAATCCTTTATTACACAATATTCAATATCCTGGATTTTAATTGTCATTGCTATGCCGGTCTGAAAACAAGATGAAAGCAACGGCGGTTCATTTTTCATTTTTTGCACGCATTGTATTATTAAAACAGAGGGGCACTGCATCAATATCCAATCACAATGATTTGCGTTCGCTATTGAGATCTGGTTCCATTCCAGTTCCTATCACACGTCCATGACGTATACATTGTTTTTGAAGGCACAGTAAACACCTGCTTGCAAAACATTCAATTTACGTTTAGGATTTAGGTTATATCTCCTATGTATATGTTAACGGATGATCTCTTTCATACAAAATGAAAATCTCCATAATACAGTTTTCAGTCAGAATGCAAATTAAGTAAATAATTTCCTAAAAACCTTTCGTTTTCTCAAAATTTAGCATTAATCTGATGAGGATTTGTACTTTTGCTCGATCTATTGAGACTTAAAATGTGAAAGCAGACTAGAATATAAATAATAATTATAGTAAAAGAGTATACTATGACCTATGAAGCAAGTAGAGCTGTCAAGAAAAATACTTGTAAATATTTGATCTTTGCTTTCAATGCCAGCGCAGAAGAATATTCGTAAAGGACAAATAAATACTTACAAATTTGCATTTTGTAGTCCTAACATGTCTGAATAAATTATAATTGTGTATCAAACACATTTTGCTCAATGAATCCTATATATTGTTCATGAGATACAATAGTGGCACTACTCAAAAAATGACGTGTTGAGATAAATGAGCTTGATGTTTCCACGTTGTATTGAAATGCATCATTCTTGCATTCATACTTCTGTTATTTAACAGTGGAAAATTCTGCTGAAAGATATGCTGATGTTGCTGCTAAAATGTGGACCAATCTACAATTCTGGAGATTACATTAACTCGAAATTCTTATTTTTTGAGTCGTGCACTATTGCAGCACACGAGCGATATAATTAGATAAGCATCTAACGTTTACGCCAACTGAATTTCCCAGATAACCTAGAGATGTAGTGGGGGGACTCATTTTAAAATCTGGGGAGTCTGCTCAACTGTGTTGCATTTAAGGAAACTCACTGAATGTTTGTAAATTTAAAATGTACGTTTACGTTTCTTATTTTCATTTCAGTTATTCTTCCAATTAAAATCTAAATAAAAATGTATTCTTGAACAGTTGAATATTGAATTTTTTCATTTCTTCATGTCTGCCTTTGCGACATATTGATCTCGTTTGATACAATGCTTTCATTCGCGCATTTATGAAATAATTTTACATCTAGATTTAAAATATGAAATAACTGTAATATCTAGTAACACCAGTACAAACCTTAGATTAAGGAAACTGATTTTACATTTTTACCACTTATATTTAACAACACATGATTTAATAGGGTACCTAAGGACTAAAAACCTAAATAGCACAAACATTTCAAGATGAGCCAGAAGTAATATGAAGAAAATAAAAGTTTACTAAGTTTCCAAGGAATTACTTATAACTGGCCACAGGCCGAAGAAGTTTGTTCTGAAATTATTGAAGTCTATAGTGACCCGAAGGAGAAACGTGGGTACGCGTAATGTGGTGGCTATTTGAGGCATACGGAGAATGTTGGTCCTTCCGTCATGAAGTAATTACGAAAGCCTGAATATACATAATAAGTGTTCATGAATAATAGTGTTCATAAATATAAATGGAAAATTAGGTTACGCAATATTCAAATGTATTTTTTATAATTTTTTAAACAATTATTTAATTTTAAGCGTATACCATGTACTACATTAAATAATGAAAACACTCCGGTGAAATGAAACACATTCGATTCAAGGGAGAGGAAGAAATTACTTATGAGATATCAGAAGATGTAGTTCATCTCTTTACATTCTTGAGGATTTTTGTGTCTTTAATTTTTAAAAATTTTTCGTCGGATCAGATTGAATGGAAATTCACTTAACTTTCTGCTTTTCCTGTTGTATTCGAAGTAGAATTTGTTGGCATTTGGTGCGACATTTTCTGTTAACAAGCTTTTAAAATGCTGTTATAAAGAAACAATTAACAAGTAGTGTTGCATGATATAAATTCGTTTTATGAGTTGACAGGGACAGGCGAAACAACGTACATGTATTATAAAACTAGAATTATTCTTTTTCAATATTTATCAAATTTCATGAACTATAGTTTTACGACTCCAACAAGTCATAAATACATGGGAGTAGATGTCGTTAAATCGATTTGATGTAACTGATGAACATGAAATGGATTTACATTATTTTCATTGTTATTACAAAGAACTACGCTTTTCAAACTTTTCAAAATGCGTATAAACCATTGGTTTAGAATTCAATGTTATTTTTTTATTTTGCTCATGGATTGAAAGAGTGGACTAACTATAAAGTACGAATTTTGAGTAAGGTCCAATGTATGAGTTGTTGCAGAATTGCAGATTGCTCTACATTCCAGCAGCAACAGAAATATATCTTACAGTACATTATTCCACCCACAAATGGCAGAAGTATGAAAGCAAGAATAATGCATTTCAATGTAAGATAAAAACTTCCAACTCATTTATCATCTCAACAATTGATTTTTTTAGTTGTGCTACGAATGATTTATTTCATTCAATGTATTTTTTGTGTTAACTGAAAAAATATTATAGTACTTCTTCCTCATGAAGCATTGGCGTACTAACTTTCATAATTTATTCTGATTTGAATATTATTATTTTTGCTCTAACTGGGGTAGATTAAATTAGGGTAATTATTTTATCCGTGGTAGTTAGCCAGTATGATGAGGTGTATTGTTTTTGTAATATTTTTGTAACTACATTGAACTAACTAAATTGAGTACAATTTTATCACTAGAATATTTGAAAGTTCTCTTTAGAGTATTCAAAACTGAGTTCTGGAATAGTACTCCAGTTGAGAATTTCAGAACTCTAATTAATTCTGAGAAACAACATCTCCATGAATTATGGGCAGAATCTACTCCGGTTCTGGAATTGCAGGAGAAAACTAATCCATTTGTTTCCCCGGAAGAGTTCATTTAGCTTAGCGAACTGCTGCAAATCATAGCTTTACCTAGCCCATCCTTTCCCGTCCAGTTTACGAGCTTCGAGTACTTTTCGGTTCCGTTATTTACAACTCGAACTCGCACCAGCCCTTAAGCCCCTAGCGTTCGCATCGGGATAAAATACAGCTTTCCCCACGTAGCCTCTTGACCAGATAGGAAAATTCATGCATGCAATGTACAAGTATGTTCATGTATGTCTTGTCACAGATCACAATGTGCGATAATTAGAGAAGAAATGTATTTAATAAAATGTGTGAAATTATGAAGAATGTGCATGGGCATTTTAGAAACATTGATAGCGGGGCGACCGAAAACAACAAATGAAGACTTTGCCGGGCATGTGTAGAAGACGATGCACAAGGTGCCAAGCATGCGTCAATGGATATCCGAAGAGTTTCCATGGCATCAAGTGAACTGCTCGGAATGGAAAAATAATAAAATAAAATAAACAACTCTTGAGGAAGTGGTTCGCTCGCTTTGCACATCGCAAATCAAGAGCTTCGATCATATGAAGGAGAGTGCATGTATGTGGACCGCGTAGCAGATGCGTAATGTACAAGTAGCAACGTTTGGAGGGGAGATAGTTTTTCTTAGACAATTAATGGAAGAATTGGAGTGGAGTTAATACAAAAATATCACGAACAATATTACGATGTTGAATATTCAAGACTATCTGTGGTTAATATGTCGATGTCACTTTTTTAAAATAATTCAAATGTGTGCAGAAACATTAAGTGGCATTAAATATTTATTGGGGAAATAGTTAATTCAAATTTTGGTATTGTTGATTAGATTAGCTGTTAGGTTTAAAAATTAATATTTTATTTTGTTAAAGTAGACGGAATATGTTAATAATAGTAAATTTGGGTTCTAATAATTTCTGATTTTTTTCTATCCTGATGTTTTTAAAGTTTCTTTCTGTTGATGTTATAATAAATGATTCTTGTTTTCAAGATCCATGTGTAGTTTTTATTTAAAGAAAGTTACATTCAAAAATTTCCTGGAGAACGCCATATCTTTCCGTAAAACGGGCAGTACATTGGAGATTTGTCGGTACAATACATGTATGCTATTTGCATGCATGAATAGTAATACATCGAACACTAAAAAACAACTCTCTTAAACGTAATACGACTGTGACAAACGTTACACTTTCTAATTCCCCATGTTGACGTCCCTCCGTCAATGTATTTACTTTATCTTTACATCCTCACCGTTAAGTTGCCGCGTACAAAAACAAATGCATAAAATCATGACACTAAATTTGTCATATCCGTTATTTACGGCCGTGCACGGACAATATTGTCATATATCGCCAGTCATAGTCTCTAATATCTGGGGCCTCATTTTCTCTTTTACGACTGCCCTATATTTTTTATGGGTGTTTCGCTCTTTCCTTTCTATTCATTTTCTTCTGGCTTCCCGTTTCCTTTGGAGATCGTTGAACCTTACTTTCACTTTTATGCGAGATTCATTTGCTCCTTGATTGGACCATACCAAAGTTTTATTGTTTCTCATTTGCTTTATATTCAGCTTGCAAACCCGTCTTTCAAGCCCTTCAAATAATCTCGTTTATCCGACTACTATAGAGTTGCATCCAGAAGTCCAACGTTTTTCAGGTTTTCTTTTTCGTGTATCGTACATGTTTCTTTGTTTTCTCATAAATGTATTCTAGAAAGATATCTTGTGTTCTTGTGTATATGGTGCTTGAGTGTTTTGTTCTGTAACACCGTTTTCAAATGAAAGTCGTTCAGATCTGACGTAGTATTTGACAAATTTTCAAAACAAGGAATACATTATAATGGTATCAGTGTATTTAAAAATAGTTGAAAGGCGTATTTTTTTTAACTTGGGCAATATTCAACTAGTACAGGAAAATCTCTTCATAACCCTACATACTACATTTTATTGTAACATTTCACAAATAATATAGATGAATGAATTATTATGTAAAAAGTTAAAGAAGAAATACTGGATGAATCATGAGAGAGGCAATAAGAAGATATTTTGATACTTTAATGGACCTTTCTTGGTGATGATAGATACGGATAATCTATTTTAGATACTATTGTATAACATAGAGTATAATTAAGTTGTACTCATATTCGTATCCATCATTCCGGGGTTGTATATAAATTATTCACTTATATCATTAAATTCGCATCAGTACATTTTGAAGAACCACGTGACAGTATTTAAAAAACGTAGATCTAACAAGATAAATTGGTGCACACAAATCCAGCTTTCTATTATGCGAAATGTTTCGAGTTTCGCCTGTGAGTGGTTGCACAGATGTTCTGCCTTGGGTCCCGCTCCGCTTTATGCGACAGGGACTGTACGCAATACCCGAGGGTGCGCGAATCCCAGCACATAGTCGTAATCCGCAGCTTCTTGGATTGTCAGTTTGGCAACGCCGCCGCCGTCGCCGCGACGTCGCGTCGGCCGGAAGTGCGGCATATTCGGGGCCGTGGTGGCGCCGCCCCCGCGCCGTTGCCCGCGCTGATATCTCCGGCCGCCCCCAACCCCGGACGCCATTTCGCGTCGCGGGCTGTGGCCGCCAGGCGGCGCGCGGGAGGGGGCGCGGCCCACATGCACGGCCTTCGCCAGGCACACGATACAAGCATTCAAATCAGTGATTTTTCCACACAGATGACATTTATAAGGAGCTTCACGTTGAAGTATTTTTTAAACATCGTTTTCAGTTAGTTTCTAAAATAGAATAAGTAGCATTAATTAAAATTGTTGTACTTATTTCAATAGTGAATTAAGGCCGGTTTCACCACCATTACTTAAAATTATAAGTTTGTCTAAGAATTTTAATATAGACTTACGAGACGTTTCCGTTTCATCACACCTTTCAAGGTGAACTTAAACCATTAGTTCGAATTAAATTTTTGCACTCCTCTCAACTTAACTTACCCATTTTAAGTCGTGCTTTAAGTTGCAAAAACAGTTAAATTGACGAGCATATTGTGGAGCGTTCTTTTTGATAGTGATTGCTGCGACATTTATGAAGACGAGAGCTTTGAGAAGCCTTCTCCCAGGTCGAGGTGGATACGGGAACGGTCCGAATATTTTGAAGAGCACGATAAAAGGGATTATGGTACCTTATTTCCGTCTAGTATCAAAGAAGATAACACTAGAGATTTTAGAGATAATTGAAGACTGTCTGGAATGTCCACGTTTACTTCGTATTTAATATTATTAACGAAATAAGAATTTCAATATTTTTGTACATTATTGCCTTGCAAGTTATAATGTTGCCTAGCAACTAGTGATTTGTAGGTTATGTACACATGATCCTGTAGCTACTAGCTACTGAGAACTTCGAAGTTATACATTCAGTAATTTTTATTGTATTTCCTTTTTCATCTAAACCTAACCATCTTTACAACATTCTTTAATGTTTATAATATTTCATCTTGTAGCTAGTTGCTTTCAAATCGCTTTCAGTGTTTTTCCACGCATCATTTTTTGCTGGTTTGTTGCTTCATTTGTAAATATATTTTCTATATTTTCTTACTTCTCATACATTCTGTACTTTCCCATACATTCGATGAGCACTTCTTTCTCTGAAGATGAAAATTTCGCACTCTTCTCTCTTTTTCCCATTACGAAAAATCAATTAAAATAACCTCTTTGTGCCAAAGTACAAAGCATAACCAAAACAAACGAGGTTGGTGGTGGTCACTGCAAGGTTACTAGAGTCCAGCATTACCAATCAATCCTCGGTTTCCTTTAAGTTATACTTTACTAAGCATTGCTTCAAATAGGGTAGTGAAACGACGAACAACAAAGCATGACATAAAACGCGTCTTAAAATTAAGCATGACTATAACACGACTAAGTCAGAATTAAAAAGTATTTGGTAAAACCAGCCGTTACCTCCAAATCCGTGTGTTTTCCAGTTTTATCGCGGATCATTAAAACATTTCTCCATCATATTTCCAGATATTGCATTTCTCCAATGTTAAACGGTACCCAAACATCATTGAAACCTATGCTGATCTACAAAGCCATGTGAATTCTTTCCCTTCCTGAAAAAATGTTTCTTGGAGATACGTCACTTTGGAAGTACAGTGAAACCTATATTCAGCGACCCGTATTGGTTTCGAGAAAAAAGTGGTCTTTTAGTGGTGTGGTCACTAACATGGAAAGATTTTTTTTTACAAAAAATCTATCGGATGGTTACGAAACGCATGTAGTATATTTGCACAAATTTTGAAAAACGAAACATTTTGACTACGTTTTATTTTGCCTTTTTAAAGTAAATGCTCTTTTAAAATTATTTATCACCTTGTTTAAATGCATTTAAAAATATTTGTATCACTTTCTCGTGGGTAAAAAACCTTTTAACCATTTTCCGTTTTACTACTGCCAATAGTTGGTCTATACAATTTATGGATTTCTGTGTCCGTTCCAGGAAAATCGGTGGTTTAGAAGGTTAGTCGTTTAAAAGGGGTGGTCTTTCAGAGAAATGTCTCTGTAAGTTCTTCAATTGTTGATGGAGAATTTCCAGTTAAATTTTTTCGAAATATTAAGAACACATTCTTAACTTGCCGATCAGGATTTCGTGGGTGGGCGTACCTATTTGACGCTTCAGTTCGAATCTCGTCCTGGTCATAATGCTCGACCTTTACCCTCCGTGTATGTTTAGTTGCGGAGGGCCCCGCGTCCTAATGAGTTTCACATTCAAAGTGCGCTTAACTGTAAGTTGGTTCGAGATACCTGGGATACAGAGAGACTACGGTTAGAAGGAAGAGTTTAGTTTTAGTTTTTTTCTGTATTGTATTACAAGAAGTTTTTCTCTGGTTACTAGTTATTATTTGTATTGTCGCCCTTATATAGTTCGTATTCTTCTACATTATAATTATAGAATGTTTTTATTATTAAGATAGAAGATATTTTATGTAATAATAGTTTTCTTCTCTCTGAGTCTAAATGTTCTGGTTCTATACCCTATTGGTCCTGGAATACCGCAATTCCAGGTTACCTAGCAAACAGTGTTTTTTGTAGAATGATACTTTGCTTGTATGAAGGGACCCGTTACATCCCATTACGTTTTGATAGCTCCGCAGTTATTGACACGACTCTGAGTCAATATGGGAATTTGAAAGCTTCAGCGGAATCAAGTCCCAAGGCCATGCGCTTCGGAAGCAAATCGTGATCTCCGTGAACTAAAGTGAGTGCAAATATTCAAAGATGTTTAGGAAAATAACTAAACGTTTAAAGTGAATTACATTTTCCGGAGAGTATCAATTGTTTATTTTGGTAGATTGTATTGTTTATTTTGGGAACGGACATTATAAATATGTAAATAAATATTCTTTTAATGCAGATTGCTTCTATTTTAATAAAATTACGGATTTTTATTATCGAAATAAGAAAACAAAAATAAATAAAACAAGACTTGTCGTTGCTTAGATTTCTACTACGTACATAATTTAAAATATTTCCATGAATGTTTTCTACACAACACTGCTGAAAGAGGATAAATATTTTCTCTGAACGTGCAAGAAAATAAGTATTAAGAATGATTTTATCATCCTTAGATAATGATATTTACAAAAATATATAATTTTGTACCAATTTCTGTTTAAACCATCATTTAAAATAAAAATTTGGAAGAAAAAACGATTATGTGTACCTCTTAGGTAATCCATGGCTAATTAAAGTTCGTATTTTTAAATAAAATCCGTTTTTCATTAACATATTTATCAGTGACATTTATTCTTTTTTTTAATTTTAATATATTATTATTATTATTATTATTATTATTATTATTATTTGTCTCTTATATACATTTACTGAAGGCGAACATAAGTAAATGAGATAGTAATGCTATTGGATCAATCGATCTATAAGAACATTATTTCATTACGTATTTATACGTACGTAAATTTTACAAATTGCGTATTTGAAATTTTTGTCGAATCGAAAATCTACGCAATGGACTTTCTGTCTTCCTAAATACGATTATATTGTTATTGGACTACCAATTGTGCAAATATAAAGGTCTTAAAACAAAGACCGCTCTATATAACAAAAAGTACATGAATACGTTTGATGCTATACAATCAGGAACGTTCACAAAAATAAAAGGATTTACAAAGAAGTTAACTTCCCAACCGTCGAATGAGTATCAAATCCACGAATGATTAGGTTGTCCACATGGAATGTTCTAAAACATGAAATCTCGGAAGAGAAAGGTAAGTAGTCGTCACCGGACCCAACATTGCTCTATAACCCGGGGTCATCGGTTGTATTAGCTCGAATAAGATTGGCAGACTCGGCAGGCCATCAGACCAGGGAATGCGTTGCCTAGGGCAGGTACGTAGTGCGCGAGAGGGAAGTACCCTACGAGTGGGCAGAAAGTGCCGGGGCCAAAGGGGGGCAGAGCGGGCGGCTGGGGTTTCGGGGCAGCGCGGGCGGTTGGGGTTTCGGGGCGGAGGCACGGTGGTGGCGGTGGGGAGGCGGGGAGACGGGGCGGCGGGGCGGCGGGGCGGCGGGGTAGCGGGGCGGCGGCGGCGGGGCGGCGGGGCGGCGGGGCGGCGGGGCGGCGGGGCGGCGGGGCGGCGGGGCGGCGGGCGGCGGGGCGGTGGGGCGGCGGGGCGGCGGGGTGGCGGGGCGGCGGGGCGGCGTGGGCGGCGGGGGCGGCGGGGGCGGCGGGGGCGGCGGGGGCGGCGGGGAGATCAGTGCAGCCACGGGTCGTAACCCTCCTGCTTCCTGCCCCGGCGAAGGGTCTTCGTCCCAGGAAATTGCGGCGTGCGGCTATTTGTAACCTGTTTAGACGCGGAGAAATGAGAACTCTCGGAGTTACAGCCGTCCTGCTGGTCCTTGCTGCCGCCGCGTCCGCCGCCGCCGCTGTCGCTTCTCGGGGTTTGTTGCCGTTGCGGCTGTCTCCCACCCACTCAGCTCGCTCTGGCTGCCCCAGATAACCGTCTCTTCCAGTTCCACCTCTATTCACTTTTGCATGCTAATCTCTGCCACCACTCAAACCACCTCTTCTCTGAAAGTCTCTACCACCCTTACAGTCCTCGCTATTTTCACTGCCTCCACCGTCCCACTGATCACCCCCCGCTTCTACCACCTTCATCGTCTTCACTGCCTCCACCGTCTCCACTGCACGTACCATCGTCATGAAGGCTTCATCACCTCCAACACTTTCACCGCCCCCCTACCCTAACCATCCTCACCGCCCTTAAAGTTCTCCATCGCCCCCCCCCCCCCCCTCACGACCTGTCATTACTCCATCTCCACTACTCGCAACGCCTTCATTACCTTCACCACCCTCACCACCTTCACAGATCTCGCTGTCCTCACAACATTAACCACCTTCACCGCTTCCACTGCCCCTACATTCGTCGTGCGCTGACCCAAGAGTGAGGACGCCTTCACATTCGTCGACGTACTAGACTCCTCAGAGACTGAAGTTGCCCCATTGTCAATATTACCCTTCTTGCTTGATGCTCACGTGTGTATTTTGGTTTTGTTTTCGTTCTCTTCATTTGACACTTTACTATTTTCACTTCTTTTAGTAGTCGGCTACCCTTGTTCGGATTCTTTTCCCTTCACGGTTCTCCAACATTCTCGATCCTTGTGATCTCGTCACACGAGGCCTCTTACTTCTTACAGCTTTCCAGATCCGTTGAATGTTTCTCTATAATTTAGTATCGTAGCTTTCTTTCTCAATTCGTCACAGCTCGCTTTCTCGACTCGCTCCTTTTTCTCGTCACCACTATTCCGTCATCTGTTCAGCCCTGTGGTGCCCAGTCCTTGGATCAGTAGCGATAGTTCAGCAACTTTCGCCTAGGCTTGCGCGGAGGTGCTGTGTGCACGAGGTGCTCCGATGAGTTCGGGCACGGCTGAGTGGTTCTCGACCTCTGTAGGCCAGAGGGTGTATCTGATAGGGTACGGCAGATGCCGAGTCCCGGGTAGGCCGAGTTGGCTATTCGCTGGCGCCGCCGCAAGGCGCGCGTAGAGAGGGGGGGCTGAAGGGGGTTAGCTCCAACAAACTCCTCAGAGTGTGAACTTGTATACGTAAATAGTTGAGTAAATTAATGTATGTAACTCACTTGTGTTTGTGTGGTGCATATTTATACCCACGACGTCACACAATACTCTTTCACTCCCTCTAACACTTTGTCACTCCATCCTTTGCAGCTTCCTGTCATCTGCATTCGTCACATACAGACATCTTAATTTATTGATGCTTACAAATGCGTCAACTGATAAAGTCATTATTCCTGTAAAATTAGTGCGTACTGTAGTGTAAAGTTATTCTGTAACTGTAACTGTAGTGTAAGGTTATTCTGTACAATTCTCTGTTGCAAGTCTTGCATGTAACTAATCAGGGGGATCAGAATTAGGCTGAATCCGAATTTTATACCCCAGGATTTTTAGTTCTGGGAGGACAGAAGATGAATGATGATGATGATGATGATAATGAAGGATGGATGGACGGCACATACAAACAGACATACACAAACACCCATGCCCGAGGCGGGACTCGAACCTTCCGTCCGAGATCGCCATGGCACTACTGCCTTAGCAATCTCGGCTATCCGGACAGGCTATTATTATTATTATTATTATTATTATTATTATTATTATTATTATTATTTACGATTCCGTCATACGCACGAACCCTGAGGTGCACCATCCTTCCTCACTCTGCTCTCGTCCTCGCGACGTCCCTCGTTGGCGCGCGGCCTCCGCAGTAAAATTATTGATGGAGTCGCGGATTCTGTTGCGCTCCTGAGATCGATGCTGGAGCCCTGTGGGGGCGCCGCGCTGCGGAGCATCCGCGCCTACGAACGGCCGCTCGAGCGCTCCGCGAAACCCCTTGCCCTGGTGGCTGTTTGTCTCGCTGCCTGCGCTTTAGACCCTTCTTCCGCGGCGCAAGTCATACCTTCTCGGGCATTTTATTTCGTGGTGTAACACATGCTGGTGTAAGGAGATGTTCGATTGTTGTAGCTTAGAAAGTAGTAAATACTAATTGAATTACTGTGTATACAATTTTTTCTTGCTATGAATTATTAAGTAAAACTACTTCCCTCATTATTTTTAGGAGTTTTGATTAGCTTGCAATCAATGTTAAGGGTTTCGAATAAATTAATCATTAATTAAAGATAATAATAAAAATAAAAATACTTTTTGTTGTTGGTGTTCGATATTAAAGGTATAATGATAAGCTACAAGCTTCACAGTTTATTTTATAAAACAGAATTACGTGAATAATAGTATGAGAGTAGGATAATACTCGTATATATCCAATGGATTAATGTAGAATTATTAATGCGAGTGTCAAATAATTCGCATTAGAGTATTAATTTAATAGCTAACTGACGTCGTTATGCCTCTCCGAGTTTGTTGAGTAGTTTAGTGCAGCCATTACATTTTGGAAAGCAAATTCGATCGCATCCCAGACAACGCTGTGAGAAGTGTTCCCCGAAATGTGTTTTGATTGTTGAGACTTAATGGTGCTTATATAACTCGAATCACAACTTCACATATGGATATTAAAAGCCACTGGATAGAGGTATATTTAGTAAGCTGAAATATTTGAAGAAGAGGATACTGATGCATTTGTTATCACAAAATATGGGTTTTATTTACTGAAGAAATATTATTTGTTATTTGAGAACAAACTAGTATGTCACTGAATTTAGATTATCGGTTTCGAGTATTAATATTAAGTATTTTTTCCCATTATTCCCGCGAAGTTGGTCTCTTACATAATCATGATTATAATACGAGGATTGACAATATTATTGAAATAGGTCGGAAAAATCACAATTCCTTGAGTTTCAAAGCTTACGAGCTGAGAAGCATATTATGGGAATTGGAAATCATGGCTGGTAAGGAGACGAAAATGTTTGCCAATTCATGGTCATTTTGAACTAGTGATGGGCTACGTGTAAAATTCTCACGAATCCTGATAAATGTGGCCAGAAATTGCATTAATTGTAGTCAAGAGGTAGAATGGTTCTGTATGCTTTCGGCATAACGGATTATTGGTAACCACTCATGCCGTAAGATCCGAATAAAATTAGAATTCAGTTGACATTTCGTGGTTACGTGATGACGGCAGCGCCGTAACCTAGGAAAAAGCGAATCAGAATAACATCTTGGGGCACACAAGGGCGATCGGAAGCTTTGACATTCGTAGATTGTCGTCACCTAATATTAGCAAACAAATGATACGAACAAACAAATTTTACAAACAAACTTCATACGAGATTCCTTTCTTCTGTTTACCTAGTTGGAGTTGAGAGCACGTGGTAGAGCGCCCAGTATGCAGAAGCGCCGCCCCCTCTACACCCAAATGTCAACTACATTCTAATTGTATTCGTACTAAGTGAGATGAGTTGATGCAAACTGAGTAAGGTATGTAAACAATTTAGTTTTACGTGTGTATTCCTATGTTTTCTATAAATATTTAATTATCTTGTTTTTTGTAACGTTTATTGTCTTGTATTATATGGTTATATTTTGATCGTAAACTGTATTGCTTCTACTTTCAAAACCATGACGCAGTAATAAAATACTCCGAACCGTTAGCAAAGAACCGTTACTTTTATTTACCAGAGCAATATTCCAATATCTACGTAGAAGTGTTTATTATTTCTTTCAAGAAGTCGATGAGTAAATATTGTGAAGAGTTGCTGTTCTCGACAAATTCTGTTACAGAATTTCGATTCAAATGGATCCAGATTATAAGTGTTGTAGGACGTTCTTTATTGTGTATGTTCAAAAATTTTAATATGAAATAAATTTGGGGTTTTTTTTTTTAATTAAAATCCAGATTATAAGTGTTGTGTAGGACGTTCTTTAATATAGTAGATTATTTACTTTCGTTCAGAACAGTTCTCAACTTCTAATAAATGCACTAAAAGAAGTGAAAAAGAGAAGTAAAATAGTAATGATTCATCATCATTTTGAATATATAAGAGAATACAAACCAGCATTTTAAGAAATAAATGTTTTCTTAACTTCATATTAAGCATTCATGAGTTCCTCATTCATAATACCACTAAAAAATTAAAAAAATAATTTCAGAACACGTGTTCTCTAGGCATCTATATTTTATTCACTTAGATGTTTTCAAAGGAACCAACATCAGTGGTTGAAGCATCTGAGCAGAAAACGATTAATTTACGAATCCTCAATAGCGAAAAATTCTTGAACTAATTACGTCAGCAAATTACATTTAAGATATTTTAACGTGGAAATGAAGCACCTCGCGCACGTTTGCTTATCTTATCGTGCGTGCAGTGGAACGTCTTCTTACTTCAATTGTATAATTTTCTTGTTAGAGCTCTACGTTTTGTAATAATTAAATGGATGCATTTTATAATGATTCTCATTATGAGACAGATGTATCATTGAATGACATGGTTTTGTCAAAATCAAAGCAAAATTGCCAAGAAAACAACAAAAAGAATTGAGACGCAATTAATCATTAGTAATCCTTATATTCAACACTTCATTCGATTGTGTTTATTATTGCTTTGCCGAGACAATCCGCTAAGAGCAATTTGTACATACCTTTCAACTGTTCATGCCCTCCGTTTCCAATACTCAGATTAAAACTCTAAAGTCGCGTTTGAAAGCTCAATCAGGTATTAAGCTAATAAGAAGTGAGATCAAATACACTAACATAAAAATGTATCCTAACTTGACTTAGATAAATCCATCGTATCATAGTTGAAGAGAACATAGTAAATTCAATGCTCTTTGTGTTATAAATTGTTTCTATGTGATTTAGTTTGCAATTGTTCTTATTGAAAACGACGAAACAAAAAGCTAATATGTTGAACGGGATGAAACAGACATGTTTACACCGCTACAACTAAAATAGTAATTATTACACTTACCATTTCAGCCTTTCATTTAAAAAAATTTTATAAGTATACATTATTTGATACTCCTAATTGTAGTTTACGACATGCTTTCGTGTCTTATTGTACTTTATACACATGTATTAATTCCTATTACACATCGTTTAAATCCTATTGTATTAATTCATTTTACTTAATTTTGTTAAATAGTTAGTGGTGCGTTATTTTAGAAGTAAGTTTGATTCTCAATAGTAATTTGTGCATGCAACTGGAAATAGCAGCCCGTGTCTCATGCCATAGTATTGCTCATGCCCGCAGACGGTTGAGGGCTCGAGTTAAACGGCGCTCTCTATGTTCTCTACGCTCTCAGCGCCCTCGCGTCGCAACAGGAGGCCGTGGAACGCGAGCGCCCTGGAGTCGGATGGCGTGCCTTCCCCCCCCCCGGCCCATCGCCCCTCCCCCTCCCCTCCCCTCACCATGCCTCCGCCGCGCCCACCGCCTCGAATTCGGGCTGGAAGCTCTCGTCGGAGCAACCAGACGAACGCAGTTACCTGCGAGAATGCGGATTGGCTGCGTTCTCGGGCTGATTACGGCTCTCGTTATGAATCGCCTCTTGAACTCTGAGAGTTCATATCCTGGCGGAGGTAAACAGATTTTTGCGCACCCTCCGTAGAGTTTTCGGATCCACTAAATGTGTTAGAGCGGGAGGAAACAGAGACTAAACGTATTGGAGCGGGTTGAGGCTGAACGTGGCTCGAAAGTTATTTCAGACACATCTTCCCCTTAAGCGCAGGTCTTGAGGTTGTGGTTTCATACCTTAGTGGTGGAGCATATTAAACTAAAACATCCGAAGAGATCTGCGACCAGGAAAATAATTAAATGCCCAATAATAAAAACAAATAGCAAAGAGGAAATTGAGTAAATTCTACTTTATGCCAAGCGAATAATTGAAGTTATCCAGTAGATAATGATTTTTCAAAACATTGCTAGGGTATAAACAAATATAAGTTTTGAAAATAGCAACCTGTTTGTATTTTTCAAACTTTTAATACAGTTGATATATAATTTTATTTGTTGATTGTTAAAACCTTACCTGTTTCCAAAAATCTACATTATATAATTTTAATTTTCTTCTTGCAGCTATCACGGTCTTCACACGTTTAATTAAATTACTTATTTCTTAATTTTTTTCTTTTACCAATCAGTTTTGGCTTTCCTCTTTTCAATCCCGAAACCCACATTTTTCTTACTCTCCGGAAACCCACATTTTGAATTATTATTTTCCTTCATTCTTTGAACATAACCAAACCATTTAAATTTTTACTTATTATACTGCAAAATTGAGAGTAACAATCTGTTTAAAATAAAACTTATTTATACACCTATATTGATGTAGAATGACAACGGCGAACAGGTGTTTGAGACCAACCTCGGCACAAGCAGTAAGTCTGAAGTTTCCATGATTCTTTGCAATTTCAATCCAAAAATATTCCCTTGTTGGCTCCAGGAATTGCAGAGAAAAGGAATAATACACGTTACTGATGACTTCAGGAGATGTAACATTGTGTAAATTAACGCAATACAAAGTACTACTTATTACGTTTCTGTGCGACTTGATTATTTTAGAAGTTGTATTTATGAGTTAAAATTCAAGTAAATACCTCTAAAGCTGAAGAATTTCATTGACTACGAATAAGTTCTGTGATGACAAAGAAGTGGTTCCTGAATCAGACTCCCCCTTCCCGCAATCTAAATATTAGTGATTCAAAGTTAAAATTCCCTAGAAATCTCACGATAATACCCACCATTGATTTAACCGAACAATTTCTAAACTTCACGAGTCAGCTAATGTCAGATTAAGAAAAAATGTTTCAGCAGAAAAATGCGTTATGTTTTATCTAGAACGAAACAACTATTATTCCACAAATTCACCAGTCTTTATTGTAACCATACAATATTGTACAAATAGTACGTACGCAATTGCACTGAATGCTGTTAGCATTGAAATGGCACGAGTGCGATGGCGATGCTACCGCGCATGCGCGTCCGATACAGCGTTCGATGCAGAAATCGATTTGAGCTTTACGCGACGCCGCGAGGCAATAGCGAAAGTAGGGTGCCTTCTGCTATGGACCCGGCCACGAAATGTTGAAAGGTTGTGGAGAGGGCCGAACAAGAGTGCGACTGAACTATTACTGTTCAGTAAGAGGTAGAGACAAATTGACCTGTGAATTACATAAAGAGAATGTCCTTTAACGGATTTTGGAATTGTAATTTTATGGAACTAACGTGTATGTGTCCTATCCACGTTGGCCGTGAAACACGTGTGCGAAGCATGAAATTTTGTTTCAGAGAAAGAGAGAGGGAGAATAATTGATTTGCATTTATGATTTGTACAAAATAGTGTAATTAATTGTCAATGTGACTGTATTTCGAGTTGAAAGTTTGATTATGGAATATATGTCAGATTGTTACCATGATTTTTATATGCCCTATTCTGTCTTAAGAGCCAAGATACCTGATCATGAAGGGAAGGAAAACTAATATAAGGTAATGGAAACTTGTAGAATAGAGAAAATAAAAAAAAAGTTCTATTCTCTCACGTTTTTACTTACAAGTGACCATAGGCCACACTCGAGACTGTACAGTTAGCTAAGAGATGCCTTTGAAATGGCTATGGCTAAGAGACTCGCGTACGGCACTCCAGGGTGGCACTACAATGAGAACTGTAGAGTTGCAGAGCACCCACGTATTTTACTTCTTGAATATTTTTTGTAGAGGCTTCGGTCTAGAAAGATAGCTTTAAATTTATATTTTGAGATGAAGCCGTAGGCTTCCGAGGCCGGAGTCACGGATCTTGGCTGTCCGGGTGACGCCACGTCGAAGGCTGTGTTGCCAACGTTTCGACCATCATTTCGTGGTCTTCCTCAGGGCTGGTCTGCACATCCAAAATCTATATTTTGAGATGTCTACATTGCTTGCGATGAATTCGTGAACCCAACCGGGTGCGCAGCGCTCTCCGAATCTTCCGTGAGCTGCAGTTTGAAGCTCCGTAACATTCAGCATTGTTGTCAATCTGAATTATTGGGAGGGGCTTCGCTCGTCCATAAGAGACCATGCGACCGAAGAGCCCCGATTACTTCACGAATAATGACGAATTGTATGACGCAACTGCCCTTCCAACGTGCGATCGCAGAGGCGACAATGCGTACTACAAGCATCTCGCGTATATTTGTTTTTTTCTAACGTGGTGGCTGAGGATAGTATCTCCACGATGGAATTCGGCACGAAATTTTGCGCCTTTCTTGGACCTGCCACAAGATGTCGCATGCGACATGCATCTTGTGGCATCGCGACCGCATTAAGCGGTGCTGCAGATCAAGCAACTCTAGCGGCAAGACTGAGAATGAACCAAAAAGTCGTGCCGAATTCCATCTTGGAGATACTACCCTCAGCCACCACGTTAGAAAAACCCAAATATAGGTTTTTTAACAGTTATTTGATGTAGTGTTTTTCGATGTTGTTCGACGTTGTGTGTAGTTCATCGTGATTTGATAAGGCGTACTGATCGGCTTGTGCGAAGGTGCCTTATTAACTATTCAAATTGCGGTGATAATATTCGGTCGAAAATTAATTTTGTGAGTTGCCTTATTGGACAACCATTTTCATTGCTTTTTGAAGATAAGGTGCGAATAAAAGAACAAGGTAGGTCCCTTCCAGAATTAAAACTCGAAGTTTTAGGTAGCAGCCGAAGAAAAACGTTTACAAGGCGTTTTGGTAAAGACATATGAAAGAAACAAGTGGATATGCGGATGCGGTCAATAGGAGGCTCTTTCCTGTTTTCCATTCGATATGCGTTCTATTTGGTGGGAAAAGCCCGTGGTTAAAGAAAGGGTGAAATATCTTGGGCACCTCTCCGCTAAAATTAAAAAAAAGAACACTAGAATGCGAAGTCACATTTGAATAATCAAATTCATTTATCTCTTCAGATCACTACTGTGAGGTATTGAAAAATTATCTTGTCTTTCTTTCCAGGTCATTTTAAAGGAGACCACTGAAAATCAAGATCACGTTTATTTTTAACCAATTCTTCCCCAATTAGAATTGGAGTGTTCAAGTTTGAAACTTCATAATTCATTGTTTTTAAATCCAGTAATTGCATTTCAGAAGCGCACAATTTGATGTTATTTCAACATCTTGAGCAAAACGTAAACATTAATTAACATCGACAAAATTGAGTTATCTTTCCCCCGTTGTTAACGCTGAAATTTTTTCATATGAGGCGTAACGTTTACCATTAAAAAATTAAATTTTGGTATCCACTGATCGTCCATTGATTTACGATTGCCAACACCCTTCTCAAAAACTAATGCTTGAATTTCTAATAATAAGGAAATTGAACGTTTTAAAACACTCCCACTTAAAAGCGAACGTGCCTTGTAATGCAGCAGAAGATCTGCGAATTCATATTCCATTTCATTCCATAAAAAATTCTTTACATCGGCAATGATAAAGATACGATTATGTTCACAATATTAATCACCAATTCCATATAATAGCAATGCTTTTCTGAAAATATCTGCACATTATGTACTTCTTGACGGATGATGCAATTGTAAAAAAGTATTTTGTGATTATTTTTTCTCTTCCAACTAGAAACAAACGTTTTCTTACTCCAGCCATATATTTTGCTCCATCTGTAGAAACTGAAACATTTTCATCATCTACACAGTTCCATCACTAATACAGAGACGCAAGAGCATATAATACATGTTATAAATAAATTCTCAGCAGTGGTTGAGACTAAAGAACCGCATGCGGCTGCGGTTTGCCGACCATTGGTTTAGTCCTTTGGCCGCAAAACATCATGGGAGGGAGACACAATTTACCGGAGCAAGCTGGAAAATGTCAGTTTAAGAAATACTTCTGTAATATCTTCCTCGAATTGTCCGTAAACAGATGTTCCAATTAACAATATGGATCTTCAAAGGCCGTTTGGAGGCGGGATCTCCCGTGCCTTTGAGGGGCAGCTATCGCGTCGCACCGTCGGGAAGCGAGCTCGGGAACAGCCGTCGGCAGAGATTCGTGGCTGGGCGTGGGTGTGGCAGGGGGAGGGGAGGGGAGGAGAGGTAGCGGAAGGGAGTTGCGGAGCAAGGCGAGGCTTACGATGACAATCGCCTGCGCCGATATGCATTTCGCTAATCCAGTCTTCAAAATTCCCTTCCGCTTCCAAAGATTGCAGAGAAAAGAGGTACATTTCACTCATCTCATTTGTAACTTGAGCTGAAGAGATAGATTATATGAGCATATATGATATTACGTAAGTTAGAGAAATATAAAAGAAACGTGAACGAATGAACGAGTTGTGCGTTATACGTGTTAGGTGGGTTGATGAGTTCTGATTGGAAATCCTCTAAAGGATTTCATTTAATACAAAGGAATCAAGATATTGATTGACAGGACGCACACTCTTCACAATGAATATTTTCGTAACCAAAAGTCAAATTAAGTAACCTATAGAAATCTCCCTGACATACCAAAATTATGAATTTTTAATCTTCTAGAGTCGACTGATGACACTATAATAAAAGTTTCAGCTGAAAAATACCATATCATGTTTTATATCGAAAGTAATATTCCATGAATTTACACGTTGATGTGAGCAGGAAGTTACAGCGTACCCCATTTCCAAGGCGTTGAGTGATGCATCACATGTACGAATTCCGCTGCGAGTTTGGACACTCGTCCGTATTCTTCGGTGTGTGTAGTCCCGGAAAATATTTCATAGTGTTCCGACTCAACTGCTGAAAAGCCCGGAAATTCGTCAATCTAATCGACTGGCCGAAAGTCAAACCATGGTTGGCAGTTTCAGATGCCTGACATAATCTGGAAAGTTCCTGATATTCCAAAATAAATCTGAAATCTCTCTTTCCGAATCGCACAATAACAAATGTCCCATCAAACAATACGGGCCTTCAAAGGCAAGCTTTCGGAACAGGAGTTCTCGTGCCTTTGGGAGACAGCTGGTCCAGGTCGCGTCGCACGGGCGGAGAGCGAACACGGGATCAGGGTCGTCGGACGGGCGGAGGGTGGGGGCGGGGGGAGGAGAGGGGCGGGGCGGGGCTCGCGGTGACAATCGCCTCCGCCGGCGCGCATTCCGCGCGCGCATCGCTCGCAGGAACAATTATCGCCGCGAGGGGCGCGCGTGCACGCGATATAGCTCTTTGTGCTCCCGTCAAACGGGGTAATAGGCGGGAGGCGCGCGGGTGGCGGGGCGGAGCAGGGCCGAGCGGCATCCGCGCGCCGGTGACGGATCGGCCGTGAGGAATGCGGCGGCGCGCGGAGGTGGCGCCGTCGCCCGCATAGCGTCAAGCGCAGGAACTGCTCACAGTCAAATGTTTGCCTCCAAGGTAAATGTGTTTTATCCGTCACATGCGTGTTTAACCCCCTGTAAACATGCAACCCTGCAGGTTTGTTAAGTGCACTTGTACCTACTTGTACGTTAAGAAATTGAACATCCTTAGCAACGTAAACAACCATCGACTTATCGCAAGTCAAATGTTTGTCAAGGAAAATATATGGCGATGTAGAAAATAAATCAGATTTAGATAATTCAGAAGTAATTTATATTGGTTTGGGGAATAATTATTCTTAATTGTAATATTAATAGTACAATTAGAAAAATGCATATTAGGTAAATTAACCTCATTTTCCTCACATTCTTCCAAATGAAACTTAACTCCGATAATCATATTTACTAACGATGTGAAGGTGTCGCCACTGGAAGTCAACGCACCAATTTTCTAATCGAACGTCGCTTCTGAAGGTACCTTCAGGTCTAGGAGAATTATTTGCATCCATCTTTCTCTAACCACGGTATTTATATAGATATATCGCAAGCACCACCTCACTCTATCGTACTAACGTGCCACATCCACAGAATTCATGTGTTTACAATCAGTAATGACGTAAATTTTTGCATAATTTGTGAGATTTTAGGGTGACCAATAACATGCTGAACATACCACGAAATGTTATAGTATTATTTCTGCCTCTTCCAAATTAAAAATCTCAGCTCCACCTTGATTTTTAACTTTTGTCCTCAACGGAAATAACAGTCATAACATTTCTAGGTATGTTAATAGCTATTCTTCTAGCGGATATATAACGGCGGCGGATAAATAATAGTGGTATAGCGGATAATTAAACGTATGCTTTTTTGGATTTATCATACGTTTTTTAGCCAAAAATATAAGGGAAAGTTAATTTGTGTGTTAATATGATAAAGTAATGAAATGAAGTAAATAACGTAATGAAAATATCATTTGATTGGTTGACTCTGGTAATCAATTTGCTAGGTCGAGGATTTGCGGGAAGAAAATGTTTGTGCAATTGGGACATTGAGATAAATGACTCATTTTTTAAAAAATGAGTAACAATTTACAAAAGAGTTCGGAAGGCCTGGAAGAGAATAGAGAAGGCCTCGAATAGAGACGGGCTAAATAGAAATCAAGTCTTTAAAATTCAACATGTTAATAAGAAATATAGATAAATATAACCACGCAACATTTCTAAAAATTAAGTTAGATATATCAGATTTGCAAACTAATATACTTGAAATAATAAGCTTCCACCCTCCAAGAAATTAAGTCGAAGACTCTCAAAGAGTATAATTTGAATGCAATCCGTTACATTATCTCGAAATTCCTTCTAGAGGTAAAACAAAATCCAAATTATATGGTATACTCTTTCAGCTAGTTGTAATCTTGGTTGGACTAATTGGCGGACTATAGGAAGATAGTATTGAGACTTCAATGAGTATTACAATAATAATGGAATTACAATAATTTGAAGAATAGATGATAACAATGATGATGAAATTAATAAGGTTGCAAAAGTAAACATTTGGGGACAAGAGAAACGGGATAATCGCCAGTAAACCTGCTGCCAATCGCTTTACCCACAAATTCCATATTGGGCAAAGAGAGTACTCAAACAGAGGCTCAACATTTGGTCTTTTCTTTCAGAATGTAATGTTACATGAAACATAACTAGGAAGCAAGCACTTCCAACCGTATTGTAAGTGTATGAAGAGAAAATCTATGTCTGAAAATATCTATTAAAATGCGTGTGTCCTTTGTGTCATTTGTAAATTTATCATTTTCATCTGAGCGTTCATATCGTCGACTCATAACCAAAATGTGACGCATCTAAAAGTGAACGATACTGAACAGAATAGTTTCATCATGAGTGGAGTTGTATATTTTACCATCAAAGACAAAATGCGACAACTCTCTTTATCGTTTGACCTTTGAACATTATTATTTAAATTTTTACTAGTAAAATTGTAACGTTTCATAAACATATTTTCACTAAAATTGTCGATTATTGAGGTGTGTCACTTCCCTGTGTACCGATGGTATATATATTTGATGGTCGTTTCTTTTGCAGCATTATTCGCCGGGAAGTCCTCGGGCGGGCATGTCAAACCGCGCCCGCACGAGCTACTTGCCTGCCTGGGGAGCCCGGCGCTCCTACGGGCACGGGCAACTTCCCCAACTCCGCATTCATTTCCCCTTGAAATGCAGAGGGGTGTACATGCTCAAGCTGAAGCGGCAATCGGCGGGGAATTGAATTATGTTTTCAGTCTTCACTACTTACTTCGTGTTTATTTTCTTACCAAATTCTCCCTTATATAAACATATTTGTTGAGTAACAGGAATATGTTTGAATGGAGAATTCTTTCCTTATTTGCGTTTTGTGTTGTGTTATTAAATCATTCAGTTATTTATTGTATTTAGCAATAATGTGAAATAAATTAACAAGTCTATAAATTAACAATTCTTTCTTACGGATGGACAGCGCTTTTAACTGACAATACTATTTGTTCGTTAAACACGATTACAAAATCAAGATACTTTGTATTCAAATATTTTAATTTTATTCTCAATTTGAAGTCGGACTGATGTATTACTGCCCTGGAGAATTCTGGCGCTCGGGTCATCTTAATGGTTTCTTTAATCAATACCAGGTGGAGCAGTATCCTATCAAACGAGCCATGGAATGCGTGATATTTCTTTTACCGTCCTTGACCCCCCCCTTACACACATTTACACGTAGATATGTAAAATTGTCAATAACTACATCAAATTAGCTCTCTTGAACGTCTGAATTTTGTTGGTCTCTCATTGGGGTTTTCTGAACCAGTTTGAAATCATGTGGGTTGAGAGAGTGATACATGTTGTAGAGATGTGTGAAGGTTTAAAAGGGCGTACCCTGAAGTAGTACCCTACCAAACGGGCCACTGACCGCGCGCGATCTGTCCTTCCTCTTCCTTGTCCTATCCTCTTCCCTTGACACTTACACCAACATGCCCTACACTACTACATATTGTGGGAGACCGGTCGGGGTTAGAGATTGACCCGGCTGGGACGGTGCCGCTGGTGGGAGGGTCCTGGTTAGGGAAATCCACTAGCCGACGGTAGGTCGGCGCCGGATCTGGCCATCCGACGGGGAAGATCACAGCCCTCTTCCGAGGAAAAGAACATGCAATACACTAACGGAACTAAGGACCAAAGCTATTGACGCGCCCGGAAACACGAAAAAATCAATCAATCAATTGATCCGCACGAAGTTGACGGGGGAATATGCAACTGTTCTAATGGTTTTGCTTCTTTTTATAGAAGAAAATGCTCATGTAAGCGACGGTTTGCGGTCTGGAGCGAGATATTAGCAAATATTTAACAACACACAATTGGGTAGCGCTAAATGTTGCAAAAACATGCTGCTAGAGAGTTCCAACGGCTCCTATACGCGCACAAACGCGGCAACAATGGGCGGTGCAATGCGCACAAAATAGTTTTGGCACTAATGGGTTAAAACCATCGTAAATGGACGCAAAGTTTAGGTTTCTCGATAATATATTGTTTATTTAACTTGTTTCGATATTAATTTTTAATAACTTTCAAACTGTAATCAAATAGATCAATTTATAATGAAAATTGAATCTGAAGGTTCCATCATTCACTTGTAGATTCGTTTCATTTAACTCTGCATCATTTACAGTAAGTGGGTTAAACTAAGCCCGCACTGGTCTTACCTGTTTGAGAAGTTCGGCGCTGTGGCGGGCACGGCCAACTTCGTCATATTCCGCTCTCAGTTGCCCTTAAAATTCAGAATGGGGTTCACACACGCAAACTGAAGCACAAAGTGTGTTCCAGGAATCAGGAAGAATGTTGGCTTCATATGAAAATATGCTTGCCTGATATTTTCTATGTAGCAGACGGGTTTTGAATGAAGTTCATATTTTATTTACTATAATACATTTTACTTTATGTCGGGTTTATAGTATTTTTAAATTCTGCTAGTGTAAATATTTTGGCTGAAGGAAGGAATGTATTTGAATAGCTCGTTTTCGTGTTGGATTATGTTTTGTTAAATCATTGATCGTTGTGTGTTTATAGCAATAATGTGACATAAATTTCAAAACAATTTATAATTTAGTCTCAGTTAAGGCGGAGAGATCTTTTAACACACGATCTTCGTCCATTAAAACTCATAACCTGAATGTATGTCATTGCAATTATTTTACTCTTATGGAATCAATATCCTTTCGATTAAAATGCTTAATTTGATCGGAATTTCCAATTTCAAAATATGATTGATGTATTTCACTATAATTAATAAGTGCTTTACTTTTGTAAATTGGAATTAATATAATTTTTGTGATAATAACTGCCAACTAAATTTCCAAAAGTCAGTTATTGGCCAAGTATTCAGTGCGTACTGTTCATCCCGGAGCGATTTGCACAATCTTACTTTTAAACCTCGCGTCCTGGACGTCCAGCAGGCGATAAAATTCGGCTTTGGGAAAAACTATGAACCTGATATCAAAACGTGTCATAGCCTGTCAGTAAGCGTTAAAGTTTCGAGATTTAATTTATCTGTGATGTAGGTGGTGCCTTGTGCGTAGTAATGTGTGGCAACAGCGCACTGAACTGTCAACCACTTATACCCTGCCGGTACTTTAGTTGGATACCAATACTTTCCCGCGACCTTGGCAAGCCTGATCTACGGTGCCATACGTTTACAAGTTGGCTTGTCGCCCTTCTGTTGGTAACAAACTGGAGCGTAAAATTATTATGCTTACGGCACGGAAGATCTTAATCGAACTCTGGATCGGACCAAGTGAACAGCCATCTGATGACGGTAGCCGTGCTATCCGAACCCGAGGGTGCTTTTCATTGAGAATAAAATCGCTCATTAAATCAGTCCACGAAGCGAATATATTATTTAAACATCACATGCAATGTCGAAAGCAATCTGCCGTCTATCAACCATAAGACGAGAAATCATAATAATAAAATACAAATATTTATTTCATGAGAAACTAGGGGATAGTGTGAATATGTACTCTGATTTAATTATAGTGATTTCTGACGTTCAACTGGATGCGGTTGTCCTATATGGAGCTTCTTCACGACTTAATTTTTGGTATTGAAGTTTCCGCTTAGATAACCGCATCCCAACTGATCTAACATCAGAAGTGACTACAATTAAATCGGAGAATACAATTGTTCCTTGCAACGTCACATCGTTGCAGCTTACAGGTTGAGCACGACCGTCCCAGAGTATCTGCGCGTCGCCGGCGAAGGCCACGACGGGCAGAGGCGGCGGCAGCGGCGCCGGGGGGCGGCCTGTAAGTAAATTTGTGCCAAGCTGTCGACAGCATTATGCAAAACGCGGCCCCTGCCTTCCCTGCTCCCGGGGCGGCGTCGCGTCTTAAAACTGAAATATCTCTGGGAGTGCTTCTTTTTGTCGCCGCCAGGCGGCGACGCCGGCGCCGGAGCAGGCGTCACACACCGACACGCACGCACGCACGCACCCACGCACGCGCCACACACGCTCTGGTGTGGCGCCGCCGCCCCTGCCGCCACAGAACGCGGTCGTGCACAAAAGATGAGCGAAGGCAGAAAGTTTTGCTGCGTTCGTTATAACAATGTCAAGTGTATACACTAAGCTCGGATAACTAAGCAGTTAATACATAATTCAAGAGGCTCCGAATATGTTGGGCGGCGCTGGCGGCTCTCGAGGCTGCCGCGACGAGCCGCGCCAGATACGTCGCCTGCAGGGGGCGCCCCTCGTAATTGTTAATTGAATGTTGTTGCTGAATATGGCGACGCGCGCTTTTTTTTCGTTTGGAAAGAAAGCCGTAGTACCTACGGAAACCGAGGGAAAGGAATTCTTCAGTCTCCTCATGCATTGCCTTTCCTGTGTTGAATACATCCAGCACTTCTGACTTCTTCTGAAAGCAACTGACCGGGAGCGGTAGCTCAGTGCATCAACTGATGTCACTGCAGCGCCTCTGACCGGGGTCCTAGCGGCCGGCTGCTCCGATCGGTAGTTTCCGTGGTTTCACCGATCAACACCAGGCGAATGCCGGAGCAGTACCCTGCGAAACGGGTCACGGACTGCGCGCGATCTGTCCTTCCTCTTCCTTGTCCTCTCCTCCCTTACACACACACTTACACTAACATTCTCTACACTACCACAAGTTCCGGGAGACCGGTCGGGAGCTTAGAGCTTGCCCGGCTGGGGCGGTGCCCCGCTGGTGGGGGATTCCTGCTTAGGGGGAAACCCCACTAGCCGACGGTAGGTCGGCGCTGGATGTCGCCCTTCAGCGGGGCCGTCTTCACACCGTCTTCCGAGAAAAACATGCACTACACTAACGGGACTAATGACCAAAGCAGTTGACGCGCCCGGAAACACGAAAAAATCAATCAATAAAATCAACTGAAAGAATTTTAAAAATTCACAGAACGATAGATAGAAATTTGAAAGAATTTTCTGTTCGAAGTATTAGGGAGTTTTTGAGAGAATTTTCTTACTCTACTTCATCCAATCATTTAACCCGGGAGTGCCCGAAATTGGGCCAGTGCCCACAATGTGTCTCTCAAATACAGCTGCAACGTTTTGTGAATGCGGATGATCTGAAGGTCCATTGACAGAAATACATATTTTATTCAGTTTGTATGTGTTTGCAATTGTTAAAGCATTTTACACTGCAGAATTCTTGTTTGAAGAGTTATGGTGAGAAAGGTAAAAATTAACAAAGTACACCCAAAAACCATTAACATATTGTATTATCGTATTAAATAATAATAAATACAATTATCTCAAATTATTTTGGCATATTCTAAAAATAATTTTACTTCTTCATAAAATTATTTATAACGTCTTTGTCTTTTTTTATTTTGCAAGGTTCCCAATTTTTAATTTTCCTACAGACGTCTCCTGCACAACTCCTTTCTCTTGGTCAGAAATTGTGACAGTCGATTGTAGATAAGGATAATTATTACACTTTATGAATAGGCACTTGTTATAGACACGGCTGAAAATAATGCCTTGGTACGTATCGCCCAGGCCAGGAGCTCACAATGCACTGGTGCCATTGCACCCAACGTATATGACAGATATCACGCAGCGCAGCGATCTAGTTTGATTGTGCTAATGGGAAATAATTCAGCGAAAGGATAAAAATAAAAGGCCAGGCGATCTCAGAACAATGCAATTAAGGAATACATAAGATATCAAACGAGTAATACAGCGCAATAATACTGGAAAATAAAATTGCCGTGGCTTGGATCTCACAGATCTATTTGGAGCCCTCCCGGGTTAATTCAACAGAAATATCTAATACTACTCTTCAATACTTATACCTAATGATTATTTACCACTCAATTCGTTATTCTAATAGGCATGTAATACACGAAGGGAAATATTGTGTCCTACAAACCTCTGTCATTTTTTAATATTGTAACACTTGGAATAAAGTTTATTATTATTTTTTTAATTTTTTAGTAATTAGCGTGTTGATCGTTTTTCGAACATAGCAACAACTACATTTAGGTGACGTAAAATTACGTCCAATACCTCCCCATTCATTAAATTAAATCCCAATTTCTAGTTGAGACCTTCAATGGTACACGAAGCGAAAGAGTTTATAACGGAAATAACAATTTTTATTGTTGGAAGAGATATTTCAATATTTTGAAATTTTAGCACACCTTTGAAAGAACGGAGCTCGCATTTAAAATGTTTCAAACAAAACATTCGTCGAATTTCTCCATAAAATACTACTTTCTCTCCAAAGTACCTTCAGAAATGTTGCAATGCAAAAACTTAAATTACAAAAACGATTCTTAATAAAACAACAATATCAAATTTAAAATATTAAAATTACTGAAAGAAATAACATACTTAAAGAAATAAATGTAACAAAATGAATGTATGTGAATTATTTTCACGGAAGATACAATTCACTATATTCCACACCGAAGATACTTTCTCACGAATTTCTACATACATGATTTGTGTTTGAAGTCTGATATTTTGATTGGCATTACAACGAAGTGAATTCAGTCTATAAATATTTTATTTGCCCATTAATGTGATTTTTTAAAGTTAATAAATAACTTGATACCATTTTGATAATTGCAATATGCAATGCCTTAGTGCATCATTAAAACAATATGATGATTGAAGTAGGCAATGCTTTGGAGTTAATTTAGAAAGCGATGGAGCAAAATATTCGCGACCCAAAAAGAAACCGCCTGCAATTTTGGTAAGGGTTAACGTATCGGGTGAACCGTCTATCCGATTCTAGCTGCAGGCTACGCAAACAAGGTTCGAATCCCGGATGGGTGAAATCGGAGTGTGCGGGTCGCTGCTAACGTGGCCCGACACGCAGCGCGCCCAAACGCAAACAAGCGAGCATCGAGCTGCGCCCTCATTACGTTAACGCGGCGTGTCGTGGCGCGATGCGCCGGCGGGGCGCCGCGGGGTTTTTGCCGCCGGCCCGCCGGGCCCGCGTCATCGTCAGCATCATTGGCATCCTTCCCGTCATCCCCTTGTTATTACCTGCGCGGATGGAACGGGTCACGTGGCCGCCCGGCGCGTTAATGGATCGACGGCGCGCGGTTTCGGGTTGCAAAGTGGAAAACGCGTAGTAGTTGCGTAAAAACAGGGGCTGAGAGGATTGAAATCCCCTCGTGCGGATGAACGGCGCGTAATTATTCTCTCGAAATCTGTTGAGATGTTAATGTTGAGGTGTGAGATGGGGATAATCGGTCACACCGGGCATGAATTGGAAATGGAAGCATGCGTAGGTCATTAGGATATTTAACGTGTGTCTATGGGTGGGAATTTTGTGAAGGAATTCACTTAAGTAAAGAAAATTGCTCGTGAGGTTTTTATATTACAAAAGTGCAAGTCAGGGGTCGTAAGTTGGGAGAGATTAAAAAAACTTTTTTCTTCTTTGCTCTTTATAAATTATATCAACTTTTATTTTGATACGTTGTATTTTGCATTTTGCAGTTTTATTTTGATACAATTTAGAGCATGAAAACATAAATGTTACCGAGAAAAGTTAGAGTAGAGGACTGATGAAAACTTTCACTTATTATAGAAATAATCAAGAGCATTCAAGTGTTGCGTAGAAATGATTATATTACGTAGGCTTAAAATTTTGAAAAAGTTTTCAAATCATAACTAAATACGTTATTTTAGTAATTTGAAATCTCCAAATCATCTTTTGACAATAAAATAAAGATTCACTTGCACTATCTCTCTTAAGAGTAAAATATTATTTCCATTCTCATACTGTTTGAATGTAATATTGAAATTATTTTATCAGAAGGGTAGAGCTGAATAGATCCAATCAGTACAAATTAATTTATGATTTTGGTTAAATGAATTTGTTTGTCAACATTCAATAATTGCGTGAAAAGTCTTTACATTACAATAATTAGCTAATTTTACTCATGAAACATACATTTATAATTTCGTTGTTGTAAAGTTCTGATTAAATGCAAATGTGTAAATAGCAAGAGTAATAATAACAGTATTTAATATACGCCTCAAATATACACTCATTCCCTGTAAATGGAATACGACAAGTAAATTAAATATATCCCTGTAGAAGATAAAAGTAACACAATATTGTCTACCAAAATTAATTAATAAATTAATTATTGAATACAAATCCAGTATTTTATTGCGAACTTCTGTTAATTTTAGTTAAACGAGAAGTATATGCACAATTTGCTCGTAGGACAATATTCTTTTTGTCGTATAATATAAGACATTTAAAAACTAAACATTTCTTTAGATTTATAAATCTGTTCAAATATGATATTTGTGATATTTATTTTCGAACTTCTTAAAATTTTGAAGGTCACTTTTGATAACAAAAATATGTAGTTTTAGTGTGCTTGTTGTGTGTGTTCTGTTAAGAATAATGAATAGTTAAATGAAGAATAAAAAGACATTCACTTAAAGTTTCTAGAAAGGGCTAAAGAAATTTGAATGAACTCTTTAATCTTATGCGGCATTGTATATTAACTCCTTTATTTTGTACTTCAACAATCATGTGACGGCTACATATTTCAAAACGAGTGCAAGTAATGATTCCAAGAAACGTTATTTCATGTTTTTCTTACACGTTTTCAGATTTTTTTTCAGTCTTTCGAGCGCACTTTAGTGTTCAGAGCGCGCAACTTGATCGAGAGGAATTGATACAAGGCCCGTCCCGATCACCGAGCCCGTAAATAAAACCGTTCACGGACTCCGGAGCCACCTCGTTGTTCGGGCCGCAGTCCGCCTTCCCATAAAGAAACCCCCTCCGTCGCCCCCTCCATCCCCCCTCTCGCCGCGCACTCCTCGTTCTCTCCCCTCGGGGGCAGTAATTGTTTGAACGTGCTGTCAGCTATAAAAATGACAATCGCACGCGCTGGCTTCCCCGTTTCTTTTCCCTTTCGCCCGCCTCTTTTTTATAACGCCCTTCCTTTGTTCCGAAAGAAAGGAATATCATTGTGCTCTTGTCAGGCTGCGCTCTGCCACCTTCCGTTGTTTTCCGCCGCCAGCCAGCCAGCTCACCAGTCCACCGTCTTCTCTCCTCTCTGCAGATAAGCCGAGCCCTTGGTGGATGATCGAAGGAGGGAGGAAAGAAGCGGGGCTAGTGCGAGATGGAGAGGGGGAGTGGACACGGACAGCAGCTAAAGAAATAGAGAAGAGCGAAGGGGTGTGAGGAAAGTAGGAAAACCGTGCTGTCTGAGAACCCAGAAAGCAAGTTCCCGGCAGCAGTGGAGATGGTTGTTGGTGAACTGGAAAATAGGACAATGGAAGGAGCCAACTTAAAGGCAGAAACGAGATGAGCTGCTGGGGGCGAGATTGCAAAAAAAGCATTCGAGAAGCTGCAATGTGTTGAGGCGAAGGTAGCAAAATGACGAACCGTTCAACAAACTGGGTGTCGATAAGTAGAATGGGTTCTGTGTATAGAACCATTTTTCATGGTGATGGTAGTTGAGAAAGAGCACATCGACTTCAGAGTTGCCGAAGAGTTGGTGACTGGGTCACTAGCCCTGAAGAGAAAGCGGACAATTAGTCCAGCAGCTGAGCAATGATCAAACCGATGCAGGACCATGATGCGGGGATGGAGGGTTGATGGGAGAAGGGGAATGGAAAGAGGCATCGTTCAAGATGGCGGATGACAAGACGAAGTGAAAACAGAGACCATCCAAATGGGGAGGTAGAGGGAAGAACAGAGTTAACTCTGAAGCAGAAGTTTTGGAGTCGGGTGGATAGGTTAGTGACGACCTGCGGAAGTATTCTACGAATCTGAAAAAACGCACGTAAAATCTTGGGTTAAGTCTCAGCTAGTTAGAGTGCACGTAGAACTCTACTCAATCCGACCCGTCCCTACTTGCCCCGACTTGCCAACAATACCGCTCTAGCAATTCAAATCATCGTTGAGTTGTACCATGGCCCGCTAGGATGCGGTAAAGCGTTGGAAGTAGGTCTTGCCTCACGTTACAGATAACATTTGCAGTACACCACCGCTCACCCCCCGTTCTTCACCGAGTCACGTTTTTGCATGAATATGAGTTCGCATTATAAGAAAAGAATTTTTAGGGACTAACGCCTATATTCTTCAGGATTACAGGCATAAACTACAGGTTCCACACAGGCTTTCTCGTAGCAAAGTTTTCTAATTTCCTTAGTGTGGGTTGACTTTAAGGTCTTGCTACATTCTCTGGCCAGTTGCTATCTGTCGTCGCCCAAAGTACATTTTTTTTGACATTTTCGCAACTTTTTGTTTTCCTAATAGTACAACCGAAATGATTCTTAAGTAATATTAAAGAAGAGTAAATCTCGTCCTAAATAGAAAGTTTCATTGCAAAATTTGAAGCCGTTTTGAAGAAAATGGCGATTAGATTAAGAATGACTGTAAATGCGAATTTTGAACCGCCTTTTTACAGGAATCTATTGAGTTTTCGAAAGGAATGTATTGAAAAACTTCATCTGAAATAATTTGAATCACTTTCACTCACAAATATAATAATGTACACAAATCTATAGGAATGTGCATATCAACGGCACGAGAGATATTTAAAAAATTACATTTAAGTAATTTTTGAAAAACAAAAGAATACACCAAAATGAACTTTACGTCATAATAAACAGTACAATTGAACAATTGGAAGTTTGAAGAAAAACATGTGGATCCATTTTTGAGGAAATGGCGTTTGAGCGTTTCTGAAAATGCTTACTGTTCAGCTCGTTTTCACAGAAAACTGTTGAGTTTCCCAGAAACTTTATTTGACATTATTTAATGCACATGTACTAGTAAATATAATGTGAAGAAATCACCTCTACTGTAAATATTTCCGACGTAAGAGACAAGTAAAAATGACACTTTTTAATTTTTGTAAAAACATAAGAATAGAGCCATACTCCGTTTATGTCATCGTATAGGGTTTGTTTGGCACTAACCCTACCAAAATTTTAAAGAAAAAATTTCTATCCGTATTTGAGAAAATTTTGAAAACGTCCGGAGGATTCGTGTAAAGTATCCCTATTAAAGAAGGTTTTTCAAAATTTCAAAGCTTCAACTAGAGTCAGATGCACACGGGTTTCTTCAATTTGGAAAAGATCGTACATACGGTTTAGGCGCTAGCAATGTTCACAGACGGACGGAGAGACAGACGGACAGACAGACAGATGGACAGACAGACAGACAGATGGACAGACAGACAGACAGATGGACAGACAGACAGACAGATGGACAGACAGATAGATGGACAGACAGACAGATGGACAGACGGACGGACGGACGTTTTGAAAAACACACCTTTTCGGTATTTTGGGGACCCAAAACGTGAATTTCTGTTGAAATCTCGAAGTCGATTTTCCGCAACATTACATAACTTTCTCTATACTACGTATATAACTCCGTATATTCGTATGTGTACGAGAATAAAAACTCACGAATAAGACTTTCAATAAGATCTGCTTTCTCGTTAGAGACAGCCTTTAAGAACATTTTATTTGGCATTTCTTTTTCGACTTTATTAGTCGTGGTAGAGCGTTGAAAATAAATTATACAGAGATAGTACTGAATTATCTAATACGTCAAGAACCACACGCGCTGAACTTAATACACTATCTACCAATTACCTTCTTTACACACTACAATTCTATTTGATATAAAAATCTGCCACAAAATAAAATCCACGCACAAAACAACACGGGTAGTGTTTCGAATTCCTGTTAAAGTTCAGCGGTGAGCGTTTGCTAGCATAAGTGCTGTATATGACAGAGGTAGTTCATGTTCCTCGAATTGTGACCAATAATAAAAATCATATCGTTGTGCATGGGCGTGGGCATGGTCGTGGAGGGTCATGGGCGTAGAGAGGCATGGGCTTGGAAGGGGCATGGGCGTGGGAGGGCATGGTCGTGGAGAGCATGGGCGTGGAGGGGCATGGGCGTGGGAGGGGCATGGGCGTGGGAGGGGCATGGGCGTGGGAGGGGCATGGGCGTGGGAGGGGCATGGGCGTGGGAGGGGGGATGTACGAGGGCGAGAGTGGGGTGTGGATATGGAGTGGGCATGGTAGGGGATAAGCGAGGGCGTGGCGTGGGCGTGCGAGGGGTGTACGCGTGAGTGCCGGAGAGCCGTGGGCGTAGGAATGATGTGGGTATAGGAGGGACGTGGTCGGGAATGAGCATGTGAGTAACATGGTCGTGTTTTGGGACGTGAGTGTGAGTGGAGTGTGTGAGGGGTGGGTTCGTGGAGGGGGGGGTTGCACGGGAGGGTGATGAATGCCAGGTCCAACGGCTGCAAGGAGCGCGGACAGGTCCAGGCAATGCAGTGGTATGGGCGAGAGGGAGAGAGGAGAAGGGAACGAAGCGAAGTCGATGCCAAAGAATGCGGGGGGAGCAGGTGCGGTGAAGGGGAAAGAGGCGCGGGCGGAGGATGGCGACGTGGAGGTTCTGCCGGCGCTGTCTGCCGCTTAACGTGGCTGCGCGCTGCGCTGTCGTGGTAGACGACGTGGCTTTCCGCTTTTCTTCGCCATTCCATAACAGAATTTCAGGCGACTTCTTGCAGAATGCGCAGATATCGGATAAGAAATGTAAAAGAGCGTGTGTGTGTGTAGATACGCGTGTGTTGTTATTGTGTCTACTGCTGCCTGATGATTGCTGTCTAATAATATCATTCAGTAATGAATGTTCTGCACAAATTTCAAGCGAATGGTTAGGTATTTTATAAGTCATTTGAAAAAATAATAAAATATAATGAAGTAGGTGTTTCAAAAGAATGTCATAATAATTTAAAATAACATTCTTTACAGTTGTTTAAATTGTTCATAATTTAATTTTGTTAATATTGCTTCTTTTAAATTATAATTGTTCACATGTTGCTGTAGAATATCCACTGACAAGGAATGATCCCGAAATGATGTGATAATGTTATTGCAGTTCCATTCGAATATGAGAGTCAAAGAGAGAAATCTTAAATGGTACATAGTTAAGTAGAACATAGTTTTTTTAAGTTAAAATTATTAATAAAAACTTAATATTGGTGTTTGTTAAATACAAATGGAATTGAGATATTGAGAATGACTTCATCTCATACATTTTAAATTTATTTTTCGAATCGAAAAGGAAAAAGTACTCTCTACTAAATTCGACTTAAAGTACTTTCGACTTCAGTACGACTTTTTTTCTTTCATCAATGTAATGTCGTTCACACCAAAAATTTCAAGTTTGGAAATCGCAGAACCAATAATGGCGCGACGCATTGTGGCAGAAAGCGAGCTCTTTCCTCGCGATGCCGTGTGTGCGACGCCCAGCGTTTGCAGTGCGAGTTCACAAGAGTGGATCTGCGGTGGCAGTGCGTTGCTTGGGCGGGGGCATGGGCGTGGTCGGGGTCGGAGGCTATCACGAGCGCGAAGACGGCGCGGGGGCGGGGCGGGGCGGCGCGGGGCGGCGCGGGGCGGCGCGGGGCGGCGCGGGGCGCGCGCGCGGGGCGGCGCGGGGCGGCGCGGGGCGGCGCGGGGCGGCGCGGGGCGGCGCGGGGCGGCGCGGGCGGCGCGGGGCGGCGCGGGGCGGCGCGGGGGCGGCGCGGGGGCGGCGCGGGGGCGGCGCGGGCGGCGGGGCGCGGGGGCGGACTCGGGCGCAGGGTCGGTGCGGGGGCTGTGAGGGCGTGTTGGCTGAAGAGTTTGTTGACGGGTGAAGCCCTGTCAATATTGGCTTCACCCAACCACCGTGCCCTTTCGGTATGAGTTTCCCTGGGGGGTTGCATTTTCGGGGCGGATAAATATGTGCTTTCGGGTGCATCGTTGAGATCTTATCCGCGGCGGAGAGATACATTGTGCCGATGTTTCATAATGGAAGGGACTGTGGTTGCTACATAAGGAAAAGTTAATTCGTGTGCAGAGTAGGGGTTTTTGCTTACTTGTGCATGTGAAGGGAACTCTTGTCAATTCCGTACTACATCTATTTTCATTACACTGTGTACAATATAATTTATAATCCCGGTCTTCAATGCTTCCATAAATAAAAAGAATAGGGTATTGGAGAAAAATATATCCCTGTTACTTAGAGAAAGAAGACCATTCTATGCACGTAGATCTCATAGGAACAGTGCTCTATTAAATGTCTTGCCTGGTTGATAAGCTTTCTAGAACTCCGCTTATTACGTCAGGCTAACGTTAACAAATATAAACAACACATAAATTACAGAAACATTACTTTTCGACGTTTTGTTTCAAAATGTTGGTGTACATTGATGTCGACATATTTGAAATGTCGGCTTACCTATCCATTTACCGTATGGCGTCCGTATCCGTGCAACTGTGATGCACCGTTATTCAAACCGATCCCTCGACTCCTAAACAAGTGAATTTTAGCTTCTAAATTACCGATAGATGTTGAGATAATGCTCAATCTTTCCAGGTTATCAAGACATTTATTCAAATTTAGCAAAGATACAAGTAGATGAAAATTGTTTTTGAAAGAAATCAAAATTGAAAGGGTGTGTCATATTTCATCGTTGAATGCCAACACTGTTGATTACGGCGTTCATAAGGTGTTCGCCAGTGGAAGCTTCTAGTCATTGAAACTCGGCGTCGCCACTGAAAAGACTATACAATCTAAACCAAAAGATTTACTCGTCAAAGCCTGCAAAGAGTTCATAATTAATAGTGAATTATTGAAAAGAGTGACGATATGTCATATATTTTCATTAGTGTATTACACCAGTATTTGCACGGTGGGTGGCACAACCCGTTTCTTACGTCTGGCTTATTTGTTCCAATCCCAGGCGTTCAATGTGTAACTAGTGATGAGCAGAATATGTCAGTTACAAGTTTTCTTGAGTTTTCTTCTCATTCCAAAACTATTATCACACAGACACCCCTCAATTATTAACTCCTCGTCATAATTTATCCGTACGACTGTGATGCACCGTGCGTCAAACCGGCTATTAAACGAGCGAATTTCATCTCCACATTTGAACCTCATCCGCAATGTGGCAATAAACCGCGAGAGGGAAAAAGTCTCTGAGTAAACCTGGCAAAATTCGGATTTCATCGGCACTGATTGGTATTTTCGTAGTAATTGCAGCGTAAATGCCTGGAAATGGAACAAATAATCCCATTCCCAATTTATGCAACTGACCGCACTGATTTATCATTTAAGACCAGTTAAAGAACACACATTTGGAATCATTGTTTTGTGTTAGAATGAACTTCGATTACATTCTAACACTACAATTCTTTCTTTCCTTACCTATTTCACAATTAGATGCATTTTGTTACACAGGTCACTTCATTGCTAACAAGCTAGACACAATATGTCGGATTAATATAGGACCTTACCGGCAGATAGAAAATAATTTAAAACTTATACGCTCCAGTTTAAAGTGCTTTTGACAAGTTGTGAACAAAAAATATTAATTGGGTGAAATAATTGAAGTTATTTTTGTCAACTTACTAGATTTATTCAGAGTTGGCATTTGACAGCTTTGCCGTCATTATCAGTATGTAAATAATTTAAATAAAATACAAAATAAATACAAAATTATAAGAAAATACAAATAACACAATTAATAAACATACTGAAATGAACGTATTATATTATTTGAATTTTCTTCTTATTTTTATTAATTTTGAATTTTATTTGTATTACTTATAGACATGATGATGGCAAAGCTGTCGAAATCCGGCTCTGAATAAACCTAGTAAGCTGACGAAGAGGACTTTAATTATTTCATCAACAACGGGTCATGAGCATTTCCACAAACAAATATTAAGCTTCGTCCGGTCACTGTCGGCCTTTAGGCAGGCCCATTCCGGAGGTGGAAGCCGCGAGCGCGCGCGGGACGTGGAGCCAAGGGTGGCGAAGGTGCAACCTAGACCGATGGCTGCAGCACCTCACCACCTCAAGCACTATAGTCACCGTACAGATTGCTGGTGGCCTGGGAACCAGATCAAACGCGATATTTGGGTTTGCTGCTCCGGAACTTCTCCATTTCAGAGCCAATTTTACACCACTCGCATTTTCACCTAGTGCGAAACAATTAAATAATAGGAAATCGTGAATTGCTTTCAAATTACGATTTATAATCTACACTTTTAGGAGACTTGTATGTATGCATATGGCCTGCCTTGTCCAAATTGTAGTTCACTTTTTCCTCAAAAACACGCTTGGAGGTTCTTTTGGATTGAAGTTCATTATTGATGGCGAGTTCCATATCACTAAAAGTAAAAAGACTTTTCAAGAAAAAGATGAATTCTTAATATGAAAGGACTTTAAATTTTGACTCGTTACGTTTTCAATTATGCACAGAGGCACACTCAGGATTTTTCTGTGTGTATGTGGCGGGGGCACAGATAATGTCCAATCGAATTGATGTTTTCGTAGAAAGAATTTTTTATTTATACTCAATAAAAGGGGTATTTTCCTTTGTTGACTTATAATTAATATTTGAATGTAAACAATTGAGATACTTAATGTCTTTCGTTACAACAGAAAATTTGTCAAAGCCGTATTTTTAATACGTATCATTGACCTGTTGGGGGCGGACTTCAGTCCGAGTAACGAGTAAGGTCAATGATACGTATTAAAAATACGGCTTTGACAAAATTTCTGTTGAGGGAAAGGGTACGTACTTACATCAACTACATATAAACATTGAATTTATATAACTAAATTGGTGAAGTATACGGTGAGCTAGCTGACTAATGGAATGACATAAATATGTATCATTAATAAATTAAAGATTTTACATGAAAAACAATTGGCATTAACATTACAAATGTAGAACATGTCAACGTCAGTTGCGTTTATCCGTGCAAAAAATTACACTTTCAAAATTGTGTCAGAAGTGACATTTTTTTACTTTCCAATGTTGTATATGTTGTATTCTCTCTCATACCTGTATTAACGTTTCCAGGAAAGGAATTCTTTAATGGCTTTGTCAGCATCTTTTAATATTTCATCCGGAATACATTCATTATCTTCCATTTGACAAGTTTCGTTTTCATTTAAGTCACTATAGTGATCATACGAACACAATGCATGAACCAGGTCTTTTTCAAAAGCATTACGAAGTCATCAAATGAATGCCTCGAATGGCAAAGATGTGCTTGAATTTCTCAAAATTTCAATTATTCTTACATGGAAACGAAAAACATATTGAACGTAACATGTGGATGAAGTGGTAAAATTGAATCGTCTATTTCAGAAACCCGTCAAACGCCTACTTCCTCATTACGATAAAACTGGGAAAAGTGTTCTAATTTTTCTGATTTTAAAATATTTTTTTTATATTAAAGCAGTTAATAAATGAATATTTTTCAGGTAAATATACACTAAACGATATGTCTACCCTCATGGAAAAATACTTCACCGCTAAAACGCTTTTTAGATTTTGGCGTTTGACGGGGTTCTGAAATAAACGATTCAATTGCACTCGTGGTAAATAAGAAAACTCGCTCCTATCGTAGCTCTTTTTATTGAACATACCACACATGCAATTACACCCCTCTTCATTTACTCGTTTCGTTAATTATTATACTATTTTTGCTCCTAACTCTTCTAATTGTTCCAATTGTCGAAAGCCCTTCGTAATTTGACTTAAATTTTTTTAGATAATATAGTATCTGCTGACGAACTCTCATAAAAACCAGAGTGTTCGACATTGTGAGTATTGCATGTTAGAAGAAAATAAGTAGTTTAAGTGTATAGGGGTTAAGTCTTTTAGTAAATAAATATTTTGCATTCAATTGTAGGCGAAAAGTGTGTAGCCTGAAGTAGCTTCCGATTTTGTTTGTTTTATTTTATAGTTTTATTATAGTTCATATTGTTTTTTAGGGCACTGGTTGGTTTCTTCAATCTTCAGCAATCGCCCGTTAAGAGACGCGTCAATGGTTTTAGTCCACTAAATTCGTATACCCCACGTCTCAGTATTAATTGAGAGAATTTAAAGCAGCGGAGAAACCTGAATTTTCATAGGATATTCATCACAGAAATGTGCCCGGTCCGGCTTTAATAAACAAACTTAATAGATGCCATTGCAGCAGAGAGGATTGATATAGGCTGAATTAACACGAAATAGTATTTCTTTGTGAATATAATGAAAGTGCATTGTGTTTCAGTAAACGAAGTGTTGTAGGAGAGAAGATTGCAATTATAAATGCTTTATAAGAAAAAAAGTTAATCAATTTTTTTTCTAAAAGGCGGTGCTCTTTTTTAAAGGATCGTGTATGTAAAATATTTATCGCGGAAACGCAGGAATTAAAAACAAAATAAAGTGGCGCTACTTTCCCCATTGTTGTACAAAATCCTTGTGAAATAATCGGATGTGTGTATAGGAGGCCTTGTGTTTAATTAATGCTTTATTTTGCCGTTGCGAACGCGAGAGCACAAGCGTCAACCCGCACGTAACAGCAATACGTCCCACTTTAATTAAAATATAGGCGAAGATAAAGCGTTAGCCTTGCACGAGAAGGGCTGGAAGACCCTTTTATTTTGCTGGGGGCGCCCTTTATTGCGACATATAGCCGAGCCCAACTCACGAAAATGCTCCCCGTCCTACGCTGCCGAAAATGGCGATAGTCGAGGAAGCAGCAGGCGAACTATGACACATATTGTGCAAGACCTGGCAAATATTTCGTTATATTTCTATTGAAACGAGAAAAAATACATCATTTTGAAACACTCACTAAGCGTCAGAACGCTGTGGACGCTGTAAACGCATGTTCAACTTGCCACTGGCATTTCGTTAAGAGAAAGCAAAGGAGACAATGAAAATTTTGTCAATTATCCATAATTTATTTTGGAATTTTCGACACTGATGGAAAGTATCTTCAGAAACATGTGTGTCAAGTCTGTATATATAAAAGCGTTGTCTTCCGCGGTCGGAGTCAGTATCTACTGTACTTGGCTGTTCGGGAGACTCCATATCCTAGGCACAGATATCGACGTTCCGGCAACGCAACATGACGGTCGAAACATTAGCATCTACGCCTAGGATACGTCTCCCAGATAGCGAAGTTGATATTTCATTTTGTTTTATTCGTCATTCATTTTGTTTGCAATATATTAACCATTGAATATTTGTGGCACAATTTAGGGAGATCATGGCGAACGAAAAGAAAGATCAGCGAGCAGAATGCCGCATTATTTAACCTCAAACTTTTAAGACGCAAGATCGCTTCGTTATGTGAATCAAAGTTGATAACAAAGTTCCGCCCTTTGGCGTAAGCTGTTAAAAAATTCTTGAATACTTCCAACGCGTAATTTCTAGCGTATTTTATTTCAAATGACCGAAATTTCCAGTTATTACCGAACATTTTTAACTTGACATTTGACACTCCTCTACGCGTGTCAAAGTAGTCCAAATACTTTTTTCAGTCATTAAATCGCGCATTTCGTATTTGAACTACTTTAAGTTATTTAATTCTTAAATATTTTTAAAGAAAGAAATTATGAAACGTTGCAATACTTTAGTGTTCTATCACCTGTATGATATATTAACATTTTGCATGTGTTCAACTAATAATATTTATTGGAAGGTATTCCTGGCGAACACTTTGAATGATAGTAATGAAGTGTTTTATCAATTATCGCTTAACATGTAAAAGAACAGAAAATACCTTGTAGAGTATTTTTAAAGAAATCGTGGCTGTTGAATTTACATCCATTACTCATTCTGCGCGTTCCGATTTGCTTACAATTGGAGTAGTGTGAAACATCCCACGGCACTCGAAAGCAAGTGATGCATTGAAGTTCTTCATTTCAAAACGAGAAATCAACAGGGAACTCTGTCATTGCACGGCAATGAACATGAAAGACCTCTTTTATGAAATCTGATAAAATGGCTCTGATTCGCGTTTGAATGAACTCTTCTCATGAAACCTACCCTTCAGTCTGTTCATAGGTATTTGAAAATCATTGAGATAAAACATTCCCTATCTAACTAATGATTACGAACGGTTTGTGGGGCCGGTGTTAATAAATGAATCGTTGAAACATAATACGATATAAATATCATAAGTAATGCTAGAAATATTTTCATTCAATGTTTAAATCAGAATACTATTGATCATACGTTGTAAGTTTATATCCTTCACTCTACTAACTAGCGTTGCTACAACTTTCTCATTCATACTTTTGCAATTTTCGAAAATTCAGAGTGTTCAACAATCATGAGACCTACACCATTCTTTTAAGAGTCCCCGGTTCTATCAATGAAGGAAAATGAAAGAAAAATGTGAGCGGTTTTTTGAGAAATGTTTTTATAAATTCCATTAACTACAAACAAAAATTACGCTAAAACTACTCGTTTAAAAAACGTACTTGACCTTTTTTAATGATATGATTTATTAGAACAGGTAACATTTAAGATAAATACCTCTATCTTCATTATTGTAGTTTTGCAATGTCTTAATTTTCTTAATTTATCTTAATTTTCGAAAATACGCTGGATTTCGAGTTCGCTGGAAATGGAATTAGTAGCAATATTTGTACCATTCTTTGATACATACGAGAAGAAAATGTAGTAAACAAATTGTAGCCATTTTTCAGAAAATAATTATTTAAAAATTGTCTTTATTTCACGCACAATTACGCAAAAATATTCATATTTTCACCAGCTTGTGTATATCAACTGTTATTGAAAATCCATTTCCAACGTTCGAGATTTCGTTATTTAGTTTAGTGATGTTTTAGCTCTGGATGGTATCAGATACGTAACCATCACGATCTCAGACACTAGGATTATTGAGAACATCAGCAAATAGTGAATAATCGGAAACGTATGTGGTCAAATTTTAGAGTGAATTTGACAATTAGAATAAGTGTAATCATCCCAAATATTCTTTTTCTTCCTGGGACTTTCTACAACTTCAGGAGATCCCAATTCCGGCTATCCGTCCCGGTTACCCACTATGTCCCTCATCGGGACACATATATATCCCCTTACACTAGACACACATGCGGACTCCGCGGTCTGTGATCAGCAGACTCTCAAGGCCGTACGTGACAACACACACACACATGAAATACAAGGGACAATAATCATGCCGATGGCAGGACTCGAACCCGTGGCCCTTCAGACAGAGGCATTGAGTCAGCACATGCTCTAACCACCACGGCCAACCATGTCGGATATTAGCACGAATATGTAATAAGCTGTAATAACTCCGTTATTAGACGGGGATGAGAAAAAAATGAAGAAGACAGTGGACGCAAGCAACATTGACCAAGACAGTGGACGAAAGCAACCCAGATCGATGCTAAAAAGGTCTCACCCGCAGAAGCGCCAAAATAGATTTCCGAGAAGTTGCCTGGCCACTGGATACCAATTTGATTAAAAAATACACAATATTGTTTAAAATATAATAATCAGAACACTTTCCTAGTATCGTATATGACTGGTATCATTATATTGTTAGTTTCGTATATTATGAAGATAATACATGTAGTTTTAGAAAACGTGTAGAGTCAAAATATGATGTCCCTTTGACTTAAGAAGAATTTGTTCATTTAGAGATGGGCTTTTTAAATCTTGGAGATTCGGAAAGAGTTACCAATAATGACTGCAAATCCAAGAGAAGTTGGAAGCATGTTTTTTGAGGAATAGGATTATACAGTACCGACACAGGAGGTTATTGGAGTGGCCATCACAGTACATTAGAAATTTCCTAAAAATTTATATTATACTAATTTATAGTCAAGTAATTTGAAAGCAAATTACATTTCACAATTTTCTGTTATTTAATTGTTTCGCACTAGGTGAAAATGCGAGTGGTGTAAAATTGGCACTGAAATGGAGAAGTTTCGGAAACCCAACAAACCCAAATATTGCGTTTGATCTGGTTCCCAGGCCACCAGCAATCGGTAAGGTGGCTATCAATTGAAATGATTGAAATGATTGAAGGCGTTGTCATTAATACGCGTAATGACAACGCCTTCAATCATTTCAATTATATAAATGTCAACTACAACTCACCACTGAATCAATATCGTGCTTGAGCCGGTGAGAGGCTTCTGCCATCGGTCTGGGTTGTACCTTCGCCACCGAAGGCTCTACCTCCCGCGCACTTCCCCTCCCGAATGTGCCCGCCAGAATCCCGACTGCGACCGGACGAAGCTTAATATTTTTGTTGCCAACTTGAGGTATTTCAACAGTCCACGACTCGCTTGTATGCGTTTTCGATTATGCTCTACCTGCTGATAAAGTCTCATAAAAATCAGAATGTCCCACATCATGAATGTTGCGTGTCAGAATCGTATATCGTCGTTGGGACGAAGTTTTTCTCCATGTTTCACGGTAACGTATGCAGCGGATTTTTCACAGACGGCGGGTTCCCTCCGGGCGAATTAAATTCGTTCGTGAGCCCGGCGGCGGTAGCGCTGCGGGCGTGTCCATGTGCAATGTTCGTATTCAGAAAACGCCCCGGCAATTTTTCGCGGCGCAGGTAGCCGTGCTGCCGAGTTTAGCAACGAAGTTGTGTGGAGCACCGCACCGCCAAAATAAGGCTGGGGTCACCACACCGCTTATGCCTCCACAGGAAAGGCAGCAGGTCCGTAGCTTAGGGACTTCAGAAAAAACAACAAAAAAACAAACATTTGGTTGCACGAAAACACTTTACTGGGCACAGTGGAAAATGCTCGGTTGTTGGAGACGGAAAGACCAAGAAGGTACACGAGAAAGTACAGTTACTGATAAATTTATGTTTAAAGAACGGCTAGTAAAGGCAGTTACTTTTAGGGAATGTACAGCGTGCTAAGCATACAATTTTTGGCATTAGTGCTGGAAGAGAGTCGATCCTACAATGTTCAAGTACAACTGTTCAATGAACTGGTTTGGCGAGAATCAATCTCTAACCTCAATGTCTCTTTATGTTTGTAAACTTTAAGAGAAATGGAAATGAGGCGTATTTGGGTTTCAAAATCAACCTCTCCTTCATGTCTCTCCTACGTGAGAAAATGCAGGACAAGAAAAGTATTATTTTTCAAATGTTAGAATTGAAGCCGGATAAAAGTCAATGAGGCCAATAAATTTAAAGTAGCCAGAGAAATGATTTTCCCAAAATGTTTGGAAGAGATACCGATAAGAGATAGAAGGAAGTAGTTACGGTATGACAAAGCAAGTAAACTTTTAATATTTACGTACGTGTATTACTTACTACAAGAGTGCTGAAAAAGTTTTCTGATTTATTCCATTGACATTTTACTTTTCAATTTTTCTGTTCACAGTTATGAAATTATAATTTTAGTGTCTTTCCCTACTTTTTGCCAATGGAACTTCAAAACACTTCTCTATTCAATTTTATTTTTCATTCATTAAATGCAAATATTCCTCGAGAATGATAGATATTTTCTATTTAGTTTATGACTTCAACCTCCTGAATGTTAATGTTTGACACCATAATTCTAGCATAGTTTCTGGTTCGGCCCACACGCCGCGCAAAGGTTTCCGGAAGGTCGAAATTGCTTCAGCCCTCGGCCGCCACGACGCCGCTCGCTTGAAGATGAGCTTCCTTCGTTGTAATTTAGAGGGTTTAGAAATTATTTTCACGCGTCAGCTCTTCAAATGATAAGAAGTAATTAAAGGATTTAACTTTGAAGTTTCTTTGGAGGCCATCAACTAGATTTCGTTGCTCGAGATAGAGTGAAACGAGCAAGTACGTTTGCAAGGATTTGAGAAGAAATTGAAACAGCTCAGTCGGTACTAAGTGGTTTAGTTTAGGTGGAATTTTTGAAAAGAAGATGCAGGAAAGCCATAGACGATGCGTCGTCCCAACTCCTGGGCAACAGTCCTCGCAATAAACTTTTATGTTGATACCGGAGCAAAATCTTCCAGAAAGCTCGCAAGCTGCGAGAAAAGGCGACGGCGTATATTTTTTCGGTAATGGTGGTAACTTCTTGTTTCGCCCCATAACAAAAAAGTTTACCCATTCATTGCAGGAAAAATAACGGTGCATTAAGCTCGAGAAATTCTTTTCACTCCCTCCCCCACTTAAGCTTTTCCTGTTCTGTCTGAGGGGCGCCATTTCTGCTTTCCGTATGTCATGGCCTCGTGCCGTGGGCGAGGAGAGTCGGCGCTCTCTCTTTCTGAACCGACCTTGTCTCGCGAAAATAATCCGCCCGCAGACCGCGGGAGGCGCAGATCCAGATATATAGGACTAGATTGATTGTAATCCGAAATGGAATAAACAGAGGTGCCTTAATAGATTTGCTCTGACAATGTATAAGCTGTAAGAAATAAGTTATAAGTTCGTTTTCGAGCCACTAATACATGTGACAATGTTGTTCTTATAACTTAACCACGTAAACCTCTCGACTTCACTTGTATGGATTGCATTGTCAATTCAGTCTATAGTATTTACACAATTTTGCTTAATCATAATTTGTTTCAAGCCGCAATGCTTATTTTGAAGAATGGAAAAGTCATTAAATTATCATTTACTACTGGAATAATTACTGTAAATTATATTTTATCAGCAATGAAATTACGAACTAATATAATCATGTGACAAGCACCAACGTAATGAAATCAGACATGTAGAATTTTACATGCCATTAATTTGTTAATTTTCTCGTAGGAAATACGTCTTTCTGATATTTAGTATTATCTGCGCACACATTTCCTTGAGCTCTCATTTCGTTAGATGCGAGAGGGGGGTACTTCGACGAAGGGACTATTACATCAAAAAATGTTGGTCGTTTTTCGATGCAAAGTAGTTTCTATTACACGGGAGCGACCATTTTTAGTTATAAAATTCTGTCAACAACGCTACTACGCTACTATTTAACAACGCTACTATTTATTGTGAATTCAACTGTTGTTAGTTAAGGAGTAGATATTTCAAGGATCGAGAAAATATGTGCTTATAATATTATCAACTTTTAGAGTAGCTAATTGATACATTTTTGATCATTATATTGCTTAATGCTGAAACTAATTAAATTAGCGCCAATCAAATCTAAATTGTTTTCTGTACCACTCAGAAATGCGAAACTGATTGATTTATTGATTTTGACGTGTTTCCGGGCGCGTCAACTGCTTTGGTCATCCGTTAGTGTAGTGCATGTTTTTCCTCGCGAGATGGCGGTGATCTTCGCCCGCTGGATTGCGAGATCCAGCGCCGACGTACCGTCGGCTAGCGGAGTTTCCCCCTAACCAGGACTCTCTCACCAGCGGGGCACCGCCTCAGCTGGGACTAGCTCTAAGCTCCCGACCGGTCTAAGACCGGAATATGTGGTAGTGTAGTGCATGCTAGTGTAAGTGTGTGTGTGTAAGGGGAGAGGATAGGACAAGGAAGAGGAAGGACAGATCGCGCGGGGTCCGTGTCCTGTTTGTTAGAGTACTGCCCCGGCATTCGCCTGGTGTAGATCGAAGAAACCCCGGAAAACTACTCAGAAATGCGAAATATATTAGATGTTTCATAGAACGTAACTGAGGTTAAGTAAACCCAATGCTTACAAATACAGAGAAATATTGCAAGTGTTATCCGCTAAAGAATGATTAAACTTGATGAATTGAATGATATAACTTTGACAGAAGTATGAGCCTACAGCTCAATTGTCTTGCACATGCGCATGCTTTCTTGAGCCCAGGAATATCTACCCGCTCTCCTTTACTAGCATTACTTGAATTAAAATTAAGTGATTATAATGAGAGTTGTTGACAAAATATGGTAAGCAGAAACGCTTTGTCCCATGTAGTAGAAACTATTTTACATTTCGATGTAAAGAGATAAAGAATTGAGATAATAGTCAAGTCGTCGAAATAGACAATCCTCCGTCTTCTCTCGCATCTAGCGAAATGAGAGCTCAAGAAAACGTTCGTGGATAATACAATACGCTAGAACGGGTTGATAGTAAGATAGAGTCATTCGCAATTTCTCGGCTTCACTGCTACCCCAGCGCCCAGCATAGCCATAGCCAATCTATGAACTCTGTATCTGTGAGCGGAGGTAACGCGGCGAGCGATCCAGGCGGGCTGTGGCTGTAGCAGGGCTATGAAGCTATTTACGTTGCTGCGCCGATGCCACACTCGCCCTGGGGGACGTGGATTTATTAGAAGGGAGAGAGAGTCAAAGCCGATAACGCAATTATGGAAATATTTGCTCTCTGAGCTTCCATATTTGTTTCAATACCATCTCCATTATGTATTGTCACTCCAAAAAGTAATATAATGAATCGCATGCCAAACATGCCAGAGGTTTTCCTTATTCAATTTCGCGAGCGCTTGATGTTGTAAGCGCGAGTGCTCATTATTAAATCCTATAAATATGGAAATAACAAGGTACACGGGACGTAGCTGCAGATTCACCTGATCGTAGACTTTCGGCATATCCGCTTTAAGTTTGCAGAGTCGCTGTTCGACCAAACGATAACCGTTGAATACCTGATATTTTCTCAAGTTGACCAGTCTATTGAAAGAGGTAAATGGTCGTAAGGAATATTCCTTGAGCAAAGAATGTTCAGACGAAGTTTATTCCTTGGGAAGCGAGAGACGTTGAATAATGAGAATCATTTCGAGAGCAGATCTCGTTTTTTATGAATACGAGATGAACCTTCAATACTTTCCGCTTAACTCTTTCCCCAACTCGTCCTCTCACCTCCATCAAAACTGCAGCGCTCTTCTGTTTCGCCGCAATCCTACTTATACGTGGAGCCACTGGGAGCGCCGGCTGCGAGAGAAAAGTATGCAGAGTGTTCTCTGGGATAAGACGAAATTTTGTTTTGGATCTTCGTATAAAATATTCTCAAGTTAGATAAGAACTTATTTGAGATTAATTTTTAACGCCGTGGCAGTGCTTCCGTTTGAATTTTGTGGTATTGCAGAGAAAACTCCTCTGCAGTAGGCTATCACAGAAAAGGGAGAGGGAACATAGATGTTCCTTAACTGAAACAATTCAAATTGTTTCTTTATTGTTTTCGTGGTAGTTTTAAATTTTGCGTCAAATATCGGTTATGTATTGTTCTTACTTGAGCAATTGTCGCGTGCTGCCCTGTCTTAAAACTTTTGATGTAAATGAAAACATAATCTGCATGTAATTTTGTAGTACGTTTTTATTGATAGACGTAAACCAAGGAATTTCAGTTCCTTTTGATCACATTTTTGAAAATATTAGTAACGAAGTCTTGTTTACTTTTCATAATACGTTCGTTGAAAACGTCGGTTCATTGTTATTTCAACCTTCTATGAAAAAACAAAACAACAACAATAACAACAACTACAGAAAAAGTATAAAAAACAACTAAAGAACAAAACGCAATTAGAAGAAGAATATTTTCATGATTTGTAATTTTGAAAACTAATATTTTTGTGATTACAACTTTTATTAACATCGTTTGTTTTTATGACTGACAATTTGCTCATCGTGTAATTTAAAAACACGTTTTCCTTACATGTGACTTTTTTTGATGATGTAACATCGATAAAATGATGCAGTGAGAATCTTTTGTTAATATATACACAACAAGATTGGCGGGTTTGAAAGAAAGCATAATTATATTGGTTAATGCAAAAATGAAACCCTGTTATCTTGAAAACGATATGACTCTTTGCAAAGATAGAATGTGAATTAAAACGCTGAATCCACTTCTTAGAGCTTGAGTCCATTTTTTTTCATCTTGGTGATGTTTAATGAACGACAAATGAAACTACTTGACGCTTTTTACACAATATCACTATTTAAAAAAAATTTCTTTAAAATATCATGGTTTTTCGAAAACAGTAAAGAGAGTTTTGACGTATATTGATAAGTTTTTTATTAGAAGTTTCTTTAATTACTTAAACGTAGTGAGTGCAAATGAGACAACAAAGTATTTTCAACATGAGCACATGAGGTTGTTTTGCGAAGAGGTTACGCTGTTTGTCAAATATCGTGTAGTCGTCGCCAGTTCGCTACCCTTCCTTCCGCGCTGGCGAAACACCTTGTGTTTATCGCGTCGGCAACAAAGCCCGGGACGAGGTGGGCGGGGCCCGGGGAAGGGCGGGGTGGCGCGAGACGGGCGGGGCGTGGGCGGAAGCCTGTATCGGCACTCGAGGCAATTACGCCATCAGTCTGCGCGCAAATATGAGTGCACGCGCCACTGTTTATCGATTGCGCCTATGGAGCGGCGCCCGGCGATTTGTGGACGTGACGGGACGATTAATCTAAGTCAGCCTCCGGGACGCGGCGAATTTGTACGGGACGCAGCCGGGCACCCGCCACGCCCCCCCAGAACCCACCCCCGTTTCCCTCCGCTCCGCCCTTCAATGCCCGTCTGTGCGCTGCTTTGTTCTTCCGCCTCGCCCAGCCCCGCACTGCCGCGCTCCGCCCCCATCTGTCCGACCTCGCCCCGCCCCGACCGCTCCGTCTCCTCCTTTCCCGCCCCACTCCACCCGCTCGCCTTTTCCTGCCCCGCCCTGGCCACCTTCAACCCTTCCCTGCTTCATCCAACTTGTTCTTAACTGCCTTGGCCGGTGTGTTTACCTCCTCTCATTCGCTTCCCTCGCGTGTTTCACTTCCGCCCCAAATTCAGGCTGCTCCTCCTCGCGGAGCCCTACTCTTTCACGTCCCTCACTGTGCTTGTCTGTAGTCATTCGACGTCCCTCACCACGTATATACTCCATTATCACTTTTATTCACCAATTTGTTTTCGTCTCCCTTTGCTTTGCTAACCTTTGTTCACTATTTTTGTTGCTTCCGTGGTGATTCTAATGAAATTCTTTCGGCTCGTTCCTCCCTGACCAATCTCCTCTTGCTGCTTTCTGCTCACATATCTCGCTGGATTTGCCAGCGCTGCAGCCCTCAATCTTTAGAGAAAGTCCCTCCGTCACTGGATTTCTGGAACTGTTCAGAATTTCTCATTGCTTATTTTATTCATTTTCAGTTTGGTATAGATTTTGTTAATGTATAGTGCGACTTGTCATGAGTAAAAAGTCCGCGGCTTTATTTATTTGTCAGTCATTCCTCACAGCATTTGTTTATTTCAATTCTGGGCTCACACATCTTTCGGATTGCCATTCCATTCTTCAAGTTTCAGGGGGCATTTAGGCAAATTACTCTATCTGATTTTACTCCTTCACATTCATCGAGGAAATACCTTTAATTTATTTCCTCTATGTTAAAAGCTAACGATATCTATTCTTCTTTCAGACGCCTTCCTTTCATTCCTCCATCGCGTTCTTTCCGTACTCCTTTCAATCTCCCTTGTCTCCAAATTCTGGGTGTATTTATGCTCTTATCGCCGGTATCTACCACCACGGACAGCTTTAGCCCCCGCTACAGTCCCCGTTAGAGCCCCTACTCCATCCCCCGTTCTAGTTCCGCTCCCGTCCCCACTCCAACCCCCGCTCCAGCTCATTAGCTCCTGTTTCTGTCTGCTTCTGGTCCATTCCCCCTGCTCCCTGTCCTAACTCCCATTCCTTTTCCAACCCAGTCCTGCCCCAGTCCCGTTCCACCCATTTTCCCCCCCGTCCCCGCCCTCCCTTGCCCCGCTTTCATCAGCCCAGTCCCCCCGACCTGCACTCCAACGCCCACCACGTCCCACCCCTTTCCCCCGTACTCCGTCCCTTCCTACCTCTTCCCACTCCCTTCCTGGCCCTCCCCGCCGCGCACCGCCCCAGCTTCGCTTCACGCGCGGCACGGCGTTGCCCGAAAAACAGCCCCCGCCCCAGAGCAGTCCTTTGTTTCGGGAGCAGCGCGCTGCAAAGCGGGGCCTCGCGCCGGGCGGCGGAGGTTGGCCCGGAGTTTTATTTGCTTTGGCTTTGCCGGTCAGCGCTGCAGGAGCAGTTCATTTTTAGGTTTCTCTATGCGCGGGGATTGCATTTTGTGTCCAATTAATGGAATCGTGTTTTGGGGAGAATGCTTGGCGACCGCAGCGTGGGTATAAACGTCCTTAATTTGATAATTGGTATAAACTTATGCTGATGTAGAATCTTAAAATGTATTTTTGGTTTTTTGAAGTATTCAAATTTAATAGTTGTCGTCTTTTGGTTTTCTGCAGTGATATTCTCACAAACTATTCGGAAGGTTTACAGTAAAATTAACTTTCATGTGAAAAGGAGGAAGCAAAGTAAGTTGGGGTTGGGGGACAGTGGGAGGGGGTGGTCCATCTACGGGGTCAACATTTTAAGGGTGATTCCAGTTAGAAAATTTTATTTAATCTCGAAATATTTTTTATACAAAACATGCATTTTTGAATTTTTTATACTGGGTTTTAGATTATTTATTTAAAATTTATGTCAATTATTCTGAATTACAGTGTTTTAATCTAAATCAATGTTTTTTTCGTATTTTATGCGCTGCCCTACTGACCATCCCGTTGCGATAAAACTGCAAGCAAGCAGCAAACAGCAAACTGCAAGCAGCAAACTGCAAGCAAGCTAACTTATTGCTTGCACTTGCAAAAAAATATAGACATAGTGCAATGGAAATGTCTGTAAGTCTGTCGCAAGTAGACGCAAAATGGGGGCGTTGTTGGTGATTTTATGCGTTTATGCTGACAAGCGCTCCTGAAAAGAAGCTTCACGCAACCCGCAGCACCCCCAAGTGTGTTTGTTGCAAATTCCGCCCCTGCGATTGTGAAATATCAGCCGAAATTATTACTTGAACGTTATGTCGAACAAGTAAATCAAATATCTTCAAGCCATTCCCAAACTTGAAGGAGAACGTTTGAACAATAGGACAGCTGCTAACCATGTCCAAACCAGGACATAGAACACGCCCATACTCGCAAGAATGTCTTTCAAATATTAAAATTTTGCATAGATTAGCGTAAGTGATCAACAATCACGTGACCAGTAGCTTGTGAAGTATCATTCATTGCAATAGCAAAGTATTGCCGGGTCCGCTAGTATATTTTATAAATAAATGTCATGTGAAAATGTGAAACCAATTCAAGCTATGCCACTGGATAAGAGATGATTGTGGAACAGCTTAGATGTCGCCAGTTGAGACTTTAAAGGGAACGTGGCCGTGAGCCAAGTATTATGGCCACTGCAGCACGGTCATTGAAGTTTTTCTGGGATATTGCATTGCGATTAAGGAAAAAAAACGTGTATGACTCTACGCGAGCCCGCTAGTAGCTAGCTTTCTCCCTAACGAGAGTTTGTAAAAGGTTGAAATTGCTGCTTGCGGAATGAAAATGGAAGTAACTGAAAACGCATCTTCAGGATATGGGATGAGTATGGAAATTTTGCTTGTCGACATGAAAACGCTACTCCTGTAGACATTTTTTCCTTTAATACTTTATTTGGTGGGATTATGAATACATTTATTTGTACTAAATTCCTAACTGAAATAAGTATTATTATTAACGACCATGATAGCTCAACAACGTCCAAAGTTGATTCATGGTGTAAGGTTACATGTGGTATCATCTTGTATCGAATATCTAAACTTGTAGACATGGAAGCCTTTCTAGTTAATTTCCCAAATTATAATTCATCTTAACTAAAGGTTTATTGCGTTAATGATGCATGTTAAGGGTAAAATAGAAAGAAGATATTGTATATAAAAATGTGAAACATAACTCACGCTCCCTGTGAGATTATTTAATCCGTCATTATTAAACTTACAAAAATATACGCATCGTGTTTTGCTTTCTCAAATTAGCACTTACACATAACAAATATTTTTCAAACTCTTTGATTTTACTATTTAATAAAAATCTGCATTTGTAATGCGCTTCATACACACATTTCGTGGCACCATTCTCTGAGTTTCCTCGTGACGTTTTTTCACATCCAAATCATAATAAATATACATCTCTGCGCTTTTCATTTTACTTGTCTCGTAATATGCAGGAAAACGTCCCAAGAGAGGCAGTCCGTTAGTTTCTCTACAAGTTGTTACATAGTTTTGCTATTTTACATTTGAGTTACTGGCTTGGAAACGTATTGTGGTTTGAGCAATAAGAGCACTCACAGCGAACACTAACTTTTCACAGCAACTCGTCTTTAAAACATCAGATATCTAAATACCACAAATGATTTAGGTATATTGGTCCCTGTGAAAGTAACATTCACGTATTAATTATTGCAATCACCACGATTATTCACCGCACAATCATCGTCGACGCGAACGCGACATCAACAACTTGTGCGCGCAGCAGAATCAAAATGGAAATGTCGCCGGCGGGTGGGGAGGGGAGGGGCAGGGAGAGGCATGAAGGGGCGGGGAGGGACGTGTGTATCCTTGATTTGCGGTAATCGAATCGCACGTACCCACTCTAAAGGATGCCCATAGACATTACTGACGGCCGCCATAATCGTTTCACAGCTTCAAAACACCATAAACTGGCCTGTGTGCGACCGGCGACCCGCCCGAGCTCTCCCGCCGATTGAGTTGACGCATGCGACCGATTCGTAGCCAGGCGCCGCTCCGCGTCCCCAAGCAAACGTGTTCAAGTAACGATCACTTCTGCAGATTTTTGTACTGCTGTAAGTAAAAAAAATACATTCGTCTTCTTTTATAGTGAACTTATGAGGACTAACATGTTAAGTTAACTATATCCGAGGTTAACTATACCCGATGATATCAAAATTAAACAGAATTTCCCCATGAAGATTAATTTTAGTAACATGGAGATACAGCAAAAAACATTAACAGCACGAACTTAAAATTTCAATATCTTTATTTGTCCTCAAAAAAGAAAAAACAATTTCTTTTCAATTGCTGGCTTCGTACTTTTAAATTAATAACTTCTCTAGATTCTTCTCCAGAATTCGTGTTCTCTACATAATTGATTCTACACTGACCTCTGTGTCTAAGTACCTTTGTCGCATCACAATGCACCAACATGAATAATAAAAAGAAACATTAACTTTGGCAATGCTGTTCGCGGTTCGGGGAACGATGAATTATTTGAAGGCAGTGATAGCTCATTTTCCGTGATCGCAAACGATATGGCTAGTTTCGAAAAATAATTTCTGATTTTGAAAGATTTTGCATAGTTGCACGAAATATTACAAGTAGGTAATAAAACATTTTCAATCTACAGCGTAGTCGTATATGAAACGGCTGGTTTTGGTTTCTTGGTAGAAGCGTTACAATGGAGGCAGGGCAGCAGCATAGCATTGTAACGAATTGGGTTGTGTGGGTAAAGCGTGAAGTAATGGGCAGTTGTAGCATCTGCGAATGCGCGGTCCTTCACGCAGCGGCTGGCCGGCTGCTTGCAACTCTTCCTGCAAGTTGCTCGCCCTCCCCACCCACCCAGCTGCCCACCGCCCATTTTTCCCGCCCGCCGTCCCCGGCGGTCCGCCCCGTCCTGCCCCCCCGCCCTCCGTCCTGCCCGCCCTCCGTCCTGCCCGCCCTCCGTCCTGCCCGCCCTCCGTCCTGCCCGCCCTCCGTCCTGCCCGCCCTCCGTCCTGCCCGCCCTCCGTCCTGCCCGCCCTCCGTCCCCCCCCGCTTTCTGCCGCCGTCGTCCTGCCCGCCGGCCGCCCCTGCTCGGCCCCTCGTGCTTTATTCGCGGCAGTTTTATGGGAGCGCGCCGCCTGCTACCCGCCATTCTCGCGGGCTGCGCGCTTCGACCCGAGCTGCCTCCCGCCCAACCGCGCATTGTGCGCGCGGACCCTGCTTGCTGGACGCGTGCGTCCACACACACACACACACACACACACACACACACACACACACATGCACACACACACACATACACACACACACGTGCGCGCGCTCCGTGCGCTCACTGACTCCGCGTTGCGTTCGCCTGCCTGCCCGCGTGCTTTGCCGCCCGTGCGCCCTCGTGGCGTCTCTACGGCGCCGGGTGGCCTATGCGATTCTCCGCGCCCCGGCGCACCACCTGTCACGCTCGCTGAGTAGTGGGTAGAACACGAGTCTGTAACCGCAGAGTGGATGTGTAAAAACCTTCCTGTCTCTTTTATTTGAACCTAATAACAAAGTCCAGATTATGTAATGAAGACCGAGTATCTTGCGCAGACAGAAGAAGAGGCTTTCTTTGAGGCAGAAATTGGTCAAACCAAAAACAATCCAAGATCATGAGCCCAAACTGAAGGTAAAATGACTTAGCGTCAAACACAGAGAACCAGAGACGCACTTGATACACTTCGGAGAATGCCTCTCTGAGAGACATGACCAAACCCACTTCCTGCGAAAAAAGGCGACATTTAGTGGATTGAAGTTTTTAATTCTGTGGAAGGCACGGCGCTGCCGGGTCAGTGGTGCCGGTGCAGGTCCCAGGCGAGGCTGCGCTGCGCCCTCGGAGTGGGCTCGGCCGCTATTCATTCGCCTGTGCACCTGCCGCCCTACGCCCCCTCCCACAGCCGCCCCTTCCTCGTCACTGTATGCCACGATACGCCCGCCCCGCCCAGCCCCGCCCCGCCCCCCAAACCCCCCGGCCCTCCCCCCCGCCCCGCCCCGTCTTGCCCCCCGTCGTGCCCCGCCCCGTCCTGCTCCGCCTCGTCCTGCCCCGACACGACCCGCACCGTCCCGCCACCCCACGCCGTCTGAATTCAACCTAGCTACGTATCCATTATCTGAATTCCACGTACCTATTATCGAAAACCCGACACCTAGGGGACTTGAACCACAGTACCTCCCGGCCAGAGTCGCTGCAGTGATAGCGCCAATGCCAGCTATGAGCTAAACTCTATCGGTATAATTTCCTTCGGGATACGGCACGTAGCTGCCCGTTCCCTGGTCTGTCACCGTAACTTTGTTCCGGATTATTTTTCTAGAGGGCAGTTAGCGTTTAGCTCTCTCTCCCACCCAAAAGCACACCCAGGCAGAAAGTGTGGCGTTTAACGAATGGTTGGAGGGAGGGAAGGGGAAGAGGCACAGTTAGCCGGCCGCGCACTTATAGTATCTTATTAAATAATTAATTGGTAGGGGCGCACTGAGAAAAGGTGAGGCCTTAGGCAATAAATCCATGGAGGCCTCTTATTTCAAACAAAGATTGCGCTCCAAATGCATAAACATTTCCTTTCTCCAAAAGAAATAGATTATGGCAGTTAATTTCAATTAGAAATAATTTTTTACTTATCTTCAATGGAAAAATATCGGGGCCCTAATTAAGACGGGGCGTGAGGAAGTTGCCTCAACTATCCCGCCTTATAGGCGACCTTTTAACGAGTGACACTAAACATTTTAAATGAACACTCTGATAACAAATAAGTTAACACCATGCCAATGTGTCCCATAAGGGACCATAACCTCGTACCTTAAACGCCACCCGGCCCCTGGCCCCTGGGTCTTGGTCCCGCCCTGGAGCCGCCCGGCCGCAGCTGCCGCAATCACCGCGGGGCGCGCTGGCGGCGGGGGAGGGAGCAGGGGCGGGGGTGGGCGTGGCGCGCGCCTGGCATTCTCAGCACGCGAGGCGCCCGCCCTAGTGCCGCCCTCGCCCCAACCCACGCTCCCGCCCCCGCTGCCGCTTAATAATCGGGACATCTGTCATTGAAAGCGTAATTAAGTCTCCTGGATGCATGACGTGCCGCGCCATTATCCACGTCGCACGGGACCAAGCACCGCCCGGGGGGCGCTCGAGGGGGGGGCAGGGGTGCGGGGGCAGGGCAGTGGCCGCGAGCCGCCCCCGGCGCATAGCCCGCGGGCCGCAGCCGCTGAAAAACTTGTAATGGAGATGGATAGGCCTGCACACGCCCGCGCCGCCCCTCTACGTCCCTTGCCGTCCGCTTCGTCCCGACTCGCCCTGCGCCCTTGCGCTTCGCTCTGGCCCTACACATCTCCGCCTGTGGCCACACCCTTCATCCCCGCCTTTGTCCATACAGAAATTTCTCTGTTAGCGTCTCTGTCCATTCGTTTCCCCTCTTTCGATCATTACTCCTTTTTATTTACACTGCTGTCCGATCTCTCTAATCATTTGTAATTATATCCTTCACTGCTTCTATCATATCCCATTCCTTCCATCCTCGCCCCTTTCCTCTTTCGTTTCTTTCTTACCTTACTCCTTTTCATTCCCACTTGTATCTTCACTCACCCTTTTCACCTTCCCCTCCATGCCCCCTCTTCCCTTTTTCCTTCTTTGCCATTGCCCCATGTCCCTTTCTCGCTCTTCGGGTTCGGTGGCTTGTGGTGAGTTGTGATGTAGGCTGGTTGTTTAGTAGCATATAGTGTGTGGTATGGTGAAACGGCATGAATTATGTGGCACGCGTTGGGATTTGATATGAAGTTGTGTATGGTGAAATATAGCCCTGCTTGCTAAGATGGAGTGTGTTGTGATGAAGTGTATTATAATTAGGGAACGGATTTTCATGTAAATACATATTTTTACAGGGACGAGATACCTACGAGTACATTCACTAATATTTTTTGACTTAACACGACACTCTAAACGGATTGGAACCATTTTTATTTTACATATTTGTACATATTTTGGTTAATTACATATTTTACATATTTTACTATTGTTACATATTTCGTATTTAATTATTTTTAGTCAAAAAACACGACACTCTAAACGGATTGGAACCATTTTTATTTGTTAACTGAAATACTTAACCACGCAATGCGCTTGCATTAACGCCGGAACATCACTATTAATTGTCAAACGTACCTCCCCGCCCTCATTTGCTTTAGAAACCGCGTAGTCTAAGTCAAGGATGAGCAGATGAATGTGAAGCTGAAAGATCTTCAACCACGTGCTTACTCGTGTTTCATAGGCCCCATGCGTAACTCGATAAAAGCTCGCTTTACCCCCTCTTTCTATCACAGGCTACACGGTAGTATTCACTTAATTGCCGGCATCTCGTAACCAACATTGTATATAATACGAACGTATTTAATATTTCGGATGAAACTAGCGAATAATTGCTTCTGTAGATGTAGAACTATCTTTCAGCCTCTCTGAATCCATGATGAGATCTGATCGGCATTGTACTCTGCTCGGTAAACGCTTGAAGAATGGCATTTTAAATATTATGACGAATTTTTATATCCTATATTTCCTATTTTGTGTTACATATTTTAGAAAAATAAGTGCATAAATATGTACATATTTTGCTTTTTATTACAATAAATCCGTTCCCTAGTTATAATGTTTGCGCTCAGAAATCTCGATCCTGTGATGCACAATGTTTTAGGTTGTGAACAGTAGACGGTGATACGACGCGGGAGATTGAGATGTTTATTGAATACAATGTTCTAGAAAGTGGCATTGATTATCAGTCATGAGTTGTGTTTGAAGTGCTATTGTAATGTGCCATGTGACACAACCATGAGTCACTGAAATGAAACACGGCCATATAAGATCAGACATCGCATGGTGCAGTCAAGTTCGCAACGTGTGGAGATGAATATTGTGAACTAGTGGACGAAGTGCTTCTCAGTATCAAGTTTATTAAGATATATTGAAGTCCTTTTTTCTGGGAAGGGACTTTATTCAATATTGAAAATATTGTAGTACATTTATAAATATAAGCAAATGATGGTACAAAATGTCACCAACATTCTCGTTCTAATTAGATCTTCTTTATACGAGATCGAGTGTCCTTCCGACTTCCATTCTGTAAAAGGGATCTACAGAAAACCTCGCGGTAACTACTTGTCACCTTGGGAAAATTGATCATATCGAGGATCTCAAAGAGATTGATCAAGTGGAGGATATAGAAAACGTTGCTAAAAATTATCTCAAGCATTTGATTAAGTAGAGATCTTGGGCAAATCAATCAAATAGAAAATATCCAGGAAGTCGAACAAATTATCTGAAAAAAGATTAAGACAAGATTCTCGAGCAAGTTTTTAGGTTAACGATCTCTACCAACACAATCAATTGGAGTATCTAAAGAAAATTGATCTAATGGAGTATAAGAAGCAAATCGATCCAGTCCGGCACGATATGTTGCAAGTGGATTAGGTAAAGGATCTGCAGAAGACTGATTCAGTAGAGTATGTGAAGAAAGTTGATTCAGTGATGTATCTGAAGGAAGTCGATTAAATGGACGATCTGAAGCAAGTCGATCAAATAAGTGATCTGGAGCAAGTCAATCAACCGGGTGATCTAAAGCAAGTAGATCAAGTGGAGGATCAGAAGTACGTTATAGTTGGTTTAAGAAAGGTCGTTGGTCTAAAAAGGTGATTAAGTTGATGATCTGAAGCAAGTTGTTCAATTGAAGCAAGTGATCAATAAGATGTGATAAATCTGAAGTAAGTGGATGCAATTGATGAACTGAAGCAAGTCAATGAAGCATTAAATGGAAGCAAGCATCAAGTGACCTGGAGCTACTAGATAGTGGAAGATCTTAGGCATGTTGATATGGTGAAGGATATGAAGAAATTCAATGAAATGGACTATCTGAAGCAAATCAATCATATAGAGATTACAATCATTTTAATTGTGAGAATTGTACATTTCTAAATTGAAGCACTTGTTGGATGTTGAAGTTGATGTCAAACATTGTAAAAGTATGACGGTAAGAGACGATGTACATATCCGGATCTGATAAAAGAAACCGTACGAGAAAATAATGTTCTTTTTGGATAATGTTCATGACAAAATATGATAGAAGAAATAACCTGCTTTCCGTCTGATTGAAATTTACTAATTGTATTTTTTCTGGGTGAATCTAATCAACATTCTGCTACAGTATATACCGCATTCCGTAAACAGTGAAATACATATTACGTTAATAGCTAAATTTCTCAGAATTGAAAACACACTGAAACAAATCTTAGGTACGTGACTAAACTGAAGACACAATTTGCACGCTAATTAATGCGTTGACTTATTAACTGAAAAAAATCATCATGAGCAACTATAAATAAAAGGAAGTTTACTTTTTCTTGTAGTGTAATTTAAAACCTTACGACAAGTGTTCACAATTAGTAGGGCTGAGATTCAATTTAACTCTCAAAATTAACACGAATCTTTGGTTTCTATCTCATGCGTCCATTAAAAAGAATGGGGGAAAATTCTCTCCGTGATGGCTCCTTCGTAACTGTGCCTTGTGTCGCTAGCCTTTCACCAGACAGAAAGGCATGCGGGAAGAAGCTGCTTTGGTCACTAGACGGCCGCATTGTTCGGACACCTCTTGTGCGCTAGGGCTCTTGCGGCGCACGTGACTAGCCCGCAGACCACGCGGGAACGGAAAGAGGGACTGTCTGCGTGCCGCCGCCTCTGCCCCTCTCCTCACCCTTTTCCTCCTCATCTCGTTCTTCACTTTCTCATTCTCCTCTGTTTGTTTTTCTTCTAGATCTTTCTTTTGCTCTTTATCTCCCTCCTCCTACACCTCTTCCTTTCTACCTACTCTTTCTCATAGTATTCCTTCTCTTCTTTCTCCATTCATTCCGCTACTGCAGCCTACTCTACCTTCACTGACATCTCCATCATGTCCTCCGCCTCCTCCTCCGTCTCCTCCTCGGCCTCCGTCGCCACCCAGCGCAAGCTGCCCTTCCTGACGCAGCCCGCATTCTAAGCGACCTCTTCCCTGCATTCACCTGAATTACAGGCGAGACGTACTGCGAGAGTACTTCGCGTCTTCCGTCCGCGACGGAGCAACGGGCTCTTTCAAAGAAAGGGGTTTTGTGAAGAAAATTCTATTGTCTGTACAATGGTGCAGTTTATCTGGCGCTTTCGATAATTTGGCCATCTGATGTCGTAGGATGCACTACATTTGTCAAAGACAATTTAGATAAAATGTAAAATAAGTGTAATGCAAATGTAATAACAAGTGTAAAATAAATGCAAGAATGTAAATAAAGTAATACTACATGATTCAACAATATCTCTTTAAAAACTGATAAAATTCTAAATGATTTGCTAGAGTCTGAACTTTAACAAGAATATAATCAGGTGAAAAGTAACCCTCGCTTAGAATGTGTATTATTGTAAGTAATGCCACGAGTGCTTTGAGAATATCCAAAGCACGCGTGATATTTAATAAGACTATTCCTCGAATGAAATGATGTCCAACAGATTGATTGATTTAAAGTCGCATCAACTACATATGGTTATTAGCGACTACTTTTATAATTACACAGTCAGTAAACAGAATTATACATATGTGGTTAAATATTGTTATAAACTTCAATTTCTCTTATAAAGCAAATGAATTTAATGCACTGTTCTTTGTTATTGAGGTCTTTAGGAGAACTTAAATTGTACTTGTTTCTTGAACTTTCATATTTAGGGCATGCAAACAAATGTTCTACTGAAAGAGAAATCTTGCATGAATTGCAGTTATCAGCATCAGTCCTGTTCAATAAGTGGCTGTGAGAAAATTTTGTGTGTCTTTGCATCTTGTCGAGACAACCTGATCGTTTCTGCAGAAGCTGACCGTTGGATTTTAATTTAACTGATCTTAATTTGTACCCCTGTGAGTTCTTCCATTCATTAGTGTCAAGATCAGCTAAATTGTTCTTGACTCTCTTGAGATATTCTTGATAGCTTACTGGTATATCACTTCTAACTACGCTTCGTGCTGCTTCTTTAGCTTTACTGGCTGCCAATTCGTTTTCTGCAATGCCAACGTGCGAAAGTATCCAGCTCAACGTTATTTCTTTGCCCTTACTGCTCAGTTGGTTGATTTTCCCAACTATCTCTTGGACCAATACATTATCAAAAGATAGATTCATTATAGCAGATACAGCGCATTTAGAGTCTGTTATTATCATAAATCGTTTTGATTTGCACTTGTACTGTATGTAAGGGCCTATACTGTGGCATATAGTTCACTGGACATACTTAAAAATCATCAGGTATTTTTTTGGAGATCACCTCACATGAAGCTATTACTGCGCAACATACGTTGTTTAGATTCTTTGAGCCATCAGTATAAATTGTGTTGTAATCATAATATTTTGCTAGTTCATTTCTTATTTGGACACAGATTTCACGAAGATTTGCATTCTGCTTGTTAGGGATGTTCGCAAATGCAATAACGTTGATGTCTCGTATTATCCGAGGAGCATAGTCAGGTATGGTCGTAATCCTTAGGAGTGGAAGTTTCTCTTGTATCTTCCCTAGTATTTGAATTGCCCTTATTGCTAAGGGCCTCGGGAGCTTATTTTTATAATTTAATGTTCTTTAATGTTTGTATGCATATTCGAATACTCTGTTTATTGGATTCAATTTGTTGGCTGCTACTTTGATCATATATTCCATAATTGGGTTTCTTCTACGTTCTTCTAAAGATAATAAATTGGCTTCACACAAAATACTCTTAGTTGGACTGGTCTTAAAGTCCCACACGTCAGTCTCGCTCCCATATTATTGATAGGATCCAGTAATCTCTTGATATTCTTCTTGGCCGAATCATATAATATACAGCCATAGTCCAATTTGGATCTAACTATTGCCTGGTAAGTTCTTCTTATAATCGTATAATCCGCTCCCCAGGATGTATGGCTAATGACTTTGACAAGGCTAATTCTTTTGGTGCACTCATTCTTTAAATTCTTGATATGTGGAACCCATGTCATCTAAATCATTCCTAAGTTTTAATTTCCTTACTCTGTTCCAACTTATGCTGTCCTATTTTCAACTCAATGTTTCTTCTATAAGATCGTTTCCTAGAAAAAATTATGAACGTGGGTTTTGTCTTGGAAATCTTGAGCCCAATTTTCTTTGAAAATTCCATGGCTGTCTAAGATGTTTTGCGCCTTTTCTTCTAATGATGTAATATCTTTGTCAGGTATGCTAATATTGCTATTATCCGCATACATATTGATGACAGCTGGAGGTTTAATTTTGTCTTGGAGGTCATTTATGATAAGTAAAACTAGAGTTACAATAAGTACCGATCCCTGCGGGACGCCATTCATAACTTTATAGCTGTCTGATAAAATTCCGTTTACTCTAATCTTGATTGAGCGTTCTTTTAAGAAATTGTAAATGAACTTGCTAATGTTGCCTTTAATCTTAGCCGACGTTATTATATTTACAACCCTTCTTCTCCACACCATCTCATAGGCTTTTTCTATGTCTGAGCTTAAAACTAGGATATTATTAGCAAAACCGTTGTATATGCAGTTTTCTAGTGAAGCAAGACAATCCATTGTTGAACGCTTTTTTAGGAAGCCGCTTTGATATGGAGTAATCAGTTAATGCTTTCCCAAGTACCACCTCAATCTCTGATTCACTATTTTTTCTAGAAGCTTACATAAGCAGCATGTTAAAGCAATATGCCTGTAGCTGCTTATCAAAAATTTATCTTTCCCTGGTTTATGTATCGGTACAATGACAGCTTCAGACCACTTTTTAGGAAATACATTGTAAATGTAAATCAGATTGTATATATGCAACAGATACTTTATTGCAGATGAAGGCATCTTCTTGATGAATACATTGGGAATTCCATCAGGGCCGGCACTGGTGTTTTTAAGTTTGCGTATTGTTTCATGTAGTTTTCTGAGTGTGATAGCGTTTAAATGTTGAATATCATTATCTACTGTGCTTCCTTCTTCAAGATCAGGTTCAATTTTCTCAATTTCTTCTTTGTACTTAATGAAGGTTTATCATAATTCTGATCACTGGAATTTGATGAAAATAATGTCCCAAAGCTGTTTGTAATACCACAAGGGTCATGTAAGTTGGTACCATCGAGTGTAGAGTGAAGTAATGCTGGTACTTTTGTATTTTCCATTGATGGCATTGATTCTTTCCACTCTTCTTTGCTGTTTGTATTGGAATTAATAGATGAAATAAACTCCCTCCAACATTTTCTTTTGGCCTCTTTTATTATTTTCCTTGCTTTTGCTCTGGCAGACTTGAAACGGATTTTTCATCAGTATTGTGCCTCTTATAGATATTAAACAATTGCTTATATTTCTTTACTGCCTCCTCACAGTCATTTGACCACCACGGTAACTTACTTTTGCCTATTTTACAGTAGTTTTTGGAATGGTTTTCTCGGCGGGTCATTACTATTTCTTCAAATCTATTTAAGTTTACATCTATTTGATTGAAGTCAAAATCATCATTACTGTTTAAATGATTAATTTTTTCTTCAATAATTCGCTGATATAAGTTCCAATTTGCCTTCGAAGAAATCCATCGGGGCGCATAAATAACCTCGGTTTCCTGTGTGTCCTCGAAGGTCACGGTGATAGGATAATTGTCGCTGTTGAATAAATCATCGAAAACATTCCGTTGTAAATATCTTACTAGATTTAGCGTACACATACTTAGATCGATAGTGCTTACATTTCCTGTTGCCACGTTAAAGTATGTAGGCTTATTGTCTTCATTTAATGGAACAAGGACTTCTTTCTCTGAAAAATCACCTATTTTCCCCCTGATATCCGTTCTTTCTGAGCCCCATTGTGCATTGTGACAATTAAAATGACCTACTAATATCTATGGTTTTTTAACTTGTTGAATTAAACTTTCAAGTTCACAGCTGCGTAGTTGAAATGGCCTTGGAATGTATATATTACACAGCACGATGTTCCTAGCTCCTATATTTATCGAGACAACAACCACTAACGATTCACTACTCACTAACGATTCATGAACGTAAATTACCACACCTCCACTAGCATTCACACATGACGATCTGTTTTTATAGTGACACTTAAAACCTTTGATACGCTTACAATAGTTAGTTTTGAAATTTGATTCTTGTATACACAAAATATCAAAGTTATTCTCATTTTGAAGTTTCTGGAAGAACTCGTATCGTGTCAGGAAGTCATTCACGTTCCAATGCAGAATTTTGTTTTTCATTGTGCTTCTTCACTTGAACACTCGTTCTCCGAAGATGCTCTTGAGGAATCAGAAACTACCGCATCCTTCAACCTCTTCATGATTCTCGTAAAACGAGACTCTGTTCTCTAGCAATGGGTACATATCTCTGAGCAATGCAATCAACTTATCAGTTTCCTTAGTATAATTAAGAGATAATTGTGGAGGTAATTGCATTACTAGTTCCGTACGTATCTTCCAAAAATCTTTGAGTTGTTCATAATTAAGAGCTTTGGAGATTACTTCTAATTTTCATTAACTGGAGCTAACTGTTCACTAATGTTCTTTTCTCACTTTTGTTTTCAAAGTTGTTTTCTCGGTTGATCTTTTTTTTCTTCTTTTTGGCAGGTTTAGTAAACTCATGTGTTCTTTCCTCCGAACTATTCAGGGTTAGTTCAGATGTATTATTGCTAGATGTACTTGTAATCTGCGACAGTGTTCTTTTAGTTGTCTTTCCAGTCTCAATTGGGAAGTCTTCATCAAAAGTAGAATTATTGTTGTGTTTGTTCTCAATGTTCACGTTTGTTTCTTGTTCTAAATCTTCATTGCAATTGTAATTAATATTGTCTACATTTTTACAGTTTCTTGCTACATGACCTTCTTCCTTGCATTGATAACATTTAATAGTGCCATAAGATATATAAACCCAATTTCTCTCCTTTATACTCAACGGCTATAGAATCAGGTATTTCGTTTAGTAAGTCTTCCGGTACATACATTTGCCTATGAAAGCTTAAAATATGTGTGAATTATTCTTTTCCGAAACACGCTCGAAGGAATAACACTTGTGAACTTCGCACTACGTTCCATTTATCAAGTTCTTTTCAACATTTGATACAACTACTCGCCGCTGCTTACTAGAAAATGGTCGCATATTTTGTTCACTGCCATCTTTTATAATAGATTTATATTTATCAGTTATTTCATTAACTAGCTGTTTACTGCTGAGAAAGATGCACATTCTGCTGTTCGAGATCTTGGACGCGTATATTATGTTTCGTGGTGAAACAATAGTAGCTAAGGCTTCTACATACCTTTCGAGTGATGTACTGCAGTCCTTCCCATCAATTAACAAACCTTGTTCTTTGTCCGGATACATAGAATTCTGTACAATTTTGCTCCAGTTTGTGCGACCTGAGGCGGGTTGGCTCCTGTAGTCAGAGGCCTTCCCTTCAGCCGATGCTTCATGTCGATGTGAGGTCATTTCACGTCTTATCCCCCCGTAGGGGAGGAAAATAAAACAGTTTTATTCTTCTCTTGCAGTATTCGCTGCTCACTAAAATGTCCACTAGTAACACTCAAACTAAAGAAAATCACACGCTCTCCATGTACAACGAATACTGTCACTGCGTACAGCACGATGTTGACTCGACCGCTGCCTGTGACGAACCCGATGTCCAACAGAGTTACAAAGTGTGCCAAATATTAAATACAACAGCAAGGTTTGTTAAAATGAAAGAGATTATCTTATAGTACATACGCGGTTCATTGAACAGCGACATAGCGGTCGATGTACACCGCGTCCTAAGATAGATATCATTAACTCGTTATATACAGTAAGTCAAGGTAATTATTTTAATATCTTAAATGCCCCCTACTTTGTATTTCACTCTTCAACTGCATTTGAGACATCTCATCACTTATTTTCATTTCATGGAGAACTGTTTTCGTCAATAACTTTTGTTAATAATACTTTTTGTAGCTTGTAAATTAGTTTTTTTTTTTCAATAAATATACATTTTTCAATGAAAATTTAAGAAGGAATAATTTTTTTATAAGACTATCTATCGTGGGGTGAATTTTCCTTTTTCTAATATTATTTGTAAATTATATTAAGTTGACTGTTAGTTTGTTGTTCTTCGAGATAGATTCTTTTAGACCAAAAATAATTTTTTTAATAGATTTGTTTTTTTTATTAATCAGAAAAGTAAAACTAGTACCAGTCTAGATACGTTAGTTCTCATCAGATCATCTATTTTATCAGGAATGGAAGCCGAAAATATCATCCATTGTCCAGAATCCTACGTCCGATTCTCTGCTGAGCAGAACGTAGCTCAGACCAAAAGAGGGCACCACGGAACAGCTCAGAACATCAAATCCCAGAGCAGCGAGCGTTCAAATTCCCAAACGTCATAAAATATCCTCCCCGGGAACTAGAGGAGAAGTAGATCCCGCCGATATGCAAGATAAACACAAGTGCGGGGGCAAGCGTCGCTCCACATATAACAGGATTTAAGTTTTCCCGGCGGCCCCGGGCCGGTCGAGGGCGGTTCCAAGTGCCCGCCGAGTGGACAACGCCAGGACGCCTTCCCAGCGAAAAAAGTTTCTCGCGCTACAGCGGAAGGGGAAATGAACACAATTTGCGGAGGAAGTGGCGGTGACCTCATTAAAGTACTAACTGAGCAATCGATTGGAGGGCAGGGAGGCGAGCGGGCGGCGGCGCGGTGGTGGCAGGGTGCGAAGAAGAAAAGAGGAGGAACAAGCGGCGTCGCCGGCTGAGGGAGTCGAGAGGTGGGAGACGAGGAGGGAAGAAAAGAAAGACGCGCGAGGAAAAAAAAAAAGAAATGCGAAAAGGGGGAGACGGCGAGTTGGAAAATTTTTGGCGAAATTCGCGGGCGGTCGCGAGGACTAACTAGCAGCTTGTCTGCGCCCGAGGAGGCGGCGGCGGCGGCGGCGGGCGGGGGCCCCGGCCGGGGGCGGGGGGGGGGGACGGCCTCATGGGTTGTGCTCCGTGCAAGCGACTCAATAGCCGGTTATTGGCTCCCGGAGTTCTCTTGTGGAAAAGCCTTCGACCCCTGCGCTCGCAGACGCGTCGCGGCCGCCCCCGCCGCCCCCGCCTCCCCCGCCGCCCCCGCCGGCCGATACACTCGCCTCCACTCCATTCGCCACGGCGCGAGGAGCGCGTCAAAGCAGCCTGCTTTTAAATTGGCTCTTTGCTGCTGCCATGTTGTGAAACAGTCGTGGGTGAAATTTACAACAAGATTTAATTATGTCTTTGCTCTTTTCGTACTTTTCTCCTTGTAGTCACTGGTTTCTGGTTGATTCATAGACGGTTTCAATAATGATCGGCACAATTTCACATTCATTGTCACACGAAGAAACTGTTTTTTAGTTAATTTTTATAACTTAGGAAAGCTGTAAGCTTAAAAACAATGGGATAACTTCGCATGAAAATGACTAATGTCGTAAAGAATTTGGAAGGAACAACAACAGGAAATATCTATAGATCAGGGTAGTGGATTTTGGCTGTCCTGGATGAGACGCGTCTCAGTCGATGGAACTGACGTTTCTGCCATCTTGTTGTGGCCTTCTTCAGACATACACTGCACAATAGCTCTGAAGAAGGTTACAACAAGATGGCCGAAAAGTCGGCTCCATCGACTGAGACGCGGCTTATCCCGCACAGTCAAGAATCCAATGACCCCGGCCGCGGAAGCCTACAAATCCAGATCAGGGTAGTGTTTAATTATTAATTCAAATACGTAGCCTAATCAATACACTCTTGCACACAGATCTCAATAAACGGATGTAAGTAAGAGATTGTGGAAGTTGGTTGGTTTCTTCGTGTTTACGGGCGCGTCAACTGATTTGGTCATTAGTCCCGTAAGTGTAGTGCATGCTTGTTCTTGGTAGATGGCGGTTATCTTCCCCCCCTGGATGGGAGATCCGGCGCGACCTACCTCGCTAGTGGGGTTTCCCCTCTTAGTTGTGGTGTTGTTTGTAGGGGTATGTGGTAGCCGGGACAGGCTCTAAGGACACGACCGGTCTCCCGGAATATGTGGTAGTGTAGTGCATGTTAGTGTAAGTGTGTGTGTAAGGGGAGAAGAGAGAACAAGGAAGAAGAAGGAAAGTTTGCGCGCGGTCCGTGACCCGTTTGTTAGGGTACTGCACCGGCATTCGCCTGGTGTTGATCGGAGAAACCACGGAAAACTACCGATCAGAACAGCCGGCCGCTAGAATTCTCCCCAGACAGCGACTGAATTTGACCTAGCTGAAGAGCTAGTGTTGAAAATCCTGCCGCCGTCAGGCCTCGAACCTAGGACTTCCCGGTCAGAGGCGCTGCAGTTACATCAGTAGATGCACTGAGCTATCGCTCCCGGTTTGTGGAAGTATTAGGGTATCGAGGTGATACATGTGGTACTGGAAACGTATCTCTTGTCACGAGCACAACTGGAAACATCCACGCCTTGAATGGTATCCGAACCTTTCAGACTTTGTGTCCACATATTGGAACGCATCTGTCAAGGTCCCACGTAGCTTCTGGCCAACATACACGAGTACTCCAAAATAAGTTTCCTCTCTTCGTCGCAGATGAATTGTCCAAATCAGAGGTCAAATATTCACAAAACGATATATACAAAAACAGAATTTAAATATCAGTAGCTTCGTTAAATTGAGAATTCTGGCCGAGAGAAACAGACAATTTCAAAACACTTGTAAACATTCTAGAACATGGAGTTGACCAACTTCAGTGTCTAAGAAAGATGCCTCAATTTTCCATTCCATCCAGAAGATAATTTCAGTGCTATGATTCAAGGGCAGTATACACAGATAAACCTTATACATTCTTTTCTTCTTCTTCTTCTTCTTTTTTCTTCAAGCATTAGAACTTTCGTTCCGTTGCGTCTCATTATTGGTCCATCCATCTTCTCTTCGGTCTTCCTATGCTCATTTTTCTGTTTCTGCACTCACTTCTGAATCTGTTTTGGCACTCACGTGTTTTCCATTCTGTCTATGTGATCTCTCCATGCTTTCCTATATTCGTCAATTTTTCATTTAGATTATAAATTCCTAGGTAGTTGCGTATCTCTTCATTACGAATCCTGTCTTTCCTTGTGACACCAATACAGCCTCTTAAAACTTCATTTCGGCAGTCTGAATCCTGCTTCTAATTTTTCTGTTAATAGTCCATATTTCACATCCGTATAGCTCACAAGGAACTGCTAAGAATTTATAAAATTTCATGAGTGTATCATTCCTGACTTTACTTTTCAGTGTGCTCCTAATAGTTCCATACATTCTGTTAAATTTTTCAATTTTCTTATCAGCATCTATTTCTCCTTTGAAAGAAGGATCACAACCTAGGAACTTGAATGAACTTACTTGTTCCATGTTTTGGTTGTTAATCACTAACTTGCATATAACTGGATATTTCCTTGGAATGCCATTGACTTAGTTTTTGAACAGACATCTCTAAATTGTATTCTTTACAATTATCTGAAGTTCATACAGAGCTCTTTGTAGAGTGTCCTCATTATCAGATACCAACACTTGATCATCGGCAAACATAAGTGTCATTATAAAGTTTTTACTATTAAAATTATCTGTAAGATTTAAAAAAATCATCTTCTGCTTCCATATTCTGATAGCATCGTCAAGATAAATATTAAAAAGTGTGGGTGACATACAGCACCCTCGTCTCACTCTTTTGTTTATAAATTCTTTGAGGATTTTACCTGATTTTGTTCTTACATTAATTTGGGTATCTTTGTATATGCTTCGAATAACTTCAATTAGCTGTTTTGGTATGCCTCTTCTATCCATAATTGACCATAATTTTCCCCTCAGAACGTTATCAAAGGCTCTTACGTAATCTACGAAGACCATACATGTTTGTATATTGAACTATCGTCTCTTTTCAATTAATAGCTTTAACACAAACACATTATCAGTATACGATCTCCCTTTTCTGAATCCCGTTTGTTCATCTAGAATTACTGCTTCCATTAGGTTCTTTAGTCTATTATTATTTTAGCATACACTTTGTAAGTTGTATTCAGCAGACTTATACCTCTATAGTTTTCGCATACTGTTCGTAACTTTTTTTTAAATATAGGGATAACTAGAGCTCCATTCCGTTGGTATTATGTTGTGTCCAGCACTTGTTAAATAGATCTAACAGTTTAGATTCTGAATCTCCAGTGATGGTGTTGGATTTTGGTTCCTTAAACATTGCTTCTCATGTTTTTTGTTTACATTGTAATTTTTTCATATCAATACAAGGGACAGAATGAGATTCAATAAATAATGTGGGTAATGAACGGATCTGTTAATGGTGCTAATTCTCAAAAAATAACACTTTTAACAGATTCTAAACAATTGCAGATATCCATGTGCGTGTTTCATTTGCAAGTGATGAGAGTGTGATTGTTATCATACCTACTTTTATAGCGAATTGATCTAGGAGGAATTGAACAGTAGGATTATGAAAAGTTGGCTTGAATATAAATTACACGCATACAGCAAATGCCTGTGCATTTTTATATATTAATTGCAGTGATCTGGAGACTGTTAATATATCCTATGTGATCATTGAGTGATGCACATCATTAAGGGAATATTTGTAAGCAAAGAGCTGCAAATGAATGCATGAGTAGTTTGCAAATACTTAGAACAAGTATTATACATTCTACCCCAGAATTTCCAACAAAAATGTCAATGCAGAACATTACTGTCCGTTTGAAACCACCTCACACTTTAAGCATTACCCCAGAGAAGTCTCTAGGTTTGTCTTATCAAAATTCTTCACCGTTTGTTGATATGCTGACATTTGCAATTTAAGCTGCTCTAATATTTTACAACTACAATTTTGTATTTTAAATTTTGTTATTACTTATTGTTGTTTTGGAACTTATTGTTTCGGAAAATTCTGAGGAATAATTTCTCTGTAGGAACTATAAATTTGAATACACTCAGGCGCACAGCATTAAAGCTTTTTTTACGAACCCGACAGTCGTCCAGAGCTCGGTGTTTATTCCAGGTGAATAAAGTACCTACGTATGTTATTGAATAACATACGTAGGTCTTGAATTAAAAAAATCGTTACTTTTTCGCTTCCTACCATTCCTAATGTTTTAGTTTAAGGTTGTATATACTTCAGAGAATATTTGGAATGTCGAATTTATCATTTTGTCGTAATACTCTATCAGTTAGATTTAGTATCTTACGAAATTGTAATTCTTTGTGTCGGTAAAAATGACCTATAAACGAATGTTGCATCCTTACTGCCTAACATATACCGCCAATGGGATCTTAAACTTCACTTTTCAATCTCGAAGAATATGTATTCTACAACGTTTTGATCACAGAAGGTCATTTGACACTTAATAAGAATGTCTTGAAGAAATCTGTTGATTGACATTCATTATTTATTTTATCGTAGTGTTTTATTTGCAACATCATTTGAGATTCATAGGAAACATTCGTATTTACAATTTTTAAAATTAGTTTCGAAACATTTTAATTGCATTTATGCACATTAAAAAATGGATGTAATTAATTTATACATTTCTACTAAATATATTATTATATTCACAAATTCTCCACGGTTATAGCAAGGGTTATTACCAATTCATGTGCTTACTGTTTTAATTTCCAAGTGTTAATATGCATCATAATTGAGAACCAATTGAAAATCCTCACGTACGAAACATAAGCGTCGTTAATTTTGTTGTTCACAATATTTATTACATTTTTTCAAATAAATAAACTTTTTATTACAATACAATTTTGATAACAATAAAGATTACAAAGGATTCTTTTCAGATGCTTTACTGACTCTATTGGATATTATTTTTGTTGTGTGTGTCATCAAAATAAACTATGAAAACTTATCATTACCTTTAATTTAGTTTTTACTTTCTCTCTACAGAATAGAGACAAAGTTATGTAATGCTGCGCGAAAACAATGGCGAATTTTTTGCAGAAAACACCTATTACTGGTCCCTGGTACGAAAAAGTAGATAAATCCGGTTGCTAAATTAAGAACAAATCGTCTAACACTTAGTGTAGCCAGAATACATGTTTTGTAGGTCCTTGTTACCGAAAAATCGAATGACGGCGAAACGTGTATCTGTCCGTCTGTGAACAACGCTACCGACGTTTAGGAGAATGGTCTAATCCGTTGACCTGTCCGTTGAATACGCTGATTTATTGAAAATTGAAAAGTTTAAAACTTTTCGAGTTTTTCGTTCAACTAAAATGTTAAAGATAGTAATTTTTCCCTGAATGAAATCTGTTTCATAAAGATAGATTTTGAAATAAGGTCATGTACAGTTTTTCGAAAATCTGAGCACTTATTCGGTAAATTTTGCGTGAAAATATGCGGGAGAAAGGTCGTACTATTTTCGTACTACTAGTTTTAGTAATATTCTTAAGAAAAATATCTGTTTTCAAGTCATTTAGTTTTAATAAAAGTTCTTTACGTCATTTGTTCAGATAGTGAGTCTTTGGCATACAAATGATGTTGACGAATGAGGTGTCGATAGGACCCGAGTTCCACCTTTTGCATTGAGTACGCCAATGACATTTTCGAACGAGTAACTTACATTTTTTTGTATAAGTGTATACTCTTGGGATTATTGTCAATAGGCGATTCAGCAGCCATGTTGATTCATGTACATGAAGGTGGTTCCCCCTTAAGAAGCCAGTCCGCCATATTGGTGTGCCCAAAACACGTCTGTCAAACACTATAATAAATGAGTGGTACCCATTTTTCAATGGAATTTAATAAAACACAGTTTAATCGAAACATTGAAGAGTGTAATAAGTAAAACGGAGAAGCTTCATAACAAATTGTGGGTGACTAAAGTATTTTAAGTGCTTGATAAACAGAATAACTTCAAACTTAAAACGTCAAGAATACCACATTACTTAATGTGCTTCTTCTGCGTTTGAGATTTCTCACATGATCTCTCACAAAAGTATGCAAATAAATAAAAACTTCACTGCTAATATTTTGAAGGAGCATGTGATGCACAAATTTTACAAACTTTTCTTAGAATTACAATATTCACGGTCTGGCTACCATACCAACAACTATATGATTAAAAATACACATTGTCTTACTGTACTGTTACTTTTTTATTTCATTATTTCCTTACGTAAACATTAAGTACTCTCACCTGAACTCAAAGGAATAGAGTCCAAAAGTTTGAAATTTGTAGATGGGCCAGTAATACAATTGATGTCAACATTTTGCAAAACTTTCAGGTTTCTTTGTAGAAGACGTCGAAAGTAATAATGATAGTTATCCTTTTGAAGCCATCTTTAGTGAGTAATTATTACAAGTATAATTTTCTTATCTTAGGAGTAGTAGAAAAGCTGCTAAAATTGAAACTGAATTTCCACAACGTACGTTGTTCATTAAGAAGTTCTATCAAAATCCTTTTCTTGAAAATCAACCGAGCATTACTTGCTATATGTACAAGGCCGCCAGTTGTCTTTTCGCACAACAAATCCACAGTGCTTTACTCTTTGGTTGAAGGTTACTCTGAAGAGGTTTCCTCTTCATACCAATATCTTCAAATTTTACTATGTACTCCAAACCATCCCTATACAGTATTTCAGCTACTCCGACTGTGTGGATGTGCGGTTCCGTCACTCACGTCTAGACCACTTCCGGTGCACCAAAGCAGACACACGAGGTGTCATTCGAAGCGTCACGGTGTACTGATGGGGAGCTAATAATTTGTTTTGTGATCTGGGCAGAAGATTCAAAGAAATTTCCCAAAACGTTTGTGCATGTTCTTAGTGAGTATGGCGGGAATTAAATCAACGCCGCCTAAATTAGTAGGCTATGTAGGTGGCGTTGATTAAACTCCAGTACCCAAATGCATTTTTCGCTCAATACGCCATAATTTTCTTTCACGACGTTGGTATTACTGATGTTGACATCTTTAAGTGAATAAGTGAAGTTAATTTGAACAAGTGAATCGCGCGGAATGTCATTTTAATTTTTATCCGAAGACCTATTACCAGTTTAAAAAAATTAATTTGCAAAATCTTATGAACAGTATTGCCTCGGAACTTATTAAATTTGAAGAATTTCAAGTGAATACGGAGAAAACAAAACTGTGAATAATGTTAAAGAATGAATTAACGGTCTTACGTTCGACTTCTCACTTTTACGTTCCTAAGTGTTTTACCAATTTCCAAATGAATGTGACCCATATCTTATTATTAAACTTAACTCACACCTTATTCACAGAAAGATACAAAACAGTCGCCTTTTAATGTTTCTACAGATTTACATACAAAACAATTAATAGAGCAATTGCAGGAGAGGAAGTCAACACAAGTTAGACTAAGTTTCTGGAGTTTTAATCTCTTCAAAAATTAGGGGAGAAAAATATGGAAGTGTTAAGCAATTACGGGGAAGAATCAAATGTAGTTGTGGAAGACTTGCGACAGAATTTTCCGAACTAATTGGGAATGATCTTATATTAGGATTAGAGAAAAACCGAGAAGAACATGTGAACTTTGTGCATTTTTTTGCCTATTTGAAAAAATCGCAACAAATGTAGCTGAACTAAACACTATTCGCATCATCAATACTTTCTAGTATTTTTTACAGAGATTATAATTTTGAAATTGCAACATTATCAGTTCATATATTGAATGGAGAGCCATTAGATAACATATAAGGCCATTAGATAATGGCAAATTTTGAAGAGGAGTAAAATGCCTGATACTATAAGAACATATTTGAACATAACTAGGTATGAAGAAATTAAAAAAAATTTAATTAAAAATTTTCATATAAGGCCATTAGATAATGGCAAATTTTGAAGAGGAGTAAAAACTACACACACGATAAAGTAACTACATACCACTCGCGCAACTTTTCTTGAACGATGACCTTGCCTCCCTTGAGCAAAAAGCAGTTGAAGGCAAGAAGCTCGCAGCGATCACTGATGACAACAATCCAAGCATTAAAACTTCGTTGGGGCGAAACAGAAGCTAGTGAAAGCTAGATGCTTTCATAGTAAAGAACTTCTGTGCAGGTTTATTATCAATATCTAAAGAAATGGCTGAGGCAGGTCCAGGTCCTCCAAGGGAGGCACCTAAAACTCCAATCTAGTGTCCCTGCTGTTGCCTAGCCAGAGTGATGACCTGACCGCACACGTAGCAGGTATGACTTTGATTTTCAGATTGAGATTCAGATTTTTCAGTTGGCGTTACTGTAAATACTCTTGTGGCCATCTTTGTAACTAATACCCCCACTCCACCCACATTTCCTCAATCCATCGTTCAAGAAAAGTTGCGCGAGTAGTACACGATCGATTTGTACTGTAAGCTACACAAATAGCAATGATAAACTGTTATGAAAACTGGTTAATTTGTTCAAGGCTTTTTAATAATAAAAAACGATGACAAATAACACACAAAAACTGAAACGTTGGGTACAGCAATATAGCGGATCGTTGTTTCAGATGACTTCAAGTTTGTGACATGCCATCTCCCTGTATTCCTAGTTTCATGTTTTTCATGACACCTCCGTGCTTTGTTTATTTTGCAGTACCCAGTTGTTTTATATGGCCATGTCTTCTTTGAAGAAGTAATACATTCCAATCTGCCGGGTGTCCCAGCAACTATGGACCACCCCCATAACTTCTAAACGTTTCAGGATATCGAAATGCAGTTTTCGCTGTACAATGCACAATCATGGGGTAAGTAACATGCCGTAGAGAACTTGTCTATAATATTTTTAGTTTTTGATAAATTTAATCATCTTTGATTTTTCAAATGGAATACAATTAACCAGCACTGGATAAATCATGAAAATAGAAATAGAATGATGTATCATATGTTAGTATTTTGAAAGTAATTTGAGTATAAAATTAGATTTTCTGGCACGATATTTTCAAGTAAACGGGCAACCTTCACAACAGTCGCCGTTGGGGGAAGATGGCCCTCGCGGCGTCGATACGACTTTGTGGAGAAACGAGTGTGTTTTTTTTTATTTCTTCTCGTTCGACATACTTGTCTTTTGAGGAGGTTAAATTATGAAATACACGGTTTTTTACTTTTTGGGAATGGCCATCCATAAGCAGTGGTTTATATTACTCGAAATAACGTAAACATTGGACTAAAGTAAATGAAGCGAGGTTGAAGACTGTTTCAGTTTGATTTATTGACAGTTTTGGGGGATTACGGTAGTTTGAATCGGTCTTTGGGATACGTGGATTTAATTCGTGAGTATGCAGCATTGCGACCGAGGCTGAAGATTAAGGAGCATGGGGAAGTGTGAAGGTTTTGGTAAAAGTTTTGAGCTATTTGAGTTATGTGATCGCTCAATGAAGGCACTTTCAATTCTCTGCGAATCTGGGTGTTCGGAATGAACCAGGGGGCATTTAAAGTTCTTCTTAAATACATTCTGAATGGCTGTTAATTTTTGGAGACTGCTTGTCGCTGCACAACCCCAAACTGGACATGCATAAGTCATGGTTGGTAGAATTAAGGACTTAAATAGTAGCAATCGGCATTCGACTTTCAATGAAGAATATGCATTGATTAGAGGGAAATTTTTGATATTTTTGCAGATGCTTTGTTAGCTATTGCACTTGTGTGTGGTTTCCATGTCAATCTTTTGTCAAGCAATACTCCTAAGTATTTTATCGGTGAGGAGGTCCACGGAATATATGTATTGTGAAGGCTTAATTCAGTAGGATTTTTTGGGCGGCGTAACGTGAAGATTTTTGCTTGACATTTTAACGAGTTTATTTTGATTCTCCATTTTTTAGTCCAGTTAACATACTCGTTTAATGTATTTTGAAAATAGTCCTTGGCTACGGCAATGTCGCTGTGCGTTGCGAAGAGGGCGACATCATCTGCGTACAGCGCTAACTTGGAGTCACCTCAGTCAGGATATCGTAGCTAAAAATGTTGAACAGAATGGGAGAAGTGCCGATCCTTGTGGCACTCCTGCATCAATGGTGCGTGGGTAAGAGGTTGAAGAGTTGATTTTTACAATAAACGATCTGTTAGAGAGGAAACTTTCGATAACCTTTTGTAAATACTCCGGGACTCCCAGTTGTCGCATTTTATAAATTAGGCCCGAGTGCCAGACTCTGTCGTACGCCTGACTTATATCCAAAAATACTGATGCTGTAAGTTCCTTTGGTGATAACCTTGTGCTATTTCTTCAGTGAGTCGTAGTAGTTGGTGCGTTGTTGAGTGATTGGTCCTGAACCCGAATTGAATCGACGGAATAGCGTTGGTGGAATTGAGGAATTTAATAAGTCTAGATAGTATTAGTCTTTCAAATATTTTAGATATGGTTGGCAATAGACTAATAGGTCTTTAGCTTTCAACGTATCTCGGTTCTTTTCCAGCTTTACAGAAAGGAATTATTACAGATTTTGTCCACGCTGCAGGAAAATAGTGAAGCCTTAAAGCCGCGTTAAATATTGCCGTCAGGGCTGCAGTAGATCGCCTGTTCAACATTTTTAAGCACACGGTATTTATGCCGTCAATTCCAGGTGCTTTCTTAATTTTCAGACGCTTAATTTCGAAGGCTGTCTCAGATGGAGTAATGAATTTAATGGGTGGTGCGACAGTTGGAAAAGTAGAGTGGACGAAATTTTCAATTTTGGAGTTAAATGATGCGTTGGTCACGGGGTGCGGTTTGAAGGTAGTTTCAAGGTGTTCCGCCATTACCGATGACTTATCCTCGTCTGAGTATACTCGGTTAATTCCTATTTTCAAGGGTGGAATGTTTGATTTTTCTTTGGTTTGGCGCTTGACCGATGACCAGAGGTGACTCGAATTTGGATGAATTTCGCCTATATACTTATTGAAACTTGAGAAACGTAGTTCGTCAATTTTGGTTTTCACCAGCCTTGTTAACTTATTTACATTGGTTTTAACGTCTGGTCTTCGAGTAATTTGCCAGTACCGTCTCATATTATTTTTTGATTTAATTAAATTTCGAATGTTTACTGGGATCGGTTTAGCATTTAGTGTACGACGAGGTCGTGTCGACTGTTTGATGGCATTAATAGTTGCTTTGGAGAATTTATGAACTTCATCGTTGATGTCGCGCGTATTACTTATACTTTTCGGATATAAAAGGTTTTTTTTAATTTTTCCGAATGCTTTTATACTTATTCCAATTTACGATTCCTTTTACTTCCTGATCGAGCTGTATTCTATTGATATGTGCCGATAAGGATATTAGTATCGGGCAGTTGTCAGAGTCGAGTTACGGTAATATTTTTTGATGAATGGGAAAATTAAAATTTTTGGTGAGTACAAGATCTAAGACATCTGGAATGATGTTTGGATTGAACGCGTATCTTGTTGGTTCATTTGGAGCTAATATGCTGATGTTATATGCCGTTCCAAAATCTGATAGCTTCTGTCCTTGCCACGATGTCGAGGTACATCCCCACGCTATATTTTTACTATTGAAGTCAGCTAGTAAAAGTGTCGGATTATTATCACTGAATATACGTTTGTATGAGTTTTCTGGAAAGGTTCTGTTAGGGGGTTTATATCTGTTCTGTTAGGGGGCTATAATAGTTAACGTTTTGCCATTACTTTCAATTCGCACTCCCATAGATTCCAGGTTTCTTGACGTAGGTGTCAGTACTTGCGCGCGTTTAACGTTCTTCGATATAAATATAGCTACACCGCCTGACGCTATATGTGACGTTTCTCTGTCATTACGATACGTGATGAAACCCGGAATATTGAATCTTTCACCCGGAATAAAATGGGTTTCCGTGATACAGGCAATATTAATACCGTGGTGTTTCAGGAAATATCGGAAACTATTTTCCTGTCTTTTTAGACCGTTGGGTTCCATGTTCTTATTTATCTCTAAAATAGTTGCCATTACTTAATACTGATGTAACTATTTTCTCTACCATACTTTGAGTTTGTGGGACGATTGCAGATACAACTTGGAAACTATTATTGGTATAATATTTGGCCAGTTAGTAGGTTGGGCAGTAAACCTTGTTTGGCTGCTTGAACTTGGCTGCCGTGCAAGGAGGGGTGGGAAATGTTTACTGGATGGTAGTGGCGGGTTAGGAGACAATGTAGATTGTAAAGTACGTTGGTTTTTCGATTTACTGTCATTTGATTTTTGGGAAGTTTTAATAAAGAACTCAATATATTTTTATAATAGCTACAACCTCTGTAATTATGCTGCGTGAAATTCAAAACAGTTAGCACACTGTGGTGTGGCGTCTTTAGATTTTGCATTCCGAATAATGATGGTTTCCACGCATTTTACGCACCTGGGATGATAGCCACAGTTTGCTTGTGAATGACAATATCTCTGACATTTTTACACATTATTACTCTGAATTTAACTTTTGTTGCACTTTGATTACACTATGAATAAACCTGTTTAAAGAATATACCTTTCGAGCTTCATTATTATTTTCTAAATCTACTGCACATACTGAAATTGGCTTTCTTTCCTTATTATAATAAGTCTGCAAACTTTTAACACTGGTAGATTCAAACGAATAAGTTCATCTTTAATGTCTTTTCTGAGTAGCTTGTAGGTACGTCCTTCATTATCACTGATAGGAGCTTTTGTGTTGGATCTCTGAACGAGTAGTACTGAATGTTTTGTTTATCACAACATTTTCTAAAACTGCGATAGTCTTCATAGAAGTGAGCATTATTTTGACTGAATTTTTGTTAGGTTTAGTAGTAAAGTCTGCTTGGGCTATATTTTTAAGTCTGATATTAGCTTGTTATAATCATCTACTTCGTGAACGTAAATGGGAGGGATTTTCACTTGCACTGGTTCTATCTGACTATGCTCCATGGAATCACTTACAGAATTTTCTAACAACTTATATCTAGATGAGACTGGAATACTATAACTGATTTCACTGCACTCTTCACTATGCTTTTCGTTACTTTCACTACGCTGGGAGAATTTGCGCTTCTTACTGTCCGATCTGCTATCGGCGTTAACATCACTTACTTGTGAATTTTGCAAGGTAGTATAACCAGCAGTACATACGCCACTTTGTTGGTCTTCTTCTGCTGTAGCTTTTGGCCCTGCTTGGGTGCCATAGGGTTCCCATTCGGTTTGTCTTGAAGCTGTGTTTGCAACTGATGAAGCTGCTGTTGATACATCTGCTGCTGTTGTTGAAGTTGTTGTTGTAGATGAGCTATCATGTTAATATCTGACTGGGAGTTCACATGATCACATTCACTATCCGCTTTGTTCAAAGTGTCCATGGCACTTCTGATAAGTTGCCCCGTTGAGGGGCCTGAGTTTACTGACATTCACAATAACACTTAACTGTTCATGAAAGTCACAAAAAACAATGTTTTAAATAAACTTAGCCCGTTACGGGCTCCGTATCCGACGATCATCACCTAACGCTTATCTTGATTTGTCACTACTGAGGCGAAGGTAAGCGCTGCCGTGCAGCGGGACGTGCGTACGCTACCACTGCTGGGCCAAGACTGAAAAGAGTGTTAGAGGGGTGGCCGTGCAGCATGAAGGCGTATAGCAGCAGTTCATGGTCTTGACACGAAAAACATATGAACAAACTTCTAATTTAACGATCAGAATTAGAGATTTTCCCCTATTTGTGCATCTGAATTGAACTTTTCTTCTTCTGAAATTCCAAATCAACGATAATCGAAAAGAACGAAACAAAAAATATTGTATCTATAATAATATAGGTCATTTTCAAACACAAGAATCGAGCTCAGTGCAGAAACAAGCGATCATTTTAAAACATCGGAAGCGAATAAATGCTTAAAGATTTTCATTGTAATATCTCGATTAATTCATCAAATAATAGATAGGTCGTCATTTTGTCTTATTATTTACTGTTAATAAACTTCCTATTTAAACACGTAACAAAAGAACAAAGCAATACAAATTTTGAAAAACTCTTGATAGTTCTATCAGTGTAAATTTTCCAAACTTTAACAAAAATGCATATCTGCAGTCGCGACGGCTAATACTGATTAGAGTGTTTCTCCCTTCATAGCGCCAAGTGCTTCCAAAAACTTGAAAATCCACGGAAGAAGGCGAAAGTGCACTGTTTTCTTTTCCATTTGTGAAAAGCAGTCGTATGTTGCAAAGTGGACGAGTGATCATTTTATTTAAAAATGAAATTTAACAACGAAGAGATAGCAGTTGGCTTCTTGTTCTGTTTGAAAATGATATTTATTATTATCATCTTCCTTACGCTACCAATTTTTTATATCGTTCTTTCAAACGATGAATGTTTTGATGTCAGTAGAAGACAAGTTAAAGCCAGATAAATGGAAAAAATCTCCCATTCTGATCATTAAAATTGGTATTTCTTAGTGTGACATCTATGTCAACACGAAGGATTCCTGTAGTTATGCCTCTTATCCTCCACGCCACCCCTCTCCTTCCTCTCCCGCAACAGTCTTGACGCCGCGAAGGCCACCTTCCCCGAAGGTGAGAGTTGCAAGGGCTGCTACAAGATTGCCCGTTTAATTCAAAATCACACGTCAGAACATCTAATTTTACACTTAAGTTACTATCAAAATATTAGCATATGATACATCACTTTAATCCTCTTTTCATGGTCTATCCATTGCTGGCAAGAAAAATATATTGTTTCATTTAAAAAATCAAAGATGATTAAAAAAAAAAAAATTGGAACTTCTACGGCATGTTACTTGGCCCGTGATACCGTATTGTTCAGGAAAAACTGTATTTTCGATATCCTGAACAGTTCAGAAATTATGGAGTGGTCAATAGTTTCTGGAATATCTGTATATACAGTAAAACTGAGTACTATACGGGTGTCCCACCAACGGTGGACCACCTTCATATCTTCTAAACAGTTCACGATGTCGAAGTACAGTTATTACTCAATAATGCGGAATCATGGGGCAATTAACACTTTGTAGAGGTATTGTTCGTAATATTTTTCGTTTTTAAAAAAATTTAACCATGTTTGATTTTTAAAAAATGAAACTATTTATTTTTCTCATCCGCAATAGATTATAAAAGAGGAATACAGTGATATATCATATGTTTGTATTTTGATAGTAAATTGAATATAAAATAAGTCTTACTGCCACGTGATTTTAAATTAAACGGACAATATTTCCTATAGCAGCCATCGCAACTGTTGCATTTGGAAAGGTGGCCTTCGCTTTGCAGTGCCCAGACTCTTCACGGGGAGACGGTAGGCTGAGAGGGGCTGCAGCCCAAGAAGTCTTGACTAGAAGAATACAGGAACAAACATCAACATTAACAATCAGACTGAAAGAGTTTTTCCATTTGATTCATAAGAATTGATCATCACTTTCACTGATTGAAATTCCAAAGGAGCGATCACTGAAATGAACGATATGAAGAAATTGGTAGTGTAAGGAAGATACTAACAAAGGTCATTTTCAAACTTAACAAGAATCGAGCTCGATGTCTAATGGCTGTACGAACAAGCCAGCGTATTAAAACACTTCGAATAAAAGCAAAGGAATCGAGAGGTTGTATAATTTCACTATATCTCAAGAACATCAGATTATAAATCGGTAGAAATTTTGTTAATATTGTCGTTACTCAATTTCTCATTATATATTTACAAAAATAAGTAAAACGTAGATAACAATAGAAAAACAGCATAAAATATGTACATACATTATTATCTGCAGTCGTGTGTGCAAGGGTGGATGCACTGACTGCAGTCACTTGTAACGCTACACTGCACGTCGATGCTTTGGAATTTTAACCAGACGAGAAGTTTAATTCTGATGAAGCGATGGAAAAAATCTTTAATTCTCATTGTTGATACTGATGTTTGTCCCTGAGTCAGTCTTGACAAGACCATGGATTGCTGTAGTTATACATCTACCCCCATTGTCGCTGTGTCTTCCTTCTCCTGTAACAGTTTCAGGGCCACGAAGGCCAACATCCCCAACGGCGATAGTGACAAGGACTGCTGCGGGAAATATTATGCGTATAATTTAAAATCACAATTTATAACGTCCGATTTTATACTCAAATTACTATCAAGATAATCATACAATACGCCATTATATTCGTCTTTTCATGATCTATCCATTGCTGACGAGAAAAAATATATTTCCTTAAAAAACAAAAACAAAGATTAATTTTCTCCACAACTAAAAATATTTCAGACAATTTCTCTAGGGTATTGAGAACATTCCTTGTCCCATGATTTCGCATTGTTTAGCGAAAATTGCACTTCGATACTGTGAAAATAAATTTTTATCTTTCTTTTATAAAGGTTATCGAAACTAAATGAAACTTAATTTTTCTATAATCTTTCCCTCTTAATTTAACCTATTGGCTATGACATTCTTGGCCTTTGATATCGTAGGCTTCCGCGGCCAGAGTTATGATCTGGGCTGTCCGGGTGACGCCGCGTCGAAGGCTGGGGTGCCGACGTTTCGACCGACATATCGCGGTCCTCTTCAGGCAGTACAGCCCTGAAGAGGACCGCGATATGTCGGTCGAAACGTCGGCACCCCAGCCTTCGACGCGGCGTCACCCGGACAGCCCAGATCATTCTTGGCCTTTAACAACTGAATTTTGCAAAGTATTTTTATGCTTAATTACTTAACATACCTGTTGCTGAGGAAACACTGCTCTCTCGGCGATGAGAAGAATCCTTCGTCCATTAAGCGTCGTTCTACCATTTCTGGTTCCACTCTAAGTTCTTCTTTCCTCGCTAAGTTCGCATCTGCATACGTTTTCCACTTTCCGCGTCCTACTTCTATTTGTTATCTACATTCGTGACTCAAATTTCGCATCTTTAATCACGTTCCGTTTTTACTGTTAACTTTATACTGCTCGCCGATATGCACCCTTCGTTTGTCGGATCACGACATATTTGAACTTGAAAATTTTTCTAACAGTTTCTTCTGCAAGCCACGTCCACACATCCTACCTCTACCTCATCGAAACAAATTCTGACGCAAAATGTTCATCTATCAACTCAGCTTGTTTCTGCCGTTCACATGTTCTAATTGCTACTGCCTGAGTCCGATGCTAATTTGTCCCCTGTAAGTGAACTATCAGAATTCTCTTGTATATCCTAAAAATGTGGCTTTTATTAAATATAATTTATTAAATTTTTCTAATATTTTAAATAACTACTTGAAGTCGTCTGTCTTGCTGTTTAATGACGCTTTACGTTCCCAAAGTCTCATTTCTATTTAGTTTTTTTCGTATTATCCCTTTCTGCCTATTATTTTTTGTCTACAAATTTTTATATTTTCTTCCAAAATATGCTCTAGGTATTTTGACCTATCTCAGTATATTACCAGATATAAAGCAAGTAAAAAGTCCAATTGTTTCTCAATTTGCATTGACATGAGTAACCTTATTTATTTTTCCATCCGGGTTCACATTTTTGCACAAACATGAAATATGATTTTTTTCTACGAGATTTAACTTAAGTTATGACTTTCAACTAACTCAGTTAAACTCATATGTTAAATAATACTAGGAATTCACTTATTTGGTGTATTTTAGGATTTTATTTGGTCAGGAAAAAAGCAAAATATTCATTTCTTGTAGAAATTTAAAAAATTTTTTAAAAAATGTTATTTTTGAACAAAACAGATTTTTTAGTAACCCTCCAATATTTCATATCTCGTAATTCAATATCGGACAGTGTCGCAATAAGTTCGAGAAGTAGCCCTGAAAGGGAACACACACATGGAGGGTTGAAATCACAGCGCCGCCATTCAGAAATCACGTTCCGAAGTTTTGGGAAGAGTTCGTCTCAGCAGGCGCTGATTCCTGACGGAGGAGAATGAGAATTCCAGGCGGGTTGGTCGGAATAAGTCGGCCTGCTGTTCGGGGGCGATCAGGCCAGAAGGGATGAAGGCCAGGAAGGAAGACTTCGGGGAGCGAGCGGTGGCGGCGGGGGCGGCAGGGGGCAGTGGAGGCGGAAGGCGAAGGGCGAGGGAAAGCTCGAACACGATGCGTCACCTTCTTCATTTTATTATCGTCACGACGCAAGCAGTCACAGCCCGAGGAAACTAATTAGAGAATTTAAACTTTGTCGACTCCCAATGAGTTGGTCTTTCTCTTCTTTTCGGAATGAAAAAAAAAAGAATAAAAAGGCAAAAAGAGAATGAGCTCGTAATACTTATCCAATATAACAGTAGGTCCCACTGTACCTTCAGATAAGTAGCGACGTTAACGAAGTACGGTCGCCGTACCGTAAAAGTGGACCTTGGGGTTTTCTTTCGGTTGCCGTCGTTGGGGCCTCGCGTGAGGGCACGCTGGGAACGGACGCGACTGTACTGATTCGGTCCCCGATAATTGTAAGTTCTGTTTCAAAGGAGGGCGCACGCAATGCCGAGGAGCCGGGCGCGGGGCGGGGAGCGGGTCCTCACGAGCGAAAGAGGCTCGAGTGCGGGCGAGGGGCTCTTTTTATATCTTATTATCTCCCGGCTCAAGGGTCGGTGGCAGCGCCGCCGTGCCTACGCGGCCCCATCATTTAAGGGCAAGTAGCCGAAAGAGCATTTAGTTATATTTTTAATGATCTCGCAAAAATTATATTCCTTCAATTTGCGAAAGAGGAGGAAGGATTTCCTTTCAGTTTTTTTAAAAATTTATTTTCTGTAAGTAGGAACTCTTGCAGTTATTATTCGGAATACTCTATGCAAATTTCGGCGGTAATATGATTTTATGTAATAGTTTCTCGAAAAGGGTTCAGATATAATTACATTCAAATTCCTGGTTTGTTCTCGAACTAATTATCTTTCTGAAAAACTGTTTCTTAGTATTAATACAAAATTCATTAAATTTTTGTAGTTCGATTTGGAAAGAAAAATATACCTAAAAGATATCCATTGCTCCCGGAGAGCCGGCAAGCATGTTAATTTATTTAAAGCCTTTTTCATTTTCGTAAATGCGCAAAATTTGATAACAAAACAATACATTTTGCTTTTTATTCTAACAACAAATGAATATATAGTACCAGCCATAATAATTATAAATGTGTTAATAAAAATAATATTTGAGGTAAAATTGTTCTCACAGATCCTTTGCTATACATTAATTATAAATCATTTTGAATATTTAGTACATGATGTCTTACAACATACCTCCAATCAACAAAAAAATTGTCAGTATTTAATTTAAAATATAAAATATATTTTCAACAATAAGATTGTGCGTGGTCCGTGGCTCATTTGGGAGGGCACTGTTCCGGAATTCTCCTGGTATTGTTCGGACAAACCCCGGAAAACATACCGATCTTAGCAGTCGGCCGCTAGAATTCTCCTCCAGACAACAACAGAACTCCCTGGCAATGTCGACATTCCTGCCACCGTCGAGATTCGAACTCCAGGACCTCCCGGTGAGAAGCACTGCAATGACATCAATTGATGCCCTGAGCTACCTCTCCCGGTATGTATGTTGTTCCCGCGCCTGGAATAAATTCTCCATTCACAGGATATCGTGGTATGCTCAACTCCATAAAGGTGGTAACCCTAAAAATTATGACTTATGACTAGAGACCGAATTTTTATTGAATTACATATTGTTTTCTCTTTCTGCTTACCGGTCCCAAAGTTATAATCTTGGTGAATCGTCGCAATATACAATATACAATTCTTTCGTTACATATTTACCACTATATTACATATTTTACATATTTTGCTGTTTTTACAAAAAATATTTTATTTCGAATTTATTTAATTTTCCTAACGAAAAGCAGCGAAATAAATCAGCATTTTCCTAAGTGATTACTGCGTGCTGTCTACTCGAAGTACGGTTGTACATGAAGACACGGTCGGATTCTCAGTCCGGCGCTCCTGCTTTAGTTAGTGGCAAAGTGCGGGACAGTGACTGAGATCATTTTCACCTTTAGGTGTGAAAATAATGACGCCCGCTGTTTGTGATCTTTTACCTTAATTTCCAAGAATCTTCGGCGATCGCCGACGTGTAACACTTTGATGAGAGTGCCACATGCTGCAGTGATTGCTGGTCGTAGATACTGTCCGTTTGTACAATGGCTCCTATTGCGTCTAGTCTGGCTGCTAAACTTCGGCCCTGGATAGCAATAAATGAAGCTTTTACTATTGACGAGAAAATTGTGTGGTGCAAAGTGTGCATCAACTTATGCTCTTAAAATTTGTTTAGAAAATATTTATTAGATTTAATTTTATATTATATAAATGTGTTTTATAGTGTATTTTAATATTACATATTATATCCGACTTTACATATTTATCACATATTCTTACTGTTTTCGTTACATATACATATTTTGACGTTTTATACGGCATATTTTTCCGGTCTCTACTTATGACTACACTTGACCTTATGTTTACACCTTCTCTATTACGTTTTCTATATTGCCGGAGGCATTAAGCATTAAAATTTCATATTGTGGGTTTTCCTTTTTCTTATCATAGTAAGTGAGGCTACATAAAATGTGAATCGAATCGGTTGTCGGTTAAAGTTGTTTTGTTCTTAGTATGTCTTAGAGAAGTAAGATTCATCATTGCGGCCAAAAATCGACTGCAGGTTTTTGCGAAAAATTAATTCTATTGAGGGAAGTGTTGCCATTTAGGAATGGATGCCAGAGGGGAAATTTTAAAATTGTCGTGGCTTTGCAAACGAAAAAACCCTTTAAAATAAGAACAGATTAAAGTTCTTACCTTTATAGACCTTTTTAAATCCAGGTCGATTTGGTTCTAAAAGTTTGTCCATAATTGCATTTACTATATCGTCCATCTCAATAAATGAAAATGGTACATGCTTTAATTAATTCTTCCTTCTCAGAGATCAACGATGGCAGGCAGGTACGTGAAAGGAAAAACTACAGAAGGAAAGGCGCGAAAAGTTTGAGCAATTTATTACTATTGCTACCAGATGTCAGCAGCTTCAAAGCTTAACCGTAAGGTTGTGCAAAAACTCTTCTTGAGCTTCATGCAGCATTCGACGTTACGTTTTTTACAGCCATTAACATTAGCCTCGTCGGTTCTGTGCACAAACCCTCTACTTCGTCTAACATTAACGCAAACTTGCGCTCTTTCAGCTGGACTGCGAGGGGTTGTCGTATGACACGTCGGCGCCATCTATCAGCGACTGCTCCACGCCACGTGTCAGTCCGTGCGCTGAGCGGCCCCTGGCGGGCGTTCCGAGGTGGGCTCGGGCGCCAACTTTCGCCGCCAGTATCCCCAGCAATTCAGTGCGGGCGGCAGAGAGCGGCCCGCTCGCCCGGGCGTTTGAAGGTGGCTGGACCGCGCTCCCGCCTTCGCTCAGCTCCGCTGTTCCCAAGCCCAGACATTTTCCTGCAGAGGGGCAAACTGTCCCTCATGTGGTCCCGGGAGCTTTGCAGAGGAGAAGTACTGGGGGCGACAATGTAGATTTTGCTGAAAGTACTTACTTCCTGCGACGAAAAGATGTGAATTATTGAGACTGATGGGAAATTATTGTTCATTTGTTATCCGATTTTATTAATTCGATTATGCGATACGCACAAATTATTATTATTATTATTATTATTATTATTATTATTATTATAATAATGTTATAAAATCGAAGAAAAATATAATATAATTTAATTTTCTTATTGTTTACGATTGTAAAAGTAATTTATTAGATTTTTCAAATGAAATTATTCCACTAGGGACACTAGAAATGTACTTTTGTTTTAAAATATACTTCTCTTCACTACTTTTACGTGTATAATTTCCTTTGAATATCCATCAGTCAACTAATGAATTTCCACATTACATAATTTAATTTTGATTGATTGATTAGTGATTCCGGGCACGTCAACTGCTAAGGTCATTAGTCCCATAAGTGTAATGCAAATTCTATCGCGGGAGGTGACGGTGATCTCCCGCTGGATGGCAAGATTCGGCGCGGACCTACACGTAGGCTTGCGGGGTTTCCCTAAACTAGGTATCTCCCACCAGCGGAACAACGTCCCACCCGGGACAAGCTCCTCTAAGCTCCAGACCGGTCTCCCGGTGAATGTGGTAGTGTATTGCATGTTATTGTGTGTGTGCAAGGGGAGAGGATAGGACAAGGAAGAGGAAGGACAGATCGCGCGCGGTCCGTGGCCCGTTTGTTAGGGTACTGCTCCGGCATTCGCCTGGTGTTGATCGGAGAAACCACGGAAAAGCACCGATCAGAGCAGCCGGCTGCTGGAATTCTCTTCACTAGCTCTCTAGCTATTGTCGGCAATCGTGCCACCGCCGGGACTGGAACCTAGGACCTCCCAGTTAGAGGTACTACAGAGACATCAGTTGGTGCCCTGAGCCATCTTTCCCGATTTTCATTTCGACGTGCAGTTTCTTTCTATATGCAATTTATTTGTCAATTTTTCATATTATGGGCTGCACGAAACGGTATGTGTTAACTGTAATTAATTGTGTCGAACACGAAATTTTGCTGTGATGACTAGTCTTAGTATAGAAAAAAGGTTCAGCTTTTCCTCCCTGCCTCCGACTGCCGTCATAGACTGTGTGGATCTGGCACACTGTCTCACCCGCAACCGGCTTCTGACTCGACCCGGTCTCTCAAACCCCTCGCTTGGAAGAATTCGAGAGGGTGTCTGGAACTTGGTCGTCGCTAGCTGCCAGTACGGAATGGCTCGCACGGTGCGGCGACATCGCTGGGATTGTGACCCCCTCTGACCCTCCGGGCATTATAACCGTCGTTCCGGTGTGCTCTTGTGCCCCTTCTCTTCACGTCCTCATTCTACACGCCCTTTCCAAACGACCTTGCCCTTCCCTTCGTCTTTAGTTTTGCCCTTACTCTTGCTCTTACCCTCGCCTCATCCTCGGCCTTGCCCTTATCCTCGCCATGTTGTTTCTTCAGGAGTTGTTATTGCAAATACTTTGAAATGACACTGCTCAAGCATTTCTAAATGTAATTATCTCAAAAATATTAAAGTGAAATAATTATTATAATTTATATAACTGTCATGGAGAATTCATATTATAATCATTTCAAGAATAAATAAAAAACAACATAATATTATGAAGAGGAGTAAAAATGCAGAATCTCGTGTAACGTTTTAAGACATTTTGAACTCTCATGTTGCATGTGACTCTCTCTCTCTCTCTCTCCCTCTCTCTCCCTCTCGCTCCCTCTCTCTCTTGCCCTGAATCGTTACTTTCGTCAGCGGATTTTTGTGGGAAAGGTATATAAGTAAATTACCCAATTTTTAACGTTCCGTTCTTTTCGTTTAGTGAACATCCAAATGAGTGTATTATGGTTTCACGTCCTATAGGTGTGCCAAAATGCGCCCGTATGAGGTACTTGCCTGCCTGAGAATTCCCGTACACTTACGAACAGGGGCAACTTCCCCAAAATCGACACTCATTTTCCCTTCATATCCAGGAAGAGCGCAAGCTGTAGCAGAATACGAGCAAGTTGCAGCAGAGGAGATAGGCACAAAGTGTCTTCGAAATTAACGGAGATTTGTTGCTTCATACAAACAAGTTTGCTGGATGTTTCCTAGCAAACAACTAAGCTTTAAATTAAGTATATAACATACATTTATACTTATTACTTTCTTTCTTACATGATTATATTCTTTCTAAGTGTCGTCTGACATAATTTTTGTCAAGGGGCAGGAATATGCTTCAACTGAAATTTTTGTCTGTTTTCGTTTTGAGTTAAGTTTTATTAAAGGAGTTTATTATTTATTTTGCATAGCAGTAATGTGAAAATAATTTAAGGTTCTAAGTTCTCTATTTCCTTTAACCCGTTTATACCCGAGTTTATTTTTTTAAAATATTAATACTTTTAGCAAATAAATTATGTCATAGGTGATATGCAGTAATGTTCTAAATGAAAATTATCATTTTTTCTCTTATCGTTTTCAAATTTTGGATTGTTCCAATATTGGAACACCAGGCACGAACGGATTCAGGGTTTTTTAATAAGTTAGGACACATCTATAATATTTTTTTATTTAAACTTTTATAAAAGGCAACAATTTAGTTATTTGCTAAATAAAAATAAATACTAAATAATTAAGTTGGAGTATGAAACATTTTGAAACAGTTTTCATACAACTTTATGTTACATTTTTCACATTGCTTGGTTGTATTCTTTTTACACATGGCACATCTTCCTTGCTTTGTAGCTGGTGAAATCCAGTGTCCTGTACCATTAAATCTCACAGAAGATAATATGCGAGATATCAGTGACTTGCTACTTTTAGGTCTTCCACCTGATGAGAGTACAATTTTATACTTTTGTAGATAATTTTGCACAATAGATCTTCTGAAAGAAAGGTGATCAATTTTTTTACCTTGCTCTGTCTTTCTAAATAGCTGCTAGCCATTGTGAATAGCGGTGTCAATGCAGAACATAAACACAGGCCACCACCACTTTTTCGATCTAATTCCAATTCTATAGCACTCCAAAGTTTCGTCCATTCTATCAACACCACCCATGAATTTATTATATTTTTCTACTGTGTTAGGCTGCACAATGGGGACTTTCTTTTTCTCACTTGAAACCCATCTATTAGCAGTTCTTAGAGGATGAACTGCGTCGCAAGTACTTATCATGTGTACAATGCGGTTGTCGTGCCATTCCAAAATCAGACAGTTACTACTTTTATCAACTCTGTAATAGAAAGTGCCTCTACCTTTTTTTTCTAATATTTTAGTTTCTTCAAGTGGACATTTTTCAGTTCGATTTTTGTTTATTGTTCCAGTGTAGTCTAAACCCTAATTTGCTAGATTACGTGCCAACGATAAGCTAGAGAATAGCCTGTCACCATATATTTTGAAAGAATTATCTTTAGGTAAACAGTGGATCAATTGAAGGACAACATGTTCTCCGGGACTCATTTCTTTTGGTCGGTTTCATCTTTACCAGAGTAAGGATTGAATTGAATTAGATACCCCAAACAGTCGCACAAACACCACATTTTGTAGCCATATCTAATGGGTTTACTGCGAATGAACTGCTTGGCTCCATACCTGCCATAATATGGAACCATGCTCTCATCTACAGCCAAGTGTTCTTCGTAAATGCAGTATTTTGCGTATCGTTTGTTCAGTAAGGAAATCAAAGGTGTAAATTTTGCAAATCTGTCATTTTGTTTGAGGTCATTATTGTCTGCACAATGAGCATATGTTTTTAACAATTCAAACCTGTTCCTTCTCATTGCCAAACTGACAGCTTCCAGAATAAAATCAGGAAGATGGAATCCTGATAAAATCAGAATTCCAATGAAACATTTTACTTTCTCAGGCGAAAGGGTAAACGTGTAATCACCTTTCTGCTGAGCGTACAATACGAACATTTTTGTAAGAAAGTCCCAAATGTCGTCATCAAAAAATATTTCAAAACATGACACTGTGTCATTTGGTAATGTAGTTATGTCACTTGTAATATTGAAATTTGTAAACCCAGGATTTATGTCAATTTTTTCCCACTTTCTTTGTTCTTTCTTACGTTGGGAACAGACACGTGTAGATGGAGTATTCTCTTGAATGCACTCATCACGGTGTTCAGAGCCAATTTTACTCTCTAGTTCAGTTACAGATGTGTCTTTCAGTCTCACTGAATCGCATAATTAGTGCCTCACCTTCTGCTCTAAGTTGGCTTCCTGGTAGGTTATTCAGTGTGCCGCCAGAGTCTTCATCGCCACTGTCCTCAGCACTGATATCCATCTTCTGGAGGCATAATGAAGATAGATGCACTCGGTAATCATTATCCTCTTCCAGAATCGCAATTATTTGTTCTGTTGTTAATAACTTAAGAAGAGAAATGATAAAATAGATGATTTGTAAAATAATTATTTATGGTACCGTTCGTGCCTGAAGTTCCAATATTGGAACATTTTAGAAAAATCGTTTTCAGCTCAGCTAAATAGAAATATTTTCAAGATTTTTTTACTGTATTAATAAAAAGACAATATCATTAACTATACTCATAAAACAAAAAAGTTTAATGTAAAAAAGTAACACGATATTTTTTACCTTTTATCATTGATGGTGCCAGCAGTGAAACATCGGCTCAATTAACCTTCTCCACTCGGCGTACAAACGAGAACTGAAATCAACTCTTGGCACTATCGGGAAATTCGATCTCTCTGTTGAAGTTCTAGGAACATACCGAAGCCTCCGAACATACTCCAAACTTACCGAAGCCTCCGAACATACTGAATTCACACTCTTCAATTGCAAGCAATATCTTAATGAAACAATTCGCGATGCGTATTAGTTTTGATGAATTTGAAATACTAATTCGAATTTCTGAAAGGTCTGATAAAAGTTTTTTATATTGGTTAAGAGATGTTCAGTGATCACAATTTTTTTAAAAATCCCAGAAGTACAGTTACAGAAACAGTCCGACGTCTCTTTTACATCTATTCGTAGAAATTTTTACCGTTTGCTCGGGAATTATTGATAAAAGATGACGCGAAATGCCAGAGCAGAACCCGGCGCTCAAGCTTTCGCGCTCCCGCACTCTGAGATTTCCCATGGGGAATTGGGAGGGTTTCTTCGGAACCTCGGGGCATCCGTCTTTACGCGAAATTGTCTGCCAGAGCCCGCGCTATAAGAGATGCACAGGAAGAGCCCGCCATGTTTTGGGAAATCCAGAGATCTGATTCGCTTAGTATCGCGTCGGTGGTCGTAGTTTCTGGTAGTCCTGATAGTCCTTGTTTATATCTCTCATTCATTGAAATTGTTTGCGGTTAACCGTTTGAAGTTTACCTTAACGCTGTTTTGGGAAATCAAGATCTGATCGCTTAGTATCGCGTTGGTGGTCGTAGTTTCTGGTAGTCCTGGTTTATGTCTCTCATTCATTGAAATTGGGTTACTGGTTAACGGTTTGTAGTTTGACCTTCCAACTCTTCGCTCTGTTTTGGGAAATCCAGAGATCTGTACTCGCTTAGTATCACGTCGGTAGTCGTAGTTTCTGGCAGTTCTGGTTTGTTTCTTATCTATCGTATTGGTTTGACAGGTTAATCGTTTGAATTTTGACTTTCCAATTCCTCATTTTATTTGAATTTTTCATTTGGATTTCATTGACCACACAATCTCCACGCAGCGTCGTCAAACCCAGGAATTCATTTTAATATGAAATTGTGTGACAAAACTCGTACATACGTGATGCCCAGAAATAGTTATCTTTTGTGAAATGCAAGGATAGGTATTCGTTTAGTACCAGTTAATATTAAGTGGAGGGCGTCATTACTGGCAGTTATAGTGTATATTTATCATTGTAATAGTTGACTTTGTTTTATTTAACTGTGGAAATTTTCTGCGTTCTAGTTCCTAATTTTCTGTTTAGATTTTTCTTATTACTTCTTTATTGATAGTTACAATCATTACCCAAGCACAGAGTTACTTAGAGGAAAATACAAAAAACAACAACAACTAATGATCTGGGCTGTCCGGTGACGCCGCGTCGAGGCTGGTTGCCGACGTTTCGACCGACATATCGCGGTCCTCTTCAGGGCTGTACTGCCCTGAAGAGGACCGCGATATGTCGGTCGAACGTCGCACCGCTCGAGCGCTCACCGACACAGATCATAACTCTGGCCGCGGAAGCCTACGATATCATCTAACAACAACTAAGTTTCTGATAGATAACGGGGATTGAACGAATTGAAGAGTTGCAAATTAATGATTATTGGGATAGCTTTCAAGTTACTTGGAGGAAACAGGTTGTTATTGAACGAAATGACTGGGAAATTATCTGAATTAAATTCTTTTCACGGTACTGATAAATTGAACCATGGAATCGTTTACTTAATATAATGTCCAATATATCGGGCGTTTTGAGTTGATTGAATGGGTAGTGAGTATGTTGGAGACGGGCTATTATATTATAATTCGAATTTAGCTTAAAATGTAACAAAACTTTTCCGTTCGAGTCTTCGTTCTACATTTCCAAGGTCGGTGTTAAGCATTAAAATCTCTTATTGCTTCCGTGGTCGTAAATAAGGGCACTTGGATTCCTTTCATTTAATTTGTTACGTTAATAGTTACTAAGAACGTAGGAATTTGTGACTGGAAAAGTGATACGACCTTCGTTTATACAAATATAATCATAATTTAATTTAATGAAAATATTTATGCTAGTGTTGTACCCTATATTACTGCATGTGGAATTGGTGCGTCATTATTTGCGAATACAATTTGCTCTTGATTATGTACCATGCTATAAGCCAACCGAGTTAATTCCATACCATGCCATAATAAGGAAAACAGAATAATTCATTTTTACTGAGAGACATTTTAAACCTAAGTAAAAAATTAAGTATTTCAAGATGTTGAATGTTTGATTTAATAAATGAATATCAAATTATATTAGAAGATAAATATTGTATTTCTATCAAGATTAAGCATAAAGCTGGCCCTCGAAAAATTCAGAGTAGGCAAGTATTGGTACTCATTAAGTTATTGATAGTTTCTGAAAGTCATTTCGGGTATTACGTATTTCTATACGTTTACACAAATTCTTTCTGGGCACCATTGGAACGCTTCGGTGCGAAATAATAAATATAATTTGTTTTCATGAAGGAATACTGTTTTGGTTTGCAGCAACAGAATGGATTCAATGAATTCCCAAACCACATTGAGCATAAACAAAATTATGAAAAATTTGTAAAAGCAGTGCTTATTGAACGTGGAGATCAAAAATACAAAGATAAAAGGCAAATATAATAAATCAATGCATTTTTCCGATTTTATATCCAGTTATATTGGGTTGATGAAAATTACCATTTTTCATTGTAACCGAAGAGGAAAATAATTGCTTCACAGCAGTATAAGCGAATAAGCTGCACTCTTTTCATTCCAGATTTTTTACGTAAATGTTTTTTATACTTTAAATACTAACAAGTGGAAATATAATTTTGTTTGGGTACTTCAACTCTCAATAGTGCAAACTATCGAGATGAAAATTCGAAATTTTTTTGTTCTTAACTCTTGATGTAAATTTGTGTTGTTAATTTATACGTTTTATAATATTATCCCGTAAAATAAAATCTGCATAGTCTAGGACATACTCGTATTTACTATAAGCTCACTCTTCAACAACATATATTCAAAATGTTCAACAAAACATTCAAAATACATATATGTAAATGTAAAAATATATTTTCTAGGGAAAATTTGCATTTCTTGAGATTGAAAATGTTAAATTAAGTCATTTCTTAGTAGAGGTGGAGATTCTTAAATCAGTTCTTATGAGCCTCTACATACCGTTCCCCGTCATAAACCTTCATCATGTTTCTATTGCAAAAATACGAAGTTCATTTGCCTTTTGCGACAGAACATATCGGACGATATGTTATCCACCACAGTCTTATGTGTTCTTTACAAAAGTTTTAGTTATGTCAATTCATACTGGCACAATATGTGTTGCAACTCGGATGGCAGGGAATATTTGTGTATGGCATTAATGTTTCCTTGCAAAATACTCAATAAAATTTATCTCGAATATACCTCAGAGGTAAAGGCCATTATGCCCATATTTTTATAAAATAAGATATTTTAAAACCTTTTCTTCAGATTCGTTGTTCTTTCTGCACGAAAAGATAGGACAAGAAAGAGGAAGGAAATATCGGAGCGGTCTGTGGCCCGTTTGTTAGCGTACTACTCCGGAATGCGTCTGGTGTTCATTGTAGAATTCACAGAAAACTACCGACCAGAGCAGCTGGCCACTAGAATCCTCCTCCAGTCAGCGGCTGAATTCCACCTAGCTCTGTAGCTAGTATCGAAAATCCTTCCACCTTCGGGACTTGAACCCTAGGGCCTCCCAGTCAGAGGTACGGCGGTGTCAGTCTGAGCTATCTCTTAAATTGTTCTTATTGCTGAATTATTTCTTACGGTTTCAATAGCCCAAACAAATTTAATCGCCTCCTATATTATTTCAGTAGTATACATAAATTTTGTGGTTCTAACATGCAACCAATCTTTACAAATGAGGTCTCTAAAGAAAGAAAATTTCAGATAGATGTGATGAATTGCACTTTAAAAATATGGATTTGTTTATAAAAACGCAAATGAATATTCTTGTTAAATGCAACCCGCAACACTCGGCTTCTACATCGTTAAATAACTCCTAAACGAAGCGTTTTAGGGCCTTAAAACTAAAATTCTGAGGCCAAAGCCCTCACGCAAACGTTCTTCACAACAAAATAACAAGGATAAGATCTTCTTGAACATGTATTACGTTTTGCTGGTTCGACGCTTGTCAATTCTACCCCACCTGTTCGGAGCCTGTAGAATCTGCACCTATTTGTCAAATTAAACTAATTGCTTGCTATTATAGGCGAAATAATTACACGGGTGTACCTCTCTGCTCGATAATAACGTTAAATAAGAATAGTTTGTATTCACAAGGATGTGTACCGGTAGCGTTAGCTCAGTGCATCAACTGGATGTCCCTGCAGCGCCTCTGACCGGGAGGTCCTGGGTTCGAGTCCTGGCGGCGGCAGGATTTTCGACACTAGCTTTCCAGTTAGGTCGAATTCAGTCGCTGTCTGGAGGAGAATTCTAGCGGCCGGCTGCTCTGATCGGTAGTTTTTCGTGGTTTGTTCGATCCACACCAGGCGAATGCCGAAGCAGTACCCTACCAAACGGGCCACGGACCGCGCGCGATCTTTCCTTCCTATTCCTTGTCCTATCCTCTCCTCTTACACACACACACACACCACACTTACACTAACATGCACTACACTACCACATATTCCGGGAGACTGGTCAGGGGGTTTAGAGCTTGTCTAGCTGGGCGTGCCCGCTGGTGGGAGAGTCCTGGTTAGGAAACCCCACTAGCCGACGGTAGGTGGGCGCCGGATCTCGCCATCCAGCGGGGGGAAGATCACTGCCCTCTCTCGAGAAAAAAAACATGTACTGCTCTTACGGGACTAATGACCGAAGCAGTCGACGCGCCCGGAAACACGAAAAAATCAATCATCACACAAGGATGTGCTGTGTTGTTATCAATTGCAAGAAGACATATAAAACAACTGACGGAGGATAAGAGGACTTCAAGAAAAGATATACTACAGTTTTAATACGTAAATGGAAAAATATGTAAGTGGGTGAAGTTTAACATTGGAGATTTATCGCACGGGTACGCTAGTTAAATAATATTACTATACAACTAAGCCAGATTTCTCTGTGCGCTGAGGCGCAACAAATCCGTGAAGCAGCAACAGTCCTCGTCCTCCTCGGTCAGGGACACCTCGGAGGGTGAGGCGGTTTGCGTCGCACGCAGCGGCGGCTCGGCGTCCACCCCGCCCCGCCCCGCCAGTGCCACGCACGTCGCCAGCGCCGCCGCGACCATTGCAGCGCAGCGCCAGGTGATGGCCAATTGCAGCAGAACATCGATACACCAGCAATTGGGTTTTGATGGCGATGAAAACGTGGACAAAAACATTGATGTTTAAAATAACGATATTTTAAATCTGACGAAACATATCGAATTTATGTGTCCTTTTATAATAGATAAATAAAATAGATAAATTTATTTAAATTGAAATTGGTGTAATCCTGTTGCAGTTAATTACATAAATTAGGTAATATAATTTCATGCAAGTAATTAATAATAATGGTAATAATAATAATGATAAAATAATAATAATTATAATTGTAATAAAAGAAATGATGATTCATGATTATATGAAGAAAAATAAAAGATAGGCCAATTATCTAAAACCGCACTGAATGTTTGTAGTACAGATAAGACAATACTGCTGTCGCACTGAATTGTCCTTCACTTTACTCCACTTCACTTCTTTTCACTTTAATACGTAAAACGTGAAACGCTGCTTTAATTATTTCTCTGCTCTAGACTGCACGACACCTGACTTCACTATATAACCTAACATTCTTATTTAACGCCCCATCAACTTAATAATGCCCTAAAATTATTTCTTAAATTATTGAATGCTTCGAGAAAAGTGTTCAATGGTTTTGCAGACAATCTATTTCAATCCTTATCGTTCGATTTGTGAAAGAGAATTTCCGCCAACGTTCTCTACGATCTTAAATTTATTTGATACATAAAATGTCAATATTAGTTTAATGTATATTCTACCTCAAATTTGACTATCATTTACATTTTCTAATCAATGTTCTAAGTAGACAGGGTTCAACATGCAGTTTGATGATATTGTCACGTAAGAAAGGAATCAAAAACCTGATGGCACTGGAGAAAGATTGCAAATAACAAACAATATCCTGCCGTTTAAGAATCGACAACAGTGATAGTTGTGAATGACTGTTGATTGCGAGCAATAATAATAATAAAAAATTAAAAACCTGGAATTCCAAATTACCTCCTATATTATCTCAGTAGTATACATACTTTTTACGGCTCTCACACGTAACCAATCTTTACAAATGAGGTCTCTACACAATGAGAATTTCTCGGAGACGTGGAAAATTGCATTTTAAATTTAAAAATATGAAGATTTCGTTGATAAAAACAAACAAAACATTTAAATATTATTATCAAATGCAACCTGCAACACTCGACAGAATTGTCAAAATCTATATAGTTAAATAATTCCTAAACAAAGCATTCTAACGCATTCAAACTTGATATTTTGAGGTTATAAGCCTCAAAGAAACGTTCCTCACATTGTAATCTACATATGTTGTAACCTTTGATACAAATATTAATACTGATGATGACATCAAGAATTATCTAGAAAGAATAAGCAAGCCCCTTATTATTTTAACTTCATCTTTTTTCTTTATTATAACCGTTTATCTTCACTAAAATATAAACTTCCTAACTGAAAGTAATTTTTTTGTTGGCAACAGGTAAAAATCCTTTTTTACATTAGCTAATACTCTCTTCTCATCTTAATTCAAATGTCTATTTCATATTCCTTACATTAAGCTCATTTCTTTTCCTAGCCCATTTCGCATGTGTCAACTTAGACCAATATTCTCGTCTTGTAGCTTTTCCTCTAGATCTTCTACTAATACTATTCTATTGTCTTGTTTATGTAGCTCATTTACCATTATTTCTTTTCTGTCTCTAAATCTTCGGCATCGCGCCATTTCCATCCACACTGGCGCTCGTGACGCCGCCTCTCGGTGATTCGGGGAACTTCAGCTCCTGGAAGCTCCCGCCCTGAGATAGTCGCCGCTCGCCTGTGATCGAAAGCGCCTCGGGAGGTTGATTGACGGGGTCTCGATTTGCTGCCGACGAACGGCTTTCTCTTAGATAACGATGTTCTCGGAAATGCCGCTGCGAGCGTCAGCAAAGTTAGTTTCGTTCATAACGGTTTTTGCGTATTCTTTAAGATAAACAATTGCTTTCTTGAATTTCTTCGTTGTGAGAAGATCGTAAGTCAGCAAGGTTCGAAATGCTTTATTCTTGAGAGTATGCAATTTCTCAGTTGTCAGAGCGCCGTGAGAAGTACAAATTGATACTTTTACAAATAACGCTTCAAATAATAATGTTGGCAATCATCGTTAGCAATGTTTCAAACATTAATGAACCGATGGACATTTCGTATTAATTATTTACGTAATTTTCTGAGAGTAGATCCAGTGGCACTGAATGAAATACACATGTATAACTGGTGACCAAAATATCCTCCGAAATGTTGGGAATATAAGGAAATATCGCTGTTGAGTGGTAACAACCCCAAACCAAAAGATATTCTAAATTATCTAAAAATATCATTGTCAAAACATTTCTCTCAACAAATATCATGATTCCCCTTTTAACCTTATTGATAACTACTATGCTCATGTATTTTTTAAGATCTTGGATTAGCTAAATTTTTTATTAACATTGATTTAAAATTGTTGTACTGTACATATTAAGCATGCTTGTGATGTTCCGTGACCAGAAAAGCAATTCTACAAGATGACGAGGGACTTCAAGAAAGCGTGTTTTTTTTCTGTCACTGAAATAATTATCGGTCAGCGTTTGTGCGTAAATATGAAATTATAAAGACTTGTACAGAAATAATGAGGTCGGGTGTATTGTGCGAACATTTTGATTGTCGTCTTACTTGCTTACTGGACAGGTACTATGGTTTTATTTGTATAACAAAGGTAGACGGACTATCGACTCGAATATCGATCAGAAGGCGAAACAGAAGCAGGTCATGGGTGATTAAACAGCAAAGCAAGCATCATGTGTTAGCCTGACAAACCAACAATGGCGCTTGAATTTGGCACACGTGACAAACCAATATACTGGCGGACAAGTACGTCATATGTGCCCAATAACCGTGCAGTGTACCTGAATATGCCTTGTGCTGACACTAACAGTCCTAGCAACTGCCTCTGCCTCCACACAGCCATTGATTTATCGCTAATGTTCCTGAGGACCGTGTCAATGCCCTCATTACCTTGCGTAAGGTAAATAATGCAGTGAATATCCCGTGAACTCATCAAAGGCAGTAAATATCCCTGGAGGAATGAAACCTGTTTTGTCCGACCAGTGCCAGATATCACACTCGTATGAGATCTGGAGAATCCATCATAATATGGGCAGAAATGTGTATTACAGAAAAGTTTCTTGGGATGCCCTAGGACTTTTTTCGACCCTAGGACATCTTTTCAACTTTGAAAGGTGAATGCGAAAGAAATCTATTACTTGACACCATAAACATTTATCTAGAATATGTTATTCCAAAGACTAGAAACATTTAGTTAACTCATTGTTTTACTGGGCTCTAAGAACTCTGTAATGGTTGAAGGAACACGATTCTCCCATTTACTTTCGTACTCATTGAACTCTATTCATCATGTAAGAAAGGTCTAAAATGGTGCGAGCTCCTCTCACTTCTCCACAAAGTATTCAAGTGAACGACTGTTCAACGAGGTGATGTGAAATCTCGTCGTCAACTACAATATAATATGTAATACAAAAAGTGAAAACAATTGAAGATTTTTAAAAAGGTATGTTAACATTTTTTGTTAGTATAATAAAATTTAATTATGTCTATTCAATAAATATTGTAATTTTTTCCACCAGGTTTAGTAGATTAATTATGTACTACGTTGGAAAGTTATTTTTGAAAAATTTGTTTGCTTTTAAACGAAAATTTATTTGACCTCAAATTAGAATTTTGGGGAGTTGACTCATGCCAAGGTTTGTAGGTGGAAACGACGTGATAGATGCAAGCGATTTAGTAGATAGAGGCACTGTGGTATGGCTACACGGCGTGGTACACGGAGACGATGTGGTATGTCTAGGTGACGTGGTAGGCGGAGGAAAATCGGTAGATGCAAGCGACGCAATAAGGTGCGGCGGCGTTGGTAGACAAAGGCTACACAGCGAGCTGGCGGGGGAGAGTGGCGAGTGGAGACGTGACGACCAGGCGCAACCGACCGGGCTTGGGGAGGGCCTCAGGGTTCCGTCCCTACGAGAGGAACAGCGCTGGGGGGCGGCGGGTCGCGGGCGCGCACGTTTTCACCCGTGCGTTCCCTTTGAAAGGGCTCCCGCGACCGCCGTGAAAGCCTGCGCGGCCCTCCCGCCCGAGGCGTCCGCCCGGGGTTAATCTGGCCCCGCGGCGCCGCCGCCAGCGAGCACTGACCCCGCCCCCCTCGGCCGCTGGGGAGCGCCGCCTGGCTTCTCGGAAGGGCGCGCGCGCTGCGGTGACGCTAAACAGCGCGCGGGGCCACAGGCTCACCGCTTGCCTGCGCAGGCGCCATTTGCTGGAGGCAACAGAAAACGCGAAATGGCTGCTGCAAACCAATGACGACTGCGACTGTAATAGCTAGGGCTGTGATTTATACGCAATAAAAACTGCGAAATATGTCCATATATGTGTAAAAAGTTTTGGTAATGTATGCAATTAAAAAAGCAAAATATGCGAAATAGTCCAGTGTAATATGTTAGTGTAAAAATAAATAAAAACTGTAATGTGGAAAATATGTATACAGCAAAAAACAATTGAAATCGTATAAATTGTTACAAGCGACAAACATTAAGTGAAAGGCTTAATTTTGAAGACCACTCATTTCTTAGGAAAATAATGGGAGATGCAGTTAATGTACTACAGTTCACAAAATTAAATAATATAGGTTTTGCAACAAAAATATGATTTCTTCTGAATTATAATAAAATCTAGTAACCACGGTGCATTTGGGGATAGAACTGTCCTAGTCGCTTACACGCTAACGTAACTGTAACTGTTGAGCTTCATTTCGCAGATGAGGGTGAATATGCAACAAAAGATGCAAATATGGCCTAAATATGCAATTATGATGATATATATATATATATATATATATATATATATATATATATATATATATATGTGTGAAATAAAAATAGCTTAAATTGATTCTAAATGCCTCAAAACGTATTCAATTGGTTGAAAGAGGATGTCTTAGTTAACAGAAAAAATATACGCAAATGCATATAAATCAAAGCCCCAGTAATGACAAGTTTACATTTTCAAGATCATTATTACACTTTTTATATGTATGTAGAAAGGTGTTTGGCGTTTTATGATTGGATTAATCGGACTCTTGTCAGCTAGCGGTGTTCCCAAACCTGGGCCCTGTTTTTGTTTTGCTATTCACGCCGGAGGCTCAGGAAGAAATGTGGCATGCATGACGTATTCCCTTCGTCGTTTCTAGCTTACTTGGCCTGCCTAAGCATTCTTTCGTCACATCTATAGAAACCGAGACGATTGAGATGGAAAGCTACATATTTGTTTTGCCCCGAAAGGGAGTTTAACCCGAGATCTCAACAAGGAAAGCTATAAAGCTATCATGAGTCACCTGAGAGGCTCACAATGTTTTTGGGGGTGGGGGGAGACTTTTATCCAGCCAATAGCCAGTTACCTTTTATGTCCGGTTGGGACGCATACACTAGACACCAACACACTTGCGGGCCCCTCTGATCTAGGGTCAGCAAAACGCGAGACCCTCCGCGACAACACGCACATGAGAGATAAGGGACAAACAACCAATCTCAATGCGGGACTTAAACCCGTAACCCTCCGGATTGGAGAATTGAGTTGCTACCCGATCTTAGCCACATTGGCCATCCAGGACAGCACAATTTGTATTTAATAAAGCAAAATTTTGACAACCCGGTCTGTCGAGAAATGCACTGTCATTTTCACGGCTATTACTAACGTATTCCTTTTGTAACTTAAAGTTCCCGAACGTAAAGCATAACTGATATCGACTAAAAGTTCTCAATTGAAATTTTGGAAGATTTTCTGAGAGGCGATGTCACCTCTCGCGTAGTAATGATTCTCAGGCTAACCCAAAGATGCAGGAGATGATGCAGGACATTCTCAGGCTAACCCAAAGAGTTAGAATATACTACATAGAGTGGCTGACTCTATGGTTTCAGCGCTCTTGGTGAGCGCTCGCAGAACTAGGGGCCGCCATGTTTTTTGCAGTCATGAGAGGTGCCTGATAGTGGCATATAGAACTGTTGTATTGATTCTACGTGTTGTTTGTATCAGATCGTATTTCTATATTGTTCCTTCTCGTTTAATTGATTTTAAATTATATTAGTGATTAGAATAACAATATTTATAATTCCTTCAGTATGTTCGGCATATAACTGTAAAATTTGAAGTAATAAAACCACAAATATATCATTTTTCAAGTTTGCCGCCTTATTTGTGATCTATTTGTTTCCTTTTTATTGCAATAACGTTCACTTTCAGGCGTTACGCTATCTACAATAACATTTCTACAGCTTTCATTCTTATGACAATAACCGATGTAGGAAGCAAAGTATTTTTAAAATTTGTCATTTCGTTCTCCTTACATATTGTGATTTGTTTTTCAACGATTGGTTTTTAGTCGTGAGAGCACAGAGTAAAAGGATTTATATTGCGGGCGGCCCCTGCCCACTTGGCCTCCAGCAGCACCAAACGGAATACTAGAATACTCCGTTTTCCTGAGGGCGCTGCTTTGCAAAAAACATGGCTTCAATTTGCTGCAAAGATGGAGGCGTTTCAGTCACTCTTTGTAATATATTCTAACTCGTTGGTCTAACCGCAACTTGTTCGTTAAGTGTGTGTGTGTGTGTTAGGTGCTCAAACTCACATCGTCTGTTCTTAGCACAATTTCTGCTAAGACCATTCATTCTCGCCATACTAAAAACGGTGCTTCAGCGCCCTTTCTTACACTATTCCTCTGTCCTAACGTAGGTGATGCTGTCTCGAGCGAAGTAATCTAGCGGTGACATTTCGAGCTATTTACCGGAGAAATGCGAATTTAATATAATTCATCCGAACCGTAAAGTGCTCTAACGCTCTGCTGTAACGTTCTAGATATGTGATAATTTGCAGGTAGGTGAAAGCACTGTTGAATATTCTCACACCGTAGGCTAGTTGTCACATGAAACTTAAAGTATGTCACATTTCATTTTTATAAGTTTCCACTTATTTGAGATAATCAAGAGTGGAACCTGTTGAAGAAAAAAAAATTACTCTTGAAGTATGTGTTTTAATTCACAACGTTTTGAGGACGGTTGTGTATTCATTATCAAGCAAATTTTAACCCTTTCTTATTGAAATTTCGGCATGCAATCACGAAGTGAATGTCTATTTTAAGGACCAAATTAATTAATATTTTAAATAGTATAAAATCCATAATAATTTTTAACAAATATTTCACCATTTTGTAAATATTTGTTGTCATATTTCCAAAAACTGAATCAGGTTTTGTTATGTAGTCCGTGAAGGTGCAATCTTTGACTCTCATTTTTCTTCAGTTGTTCCAATCCTGATATCCAAAATAACTGGACACATAAAATTAATCTTGGACAATCTCATTAATAATCTTGGACAATAACAAAAATATTTAGAATAAGGTGTATAGGGGTGTGATAATGATCTACTTATAATCTAGTAATGCACTCTGATCTTCCCTTCTACTTCATAATTTTCCGTGATATAACGATATGAGAGATACAAAGTTTCAGATTTCAAAAAAATATTTTGTGCATTATTAACATTACGAAATAGATGTGTAGTTCAGAAAATGTATTTTAGTATGAAGCACTCAGTAATAGATTCCACAAAGAATTATTTTCGTCTTCGATGGTTTAATTTTTCTTTCCTCACTCTAAGTGTAAAGTTACACTTTGCGTCATTTACTCTTTCAAGGGACGTAATATCCGGAGTTTATTCTATTACAGCAGACGAGTAACCTCGAGAAGTGCACCGGCTGAGCGTCGAACCTCGGCTTTCGCGCTTCGCCGCCATGTAATAATGGGTCACGCGTACTTTAAATTAGTTTTAGTTTTGTGAACAAGCATAACTCTCCCCTTGCGACCTTTTGTGCTGGCATTAATCTTGTTAGGGTCTCATTCCTACTTTCATCATGTTGGAAACGCAAACTTTAAATGTATGAAATATGAAATCACTTAAATGCCCAGCCACGAAGGAAAACGCGTAGGAGAGCAATTGCATTCTCTGGAACGACTTTTTTCCCGTAGTTACTTCTCATGCATAAATGAGTATCTGTTCCAACGTACAAACGAAATTTTCCGCCTCCCTTGGGCAGTAAAGTGGATAGACCAGGGAGACTTCGGATAGGAAGCTTCTTGAGGCAGAGGAAACGGGTAGGATGAAAAGAAATGCCTTGGATTTTGCACAAAACGATTAAAGTAGAATGAGTTAACACAATTTCAACTGAGAGTGCATTTTAAAGTCTCGGATATCTGGGTAAAGTTTTTTTAGTATCAAATTGAATTGTTACGGTTGCGAAGTGTTTGACGATTTACTCTGGCATGTAGAATGCGTTAACAATTTCATTTCATTTATGTATTGATCCTACATTTTGTGTTTATGGTTGCAATATCTAACGCGAAACTGTCAGCGGATGACGTATATGAACCAACTATAATCATACTTTATCAGTAGCCTTATCAGATATATCTGGCATATCAGATATTATGGCAGAGAGATTTGCATTTAACTTTGTTGGCACAAATGCAAGGGGCCTCATTGGTCGGCCTGCTGCCTGCAAACGGTCTGTCTTTTGACAACTGAAAATCGAAGACATCTGACAATGAATTACTATTAGAGCTTCATTTCGGATTGTTTCATTTGTCATCCGGGAAAAGCTGAGCTTTGATTTTCAATATCTAAATCGTGAAGACTGTGTTTTTGGACAAGATAGTACATACAATTTATTGTCTTCTTCGCTGCTATTAAAATAAACAAACATTTTGAGACACACATACAACTGCCAGCGAATGTTGAGATTTGCTTTTAGTCCTAGATGTGTTATGATTGCAGAACTAAGCATCAGCAATAATGAGTTTATCTTTCTCGCAAAATGGCTTAACATAAAACTTAACGTCTTACTGGACTTATTTATTTCAATATCACGAATGCTCGTATCACTTACGCTGCGTATTACCAGTTTAAAGTGGCAAGGAAACACTTTTTCAACCACTCCACTCTCCAATATACGTGTTTCAAAGAAGTTTCTGTGAAGATTCTGGTGTAATGTAAACCGAAGTGAACATTAGAAATCATGGTGTTCATTTCATGTGTTCATTAAGGGAGAACTTGGTTTGCATGGTATTGATAAAGCGAAGAAGGGTTGGTCTCTGGGAATGGTAGTGTCTCTTTCGGGCGCAGTGGATTAATCGTCACTTAACCTCGATGGTCTTCATCGCATGAACCAGAAAGTAGGTCGACTCCTCTTCCCGGCCTTTCCCCTCCTCCCATTCCCCTCCGAGGCCTGACGAAGGCGCTTCGTCCTCCAATAACGAGGCGCTTATTACGCGACCCGACAGTCATTTTTTTCTCAATTTACCGCGGCGCAAGTAAGGGCAGTTGCCAACTTATTTAACGCAAACTTTCCCCCTGAAACATGCAATTTAAGAAAAGAGCGGCGGGGAGGGACGGCGACGCGACAAGGAGGTCGAAGGGACGGGAGAGGGCGGGGCGTTCTCTGAAAAATTAAAACGTACTATCCAGCGCTTGACGCTACTCGACGCAGCTTCAATCTAAGTTTGCACCTCGGCCGCCAGGCTCGACGGCGCGATGTGTAGTTGGAGCTCGTTGCACCAGATGCGCCTGCCGGCTCCTGTAGCCTTGCTCAGTTTTCTTTTTTATTGGTTATTTAAGGTCGCATCAACATCTAGGTCATTAGCGACCACTATTGCTGTTAACGGTATGGTAACTATGAAGATGAAACGATATGGTGATGATAAGGGGTGAAAGGACGAACACAAATACAACCATGCCCGAGGCGGGACTCGAACCCGCGACCTTTCGGTCCGAGATCACTACGACACTACTGCCTTAGCGATCTCGGCCACCGGGCCGACCTTGCTCAGTTTGTTTTTGGCGGTTTTGTAGTACATTCTAAGCTTCCCGAGTGACTCGCGTGAGATACATTGAAAGCGCGTCCTCTCTTAGAATTCATTAACAATGAATGGTCATTGCTTATTGGTATCAAAAGGAACATTTTTCTTCTTTTAGCCCATTAGTACGCGGGCAATAGTTATAAGGAACTGACTGCGAGAAATATTGGGGCATTAAATTTCATGACCTACTGATTCGTTACCCTCAATCATTACCAGTTATTACAATATACAATAGACATTATTTTCAATATTCTTATCACATTTAATTTTATGTATAGACATTTGTAACAAAACGACCGCTTATAATTGAGATAACGTATCTCTTCGCACCTTTAAATGATGAAGTTATTGTGAATTTTTTGACTACAATAATTGACCGCTAGTTCGGGTTCATGGGATTAAAATGTTTTTGACTTTACATTTATTTAGAAATCTAATAAATCGCGCGTTATTAGAATCGAACATAACAAAATAAGTTGATGAGATGGAGGCATATTTTGATGCATGAGAGGGTTGAGAAACTTCATAACGAAACTGTATTAGAGCGCAGTGGAGCGCAGTTTGACAACTCTGGCAACAGTTTTCATAGTCACGGGATTCGCTGAGGTTTCTGTGAATTCGCTGTAATACGACGGAGGGGTGAATAAATATACCGTTCTCTTTTTTATTGTTAAAATAGAATATGTACCCGTAGGAGGTTGTATAGCTCACCGGGGAGACAATAAAATGCTAAGAGCCTTCCTTCACACATTTCAATGTTCTACTTTTGAAACTTTCTGTAGAAATGGCATACATCACTCAGGTATTTCTCACACGCCGGTGCCATGCCGAATAAAGCACATTTACTAAAATGAAATAATTTTTGAAAAAAAAAACGTTTTCTATTCCCATTTTTTACTTCTGACGTTAAAGAACTTGTGTTATGTAACACAACTATTATCTTAAGTCGGTAATCAAATTAGTTAGGGTGAATTTAATAATCGTCAAAGGGTTTAGGGGCCATAATAAACCAGTAGTACCAAGACAACGTAGAATATCATTCCACATTCGTAAACAAACTGTTTTGTTCGGATCGTGTAAATGAGAAAGAAATGCAATCGTTTATAAAACTCCTGTACACCTTTATATAATTGCCGGCTGGACCATCAATTGACAGCAATGTGCTAATACCATGTAGAATGATGTTACTATTGTCACGTTATAAAGTCTTAGAATTGTTCTGTGCACGTTCATTTCGTTTTTAGTGTGTTGCACAGAAGTTAACACGTACGACGAACACAGAAGTTGCACACGAAGTAACAACGTACGTAAACACAAAATAAAAAAGTTTGCTTTCCTGTCTCAAGGCGTCGTAGATAGAACACAATATGAAAAGACTGAAAAAATGAGCTTGAAATGGATCAACAACAGAGAGAAACGAATATTCGCGCAGTCTCGTAGACTCAATGGGATTTACAGCAAGCTAAAAGCATACTATTTGTAGCCATGACACCTGTGACAGATGCATCATACGTTTCTCCATTGTCAGAGAATTGTGAAGCGGGAAAGTCCTCTCAGCTTCGTTGGAAATCAACGGTAAATCCTCGGGGAACTCGAAGCAACGCCACCCTGGACAGCCAGCGAGGACAGGACATCGTTCGACCGGGAGGACTTCTCGCATCCCTCTACTCACCCCTCACTTCCGGTCGTCCTCCTCTGACTGGTCCCCCTCCCCACTCCCGCGGGCAAAACACGCGCTTCTGTTTTGCCGCCTCGACACGTTCTGTCATCTCGCCTCCATCCATCACGGCCGTCTGCGATCTGCATGGCCCGCGCCAGCCAGAAGGCCATGGTCCCCCGCGCCGCCCCCCGGCTCCCGCCCACCCCGCACGCCCATCTCGCCCCGCCCGCCTCGCACACCCTCCGCGCCCCCCCGCCCGCCTGCCTGCCTCTCCCCTCGCCCCCCCCCCCCCCCCGCCCCGCCCCCCCCCCCGCCCGCCCGCCCAATCCTCGCCCGTTCCTCACCCGCCCACCTACTCGCCCGCCCGCCCACTCGCCTGCCCCCTCGCCCACCCGCTCGCCCGCCCGCTCGCCAGCCCACCCAGCGCGTGCTGGGCGGGGCTGCACTGCGTTTGAAGCGACCGTCGCGTGTTTTGCGCCGGTGAAAAATGGTGCGCGCTCTGATTCTAATGTGTCTCGAGGCATGAAGAGCTCCTCGTGCCTGCCCCTCCCCCGCCCTCCCCACCCCCGCGAGCGATGCGGCGTTAAATGTAGCGCTTTCTGTCCCACGGAGGAAGAGGGCGACGATGAGGCAGAGGACGGCGGGATGTCAAAAAATGAGAGCGAGAAAGTGAGGAGGTCTCGGAGCTAGGGATTTACAAACCTTTTTGGGATAGGAGAGACGATGCAAATTCTGTAAGCTTACATTTACCTACTGTTTAAAACCTAATGAAAGGCATTCTTCTTATAATCTGTGTATCTATTGTCGTAATGAATTTCACAATTTTACACACATTAATATTCAACGAAGAAACGAATTTAACTTTAATCTGGTCTGAATTGCGCTCTAGAGGGTGAAAAAAATATAATGTTAAATGAATGCATGTTTCAAGAAATTGAGTTCGTGTAAGTTGCTGTGAAGAATGGATTAGGCCGAGTATTAAGAAAGTGTCCATACATGATTTGTGCAGTTATTAAATCATGAGATTGTAATTTTCTAAAATCACGATATTTTACATCCATTTTCAAATTTTAGTATCACGAGTAATTAGAAATCATAATATTGCCCACTTGAGGGTAAGCAATAACAATGAACAGAAAAAAAATCAGTTTTCCATTGACTTCAATTTAAATCTACCCGTCACTACACAGCAAAAAATAACAATAGAAATAACGACGAATAGGTTCGACGACCCTTCGGTTCCACAATAACGCGTTAATTGAATCAAACACTACGTTATTAACTATTAAAATTACTCTTTTCATACACTGTTTACTCTATAATTCCGGGTGTTTTTAAAAATTTTGGACTTTCCGTAGTTAAAACAAATTACCTCTGCAGTGAAATTCATTACAATCTACCCCAATGTTCCAGAGAGATCTGAAACGTGTCACGATTCTCTGCTTGTTGAAGAGAGGCTTTGGAAACCCCCTGCGCGAGAGAGACGTGTGAAGCTTTTCGCTGAGCGACAAATAAGCAAATAATGGCCCTGAAATATATCATAATATATCTCGGAAGCTTTAAAAGTGAAATTTAGTGAAGTTGGCGGGTGCGAAATCTGTGCAGCTTTCGGGTGATGGGAAAGCTGGGATCTCATGAGACTCGTCAGAAAGTGTGCATTTTCATTTGATTTAAAGTACTCAGTAAAAGTAGACATGGAATGTTTGCTTATACTACTTATTTAAATGTTTAGAAAAGTGAACTGGACATCAGTAACTGCAACGTATTAAACTTGATGATAAATGTATATTAACTTTATTAAAAAACAAAAGATGTATTTTTCACTTTTTGGTAAAGATTTTGGTAGATTTTTTCTTCGAACGTTTCTTGGCCATTTGATTACAATTTATTTCACTAATATTAATAAACTGGAAATATTTCAACTTGCTAACTTTTGACAACACTATTTTTTGCACAATATATCGTAAAAGTTTATATTTATTGTGATATTTTATTTTGTGGCGTTTCGCAGTACCGTTTGGTTTCTTATTTGTCTTCATCTACTTTTGTAACAGGAACTATCATTCAAAACGTGTTTAAAATATGGTTCGACCCTAAATTATGTTCAGAAAATACGAGAATTGTTACATCATTTACGTGCATGATGAAAACCAAACTCTTTTTGTACGAATGAAGGAATAAAGTGTTTCTTTTTTCATTACTTTCCCACGGATATTGCGTTCAAACAAGAGCTTTTGTATTGCGATAATAAGCGTGCATAAATCGGCATAATCACGCCTGTGTATCGTTGAACGGTTCAGGCGTTGCCATCTGGATCCGCGTCGGCGGCTCCTATGCTAACGAGGTGGTGGCTGGCGCTGCCACTGTGTTTGAGCGCGGAGAGCTCATCGCGATCTCGGCGGGCGAGCCAGGCGTGGCGGGGGCGTGGTGGGGGGGGGGGGGGAGGGCAAACGCTGGGGGGTGTGAAGGGCGAGCGGCGGTGGAAGCGTCGGGGCCTGTGCCAAGAGTAGGCGGCAGCTGGAGGTGGCGGGGGTTGAAACTAGAGACCGGGAGGGCCGCAGATATGACGCGGGTTTTAATGGCGGGGAGAAGGAAAAGCGGAGGTGATTGCTGGGCCAAGGAGGAGGGGATGGCAACAGCAAATTTAGGGCAATAGATTCAGACGTACAATACAGGATGGGGAAGTGCATGAAAGACGGTTAATGCAAGGGGTGAGGAAGGTGTTGTGTGATGGGAGTGGGAGATGACTACGAGGTGACAAACGGGGAGGTGGGGGGGGGGGGGGGGGCGGAAAAGGTGAAGGTGACCGCACGGAGTGGAAGGGGCAAAGGAGAGCAAAGATTCCGTAGGAGAGGGGGGCGCCCATGCAAACAGCGGCGGAGGAGCAGGGGGAGGGAGGCACCCCTCCGTCCCTCCCCTCTGCCCCGCCCCCGTCCTCCACCTCCTCTCGCCCCCGGGCGTTGGGCCGAATCTTGGCCTGATGAGACTATTAGAGCCTCCGACAACAGCCAGCGAACGTTAAGCTTCTATTAGGCTGCGACTACCTTCCCGCGCTGCCATTGTTCATTAATAGACCACTGAGGACTTTAATTAACATTTAAATTACTTACTGAAGGCGCGGGCGGGGCAGAGGCGGGGGCGTGGCGGGGGGGGGGGAGAGGGTAGCGGAAAGGAGGTTTGCCGTCGCGATAGCGTGGCAGAGGAGCTAAGGCTTAAAATCTGGGCCTCTTTGAAAACTTCGCTCAAGCCGTAAGCTCTCCCGTGTGTGCCCCGCGCCGGCGGAGTCACAAATTCGATATTCGGCCGCTGGCTGTAAAGCAGTTTATACATGAGATAGCGCCACTCTCGTCTGTATTTCACTTCGATTACTAACTATAATGGACTTTCTGATCGTTATCAGATTTCTGGAAGTTTTATTATCATCTGCTCTGTGTAACCAATTAGAGTGTACTTTGCTCTCAGCAGCACACGGAAGGTGAAACTGTTTTACTGATAAAATTACGCGAGGTTTTGCTTAACTCTACGTAAACATTTGCAGGATTAAATTAATTTTTCGAGTGTTTTGCGCGATGAAACTAATTAAACGGTGTGTGAAATACAGGAGAGGCAGCACTTCTGCGACGAGTGTTTGAAGACAATGTTGTCTGACGGATTTTAAATCGGAAAGCCTAACGAACCAAAACATTAATTCTAAATTAGTTGATGCGTTTTGGGCCTAATTAATTTACTCACTTGTTTAAATAAAATGTTCACAAGCAAACTCTAGTCATCATTTTCTGATGAGAAAAATATAATGTTAAAGTCACTGTAAATTTATGAGCGGTTTCAAAAATAGCGTTTTGAGTGACCTTTTGACGTTGAAAGTTTTTTATTTGGAAACTCGAATCTGCTGAAAAACTTTCTGAACTCATTTATGTTTACCATGTGGACTATTAAATGGTTGGTACTTTTTGGAAGACAACATAGTTCATCTGAACATTTCTGATTCTTTTGCTTAAGGATTCTTTGTTGTGCAAAATAAATTGAAAAGTTTGGACGAAAATGTAATATCGCGTTTCGTATTTATTTTGCAAGCTATTTTGGAAATATTTAGAGCTTTGGATGCTCTCCTGCATTTCGTATTTACCAGAGACTGAAAAATGCATGAAGTGTTTGTTATGGGTATATATTAGAAAACAGTGCCGGAGCTGAACTGTTTTGAATCAGAGAGAAAATTGAAATTTAGAACTCCAAGCGCACATTTCAAACACCAAACCAAACGCACAGTCCAAATCAAAACAAAACAAAAACAAAACCCTGAGGCATTTTTAATTCAGGAACATAATTTTAAAGTATTTTAATTTTACAATATAGCGTTGAATAATAATACAAAATTGTTGTGTTATATTAAAACAAATATTGCTTTTCTGTAAACTTTCTCATCTGCAAATGTATATCTTTTCTAATTTGTCACTTTTTGTGTCCTGAATTGCATGACCTGAGACGATCGCCCAGACTGTCCATATCTAGTACGAAAATTCTAATTTATTAGTCAGAAAAAAATTATTTTTCACGTTTATAAACAAGAGCTTATTGTATTTTTATTCAAATCACATTGTAGCTAAGAAAGAAACACAAGACATGTTGACACCTAACAATCTCCATTTGTAGGAAATCATTTGTCTCATTTTGATGAACGTTCTTAGTAATTTTGTTGAACGATGTGCAACGAAGTGGATGTGCTCTGATCACGCTCGGGCAATTGACTTTTCTGTTTTTAATTATCCATTTGAAAAAAGTTCCTTACCTTGTAAACACTCCACAGCCAACACTTTCACAGGCAAGGTTTGTTCATGTAATACTATAAATAGTGCATGCAATATTTATAAGGAATTGTCAAGCGTATCTTCTTCTATTCAGTGTGAAAACGTCATCTTGAATGAAAGAAAACCCTGATTCTGTTGTAGTAACCTACGCGAATTTGCTCTGCTGTCCCTCGCGGTTACTTTCTTTTCATTCCATCGTTTATGGCAAGACGACTCTGTCTGTGCTTGATTTGTATTCTTCGCCAAATAATCACTATTTTTTAGTTTAAAGAACAAGATAGCAAATAGGGACAGTCATAAACGTGGGGAAGTGAAACAGAGGAAGAAGTTATTATATAATTCCTTTCCGGACTACCTTTTGGAGTAAGCAAGTGTGTCATTCGACGTATCTCGGTCTGTTGGTGAGGAACTGGCCATATTTTGTAGTTTAAAAAAATTCAAATTAATAAATATGCGAGTAAAATAACTTTTATCTACTTTGGTTATCTAGGACTATTGAGACGGATCTAGGACGAATAGGACGTATTAGGTTATCTGGAAGGTTATCTTAAGTCAAACATCACGAACTGCGATTAGTATCGTACTAAGAGCAATTAGAACTCATTGTGCGTGATGCGTGTGTAAGTGTGCGTTCTAAAATCCCAGGACTGCTGTTAATTACTATCAACACCAGTCTGGAACGTCTCGCAGGATAAATGGACAAAGTTAAACGAAAATTAAAGTATATTGACATTTTAACAAAGTGGATATACAATATTCAAATCATAAACCGGCTGAGGTTGCTCAGGGCATCAACTGATGTCACTGCTTTGCCTCTGTCCGCGAGGTCCCAGGGTTCGGGTCCCGAAGGTGACAAGAATTTTGTCAATAGCTCGATAACTGATCTGATCAAGCTAGCTTCAGCAATCAACACCAGAGGAATGCCGCAGCCGTACCCTAACAAGAAGACCACGGACTGCGCGCGATCTTCCTTGTCCTAACGTCACCTCTTGCACACATTTACGTTTATACACTCTACACTAACACACATGTCGGGGAATCAATCGAGAGCTTAGAGCTTGTACCGACTGGGGCGGCGAACCACTAGGGGGAGATACCTGAGTGAGGAAAACTCAACTGGGCAACGTGTAGGTCGGCACCGGATCTTATCGTCGAGCGAGAGAAAGCAGTTGACACGTCTAGAAACACGAAATAACCAATCAATCGAATTACATCTTATTATAACACTCATTCGGTTAACAAGCGAGGCCTGACAGCCTCATTGTTTGCCGTCTTACGATTCTTAGTTCGTAAATACAATCCTGGCAAAATTATTAAACTAAAACATTCTTTCGTGTTTCTCTACAAATGTCTTACAATTATGGTTTTGTACTAGTCTAATACATTTAGTACTTGCATTTGACTGTCACTAGAAATTGTAACAAGCAAGACAAGGAAAGTTATGATGTTAAAACATGTCATTACCTCCATGAGAACCTGTTTGCTTTGTGTGAAATGCCTGCCTACGTATAAGTTATTCATTCAAATATTCAATTCTTTTAGAGTGCTCACTGGTTTTAGTACTATGAGTATAAGATTGAACAGATCTGAAGATTAGTGTTAAACATCATTCAAAACTTTATAATTATCATTTTGGGTCGAGTTAAAAGTGCTTTATAATAACTCGTCAAAATTTAGCACCAATATGAAGACATAAAGTCTGCAAGTGAAAAAAGTGTAATAAATATGCCTAAAAGGCTTAAAATGCTCATTGAGAACAAGGGAATGCATACTATGTATTAAAAAATTCGTATGTTACCGTATTCCAAACTTGTTCGTAAATTTTATTCGTAAATTTTCGTATTTGTATTTGTAAATTTTAAAAAAATTGCAATTGAAATGCTCTTAGTCTAATAATTTGGACGGAACTGTGTGTGATAAAAGCAGAGTTTGACATCTGGCGTTCTGGTGATATGAACGGCGTTCCGGTACCTTGGGAAAAATTATTAAATTTTATTATAAATATATAACAATTTCTATTAAAATAGTTAATTTCGGGCGCGTTCTAGAATCTAAAACTTTAGAAATCAAGCACAGGATAAAACTATTAAATGTGTCGTAGCCGCGACACTATGCCAGTAACAAATACATTGTCGACCGTGTTGGTGGCTTTTGGAGCGAGGCGTTAGTACGTTGGCGCTCCCAGTTCATTGACTCGTCCCCAGTGAAGCAACCAGGTCGTCTGCCGCCACCGCCGCCGCCACCGCCGCCGCCGCCACCGCCACCGCCACCGTCACCGTCGCCGCCGCCGCCGCCGCCGCCGCCGTCGCCGCTGCCGCCGGCACCGCCTCCACGAGCCCCCAGGCCCGGGCGCGCCCTCGAAGGGCCGCGGCCCGTTTGATTAATTTCTCCGGCGCGGCGCGCTCTGCGCCCGGTCCCCTACCGCGAAGCCTCCCTGGCTCAGCAGCGGGGGGAGGGGCCTCGGCAACGGGGCGGGGCCTCAGAATGCACCGGCAGAAGCAGAGGACGGAACAGGTGAGGATGACGCGAATTGGGAGGTAACAGGCTAGGCATGTGATAGGCAGCGAAGAAGAGGGCGTAATTGTTAGAAGAGCTGAAATATCCATTACTAAAAGTGATTACGGAATGTTAAAACAAGCTGTAGATCCCTCAGAAGTATGTAGATGATTTTAAAGGCAACAATATACGATTTCACATTTTCATAATGAATTTTAAACGTTTGACATACACTATTAATTCAAAGTAGCTAGTTAGAAATAAGTTCATTTTATCGTTTAAGTAATAATTAACCTAACTAGTGTCGAAAATCCTACCATTGTCGGGAGTGTAACCCTAAGACCTCCCAGTCAGAGGAACTGCAGTCACATGCCCTGAGCCACCTCTATCAGTGGGCGAAAGTACGTAGTGGATCGCTGAACGGGGCCGCCCACCGGCGCCGAAGAGTAACAGCTGCCCTTCCAGAGCATCTACCGTTTGTTGGTTCTTATTTTATTTATTTATTTCTTTTTCTCCCTATAAACTCTTCACTTAGTGTGATATTTATTTTTGTATTTACGTTTTCACACTGTATCAGTTCAAATTTAGTATTCTGAGCAATTCTGTATATCCTAGGGCGTTGTAAACAGGAGGGCGTGGGACCCGAATCGTGAAGTGCGTTAGGCGTGGCGTGGTGTACTTGTCTTCATGTGGCATGGCGTTAAGAAGTAAAACAGGGTGCAAAGAAGCGCCGTTCAGAGTGGCGAGAAGGAACAAAGTATAGCGTAAAGGAGTGATGTGTAGTGGGGAGGGGCAAAGTGTGGAGAGATTTCCTTGAAGTAACAAAGTTTGGCGTAAAGGGCGAAATGTGACGTGAAGGGATGAATTGTGATGTGCTGTGGCGAAGTGTAACATGAAGGGACGAAGTGGGCGTAAAGGAGCGACGTGTAGTGTGAAGGGAAAGTGTGGCTTGAAGGGGTAAGGAACATTTTATATTGAAATGAGGGAGCGGAATTATTTAGACGTGTGTATGGGCATGTGCAAGGTCGATCGGCGCAGGGTGCATCGGCGCAGGGCGATAATGAAGAGGGCAATGATTCACAGAGTAGCGTAGGACGGTGTGGAAGGATGTACTCGTGGCGAAGCGAAGTCAGAAGGGGCAGCAGGAGCCAGCGCAGAGAGGGCAGCGCGGGGTTTGTCTGAGCCGGGTTCTCACCCCGAAACAGAGGACGTGGCTCGGGGTATGGCGTAATGCGGAGGGCATAGTATGGGATAGGTGTCATTGATTGATTGATTTTTTCGTGTTTCCGGGCGCGTCAACTGCTTCGGTCCCGTTAGTATAGTGCATGTTTTTTCTCGGGACATGGCGGTGATCTTCCCCGCTGGATGGCGAGATCCGGCGCCGACCTACCGTCCCGTCGGGTAGCGGTGTTTCCCCTAACCAGGACTCTCCACCAGCGGGGCAACGCCCCAGCCGGACAAGCTCTAAGCTCCCGACCGGTCTCCCGGAATATGTGGTAGTGTAGTGCATGTTAGTGTAATGTGTGTGTTAGGGAGAGGATAGGACATGGAATAGGAAGGACAGATCGCGCGCGGTCCGTGGCCCGTTGGTAGGGTACTGCTCCGGCATTCACCTGGTGTTGATCGGAGAAACCACGGAAAACTACCGATCAGAGCAGGCGGTCGCTAGAATTCTCCTCCAGGCAGCGACTGAATTCGCCCAGCAGAAAACCTAGTGTCGAAAATCCTGCCGCCGTCAGGACTCGAACCTAGGACCTCCCGGTCAGAGGCGCTGCAGTGACATCAGTTGATGCACTGAGCTACCGCTACCGGTGGTAGGTGTCATGATACGGAGCATTGTGGGGGCGCAGAAATGGTGTGAAGAGGGGCGTGGTGCGTGGGGGAGTGCGTTGGCTTAGTGTGAGGTGCGGCATACTGCGGAGTGATGTGGTATGGGGAAGCGGGGCGAGGAGCAGATGGGTGCATGCAGAAGGGGGGGGCGCAGCAGCGGGGTGAAGGGGGAAGGTGGAGCGGGGAAGCATAGTGCATGAGAGCATGGGGGGGGAGGCGTGGAGGGGAAGCATAGAGCGGGAAAGTGGAACAGAAGGGCGGGGAGTGGGATGCGGACCAGAGGGCGGAGAGCGGGGATCCTAAAGCGGGTGGGCATGGAGAGGGAGAAGTGGAGCGGAGGGAGCGGGGAAGCACGGAGAAGGGAGGCGTGGAGCGGGAAATTAGAAGGAAGGGCGGGGAGTGGGGTGTGAGAGGGGAACGTGGAGCGGATGGGCTTGGTTAGGGGAGGACTGTAGCGGAGGGGCGTGGTGCAGAGGAACATAGTGCGTGGAGACGGCGTGTTGCGTTATCTTAGTGCGGACGGATGCGGTACGGGGCTGTGGTGAGAGGTGCAGAGGAGCATGGAACGGGGGCCGGGGGGGGGGGGACAGGGGAGGGGCGGGGGGCGGAGCGGGGGGGGGCGTAGTGCGGGGTGCGAGTGGGTATTGTGCGCAAATGAGCTGTCATCAAGGGCCGCTTGCGGCTTCCTAGTTTATTGGGAGCGTTTGCGCGCAGAAACCCCGCGACGCGCCCCGCCAGGTATTAATTGAAAGTTATGTTCCGATGGAGGCAGCCCATTGTGCCGCGCGCCGGGCGCCGATGCGACTGTCTCCGGGCGACGCGGACTAATGGAGACACTCGCGAGGGCGGGAATGACTAATTATTGCTTACGAAACAATTCATAATATACGAGGGCTATTGGGAAATAAACTTACGGTTAACTTTCGTTTCGTATCTCAATGAGCAAAGTCCACAATTCAATACTCAGCAATGATTTATTGCATTATGATACTGTTTTTGTTATACAATTGGCATAGATAGCAATATCTTACTCATATTCATCACTAGGTATTCAGCTGTTGAGCAGCTTTTAGCTACGTCTTCGCTTTCTTCTTACATTCACAATGTTTACATTTTTCGCTTAAATTCACTCTTTCTCCCTTTTAATTGTTTTTATTTTATTATTAAATTGTTTTACTTTGAAAGTAAAGTTCACTCGTAGCATTAAATAATACCCTACATCAGGAGTAATAATCTAGCAAGTTGCAATCTAGCAACAGTTGTGTTTCGTACGCTAGGAAATTTGTTGTTGACCAAAACGTTGTCCATTTTCATTCTACATTCTAAATAATAAGACTTGAATAAAAATAATACATACTGTTTCAATATTTCTTTTTCTTTTTTACTTTATTTTTTAATTATTAATGTAGTAAATAACGCAAAACGTATATTGCCGGTGTTCACAATAAAATGGTCTTTTTCAATATTTTCAATACAACTTTTTACAATTAATGCGTGGAAGGTCACTTGGAAATGTTCTTCTAAGAACTGTAGAGTAGTGTCAGTTGTTGTTAAAACGTCAAGAGAGTATTATGGGGTGCAACAAAAGCTCATAAAAATTACGTTTTACTTGGCAAAAGGAGTGTTCGATTGAACGCTTGAAATAAATACGCGAAAGAGCGAAAGTGTAAAAAGAGCGGTACCAATAAATGATATTTTTATATTTTGGTGAGAACCCAAATAACCATTATTTTAACTTTCACAGTATAATTTTAAAACTTTCTACTGCAATAGTTTACTGATACGAACGTATTGTGGTATGTTCTAAAGCAGAGCTTTTCAAATGAATGAATCATATTCTTAATATTAGCTGGCAGGCAAAGACATTAAGCTTAATAACATGTGTAGAGACGAGAACCAATTAATGTGTAAGTAGTGGTGCTAAACAGCACGTACTTTCTCGCCTTAAGTAATGGTTATCTAATATTATTTATACTTTAATTTCTCTCCGAATTATCACATCTCAGTCGTCCTTTTTTGTGAAACTCCTTGCAAATGGTAAAACATTTGGTGCCAAAACAAAATGATTTCAACGAAATATCACCACATGTTGGACCATTATAACTGATTTTCATAAAGCTAAATCATGTCACAACAATGAGACGTAATTCACTGAAATTTGCAAGTCGTGTCGCGGAATGTCATTGTTGCATTCCAATCTGATATGCCCTATAGGCTATCAATGTTTATTTCATAAAATTAATTTCTAAAGTGAATTTTTAAACGTATAACAACAGTAGTACAAGCTCGAATGTAAGAAACGAACAAAGAAATATGACATAATACACACATTGTAACTTACGTACCATTCAACTGACTCAAAATACTTCTAAAATTACGTTCACGAAGCGCAGGATTTTCGAAGCGGGCGACTTAATTTGACGCAAAATAACTAAAAAAATACTAATATTTTCCAAAATTTAAACGTGACATTTTTGAAGATATGCTTTGATGAACACATTTCATTAAGAAAAATGCTTATCTTTATAGTTGTAGTTGTAGGAAGGCGCCGAACAATTTTGGATTTTTTTCAATTTTCGAAAATTCGGGTTTCAATGAACACGTGACCTGCGCTATTCTCCTAAACGTCCTTCTCACTATCCAATAAGAAAGTTTAATCGAAAACTTTGTAGCAATTTTTTTTAAATTGTGAGAATATCCCAGGAACTTCACGTAAAGTGTTCCCCAAAATTAAAATATTAGTTTCAAATTCAAGGAGCCGCAACATCAGTCAGATCGATCGGGTAATATCAAATTTGGAGAAAATTGGCTGAACTCTTTAGCTACTAGCGTTGTTCACGGTTAGCCAAACAGACGGACAGACGGACGGACAAACACAAGGACGTTTTATCGTCAGTCAACATTTCGGTATCAAGGACACACAAAACATGAATTCTGGCTAAACGACGCGTCAGAGGATTTTTTTCTAAATTTAGCATCTGCATTGATCACTTTTTCGTTATCAGGACCCTGTTACAAGAGTTTTCCTGCCGATAATTCGCGGTTTTATCGCGCAATATTACATAACTTTCTACCGCTGTAGTGGTAGTGAAAAAGGTAAAAATGCCTGAAATATGTTAACAACTTAATCCATTACGAGCATCAACGTCACAAGCACAAAAATACGAGTATGCGAGGCATTTAATAGATACGGTACCCATTACCTGAGAGTCTCCTCGTCCCCTCCAGTATGCCTCACATTCCAATTTTTTGGGGGTGTGGGGGGGGGTGAGACGCATCCCCGACGGTGGCGTCCTTAATTACACTAATAATAATATCATACGTTTCCCTAACAGATACGAGTCGTTTCCCATTTACCGGGAAAACAAATGATATCTATTTTAACGATTGTTTTACTAAAGTTTCAAAAAGACCACGAAATTTAAAAGTCAGAATAACTAACAATGCCGAGCGATGTAGGTAAGGGCGGAGCGCGCTGACTTGGCATTGGGGGGACCGGGTTCAAGCCCCTGGCTGGTCATCTTCACTGGGTTTTGTGATTTCCCTCGGTCAGCCAGGCGAATCTTACGAATGTTCTTCACGACTGCGAAACCGGCATCGCTTGCCGAATTCGTTTACTACGCGAGGGTTAAGCGAAATCGAGAGTTCGTGTGTTACTGGTTGTGTGACCGACTAGGAACCCCGGGATTTAATGGCGCCGAGGCCAGTTGTCCTTTAGGGGGAATATAATGGCTACATACAAATACAAACACAAACAACTAACAATCCCGAAACGAAAGCGCTACCCCTGCGCGTTGCCTTTGTAGCGTCGTGATGAGTAAGACGACAGGATTCTCAAACATCTACGTTTATTTTGTACGTAATATACAGGGATAGCTTAAATTATGAACAGAGCGTCTTGTCCAGTGCCTTTGATAAATCAAGACTCGAACAGATGCTCTGGTGGAGCGTGGAAGATGAACCGGCGAATGTAAAGGTCGGCGTCCAGAGCTTCTGGAGGGGGATGACTGTGTGGGGATGAGGGTAAAAGGGGCTGGGGGGTAGGGGCACTGATTGGGAGTTTCCTCTCCATTGCATTCGGTTGTACACATTTCCTATGAGTTTCCTGCTTTCTCAAAAATACAGAGCCCCCATGCATCACATTCAGCTTTTTTCACGATTACAAGGAAGAGCTGGTACCGGTGTAAGGGCTTGCAAGGTCACCGTTTCGATTTCTTTTTTGAAGATCAAGAAAAAGATAAAAATACTCCTTTTAATTTTGTTAATATTGTATTACAGAGGTTTGATTGAGTAAGAAATGCTTTTGTAATTCAATGTCAAATATTCTTAATGTCGTGACCGGCCGCACAGATTTGAACGTGCCGCCACAGTAGGGCGTTACCGCCCCTGGCGGCAGCGGCCAGCGACAAGCGCGGGCCAGCGAGGCTTGGCGGTGTGCGGCCGCCACGCCTGAGCGAGCGGGGCGAGGCCCAACCTTCCCCCCTACTACGCCTGCCAGTCAGCGGATCTACGGCCCGGGGCAAATATAAGCCGGCCGTGGCCCGGAGAGAGGACAGAGAGTGCGGGGCGGAGTAAGAGTGACGAGTTGGTGATACGGGATAGTACGGTGTGAAGATTGTGATTACGACGACAGTGCTGCGACAACGGACTTCCCTTTACGGAGATTTAGCGACTCGGCAATTTTGTGGTGCATCTTCTGGTTACGATAACTCGGCTACGTTTCACTGTACATTCTCCTGGATTTTCGGCACTGTAGCTCTGTACCTGTTTTCAACCAATAAATTGTTTATTGAATTTTGTGTGTGTTGAATTTGGACACATCACTTAACTTATTGAAACTGATTTTTATGTATATCAAAGCCTGTTCCCTAAAAGAGAGAAAACGAGGTACTGATCATTCATTAAAATATGCAGGATTAAAACAGTATTTTACTTAGACACAGTTCTGACGACTCCCCCACGTTTACCTGTATCCGAGGTTTTCTTCCGATTGGTGCGAGCATATCCATTTGCCGAACTCAAGAATGGAAACTTAACAAAACTTCATCATCCCATGTCAAAGGGGACTAACTAACAGGAAGTGAGTTTGAGGGAAATTCTACTCTGGAATCCGCCGATCCTCTAGTAAATAAACCGTTTCCAGTATTACAGGAAACCCAATTTATTTATTTGATCTTAGTTTAGTGATTTTTTAACTAAACGTCAAAAACAACCAAAATTACAATAAAAATCAACATAAACCATATAATAACATAACACGCTACTCGTACGCATTGCCCTGTTAAAAGCTCGGCCTTTGTCTTGCACAATTGCCTTGAACAACACATCTCGGTGTCAAGATCTGGCGGAGCGTGCATGAGCGACTGAGCTTGGAGCCGCTTGAGCGATTGTCGACTGCCAGAGCATCCGGCGCAAAGCTGAGAGTGTGGAGGGTGAGATTGAAAGGATCTGAGAGGGGGAGGGGAATTGGACGAGCGGGGGCCAGCGCCGTCCGCCCCTGTCAGCATCTGCCCGTTGCTTTCTGCCGCCGACCACAGGTCCGCCGTCCCAACTTTGAAACCGACAATACAATTTTAACATAAATATGCGAAAAACATTTAATATCTTACCAAGCTACTCATACGCATTGCCTTATAAAAGTCTCGGCCGTTATCTAGGATGCATTTTTTTAACAATTAAAATAAAAGGATGCATTCCACAATCCAGATCTCAGTGACACGTTGAGGTGGAGCGCGGATGGTGAAACCGCTTGAGGGACGGTCGACTGCCAGAGCATCCGGGGAGGGCTGAGAGTGAGGAGAGTGAGAGTGAAAGGGACTGAGAGGAGGAGGGAATTAGACAAGAGGGGCGGGGCCGTCCACCTGTCAGTCGCTTTCCGGCCGCCCACGCGGCCGCCGCCTAACATTCAAAACAATAATAAAATTTTTAAATATACATGGGAAAACATTTAATAACGTACCAAGCTACTCGTACGCATTGTCTTATTACAATCTCGGCCTTTATCTAGCATGCACTCGACAATCCAGGTCTCAGTGACACGTTGAGGTGGAGCGTGGATGGTGAAACCGCTTGAGGGACGGTCGGCTGCCAGAGCATCCGGGGAGGGCTGAGAGTGAGGAGGGTGAGAGTGAAAGGGACTGAGAGGGAAGGAGGGGAATTGGACGAGCGGGGCCAGCGCCGTCCACGTCTGTCGGTCGCTTTCTTCGGCCGCCCACGCGGCCGCCGCCCTAACATTCAAAACAATAATAAAATTTTTAAATATACATGGGAAAACATTTAATAACGTACCAAGCTACTCGTACGCATTGTCTTATTAAAATCTCGGCCTTTATCTAGCATGCACTCCACAATCCAGATCTCAGTGACACGTTGAGGTGGAGCGCGGATGGTGAAACCGCTTGAGGGACGGTCGACTGCCAGAGCATCCGGGGAGGGCTGAGAGTGAGGAGGGTGAGAGTGAAAGGGACTGAGAGGGGTGGAGGGGAATTGGACGAGCCGGGCCGGCGCCGTCCGCCTGTGTCCGTGGCTTTCTGCAGCCGCCCACGCGTCTGCCGCCCTCAAGTTTATGTGCGTGTTTTCGCCGGCGCGGCGCGGCGTCCGCCCTCACAAAGCGCCGAGATTCGCCGCCGCTCCGCCTGGCGCGGGCCGCGAGGCGAATGGACCAAGCGGCTGTTAGCATATTGCGTCTCTGGACTTCACTTCCGCGCTTTCTGCGTCGTTTAGCAACCCACATGAAACCCGGGAATGTGTTTAAATAACAGGGATTAAACCCTGCAATCTATGTGAGCAGTGGGTCGAGAGAACTTTAGATATACTATCATCTTACATGTTATCATCTCTGCATTGATATTATAGAAATAAATATTGTTCGATAAATATGTATTGTATTGTATGAAACGTATGAAAATACATATTCTATCATCTTACTTGTTATCATCTTTGCATTGATATTATAGAAATAAATATTGTTCGATAAATATGTATTGTATTTTATGTAATTGTTTGAACATATGTATTATATCATCTTACATGTTATCATCTTTGTGTAGATATCATATAAAAAATATTGTATGAATTAATATTATTAAAGGAATTAGTCCCATAATTTTAGGGAGAAAATATATTTATCATCTTACTGTTATCATCTATGTTTTCTGCAATCAGGTCCAAGTGTTTTGCATGTTTTAACACGGGGGTGGAGGTGATCGTCCCCAGCTGGTTACTGAGATCCGGCGTCCACCTACAATTGCAGGGTTTTCTGCAATCAGGTCCCTCTCATCTGCGGGACAAGCGCTAAACCTCCGAGTTGTTTCCCGGCACGTTTGGAGTGTTGTGCAAGTATGTGAAAGTTTGTAAGTAATAGGACTAGGAAGAGGAAGGAAAAATCTCGTGCGGTCTATGGCCTGTTTGTTAGGATACTACTTCGGCATTCCCCTAGTGTTGATCGGTGAAACCACGGAAAACTATCGATCAGAGTAACCGGCCGCTATAATTCTCCTCCAGACAGCGGCTGAATTTAATCTAGCTATTCTAGTGGGGTGGAAAATCCTGGCACGGTAGGACTCGAACCCTAGAAATTCTCGATCAGTGGCCCTGCAGTAACATCAATTGATACCCTGAACTACCTAAGCCGATTTGTGTATATGATTAAAGAAACAAATGCTCTTTAAGAGGCGCAAAAATTCAAAAGCATTTGGACTATTCAAATACCTTAGTATTGTCACGCTTCGGACTATCTAAACTTTGCAGTTAGGAACCAATCTTTGAAACTTATCTCCTTGAAATTAAATCCCTGCCTTGACTATAAACTCGGCTCTTCTTTTATGGCCATCCCCATTCTTTCTTTACGGATGGTCAAAAATATATTTGATGCAATTCTTTTTGAGCATTGTTTCTTTGATTTATACCGTTATATGACAATTTTTAATTATCCCCTCTCCTCTGAGGTCTCAGATGAGAATCAGTTCACCTTCTTCTTCTTCTTCTTCTTCTTCTTCTTCTTCTTCTTCTTCTTCTTCTTCTTCTTCTTCTTCGATAAGTGGTAGAAGTGGTTCCCTGTAAGTGCCTTTTATTTGGTCAGAATATTTCAGGGATGCGTCATATAATTTGTTGAAATACATCGACATAAACAGTCACAAATTATTCTAATTAAGAGCTTGTGACGTAACACTTTTGATAGCTTTTGTGAATACTGTACTTTGTATGGCGATTTGTAAGTGTTAAGAAATATGCGAAATAATTTTGTTAAATTCGATATTTAATTAGATATTTCATTTTTATGTAGACAGAGACGTAAATATTGAAACAAAACAATCTCGGATTATTCTAGATCTCGTAATTTTAGGCACAAGAAATTGATAATTTAGGCACCTTAAATAGGCAACAAAATTATGAAATTAGGCACTATTAGGCACGGAAAGTGACGTTTTAGGTACTGAAAATAGATTACAAAATAGTTAAATCAGGCATCTGAAAAACATTACACATGAAAAGAGCTTTCTGGCATCTAAACTGATCACAAATGTTTAAAATAGGCACTTTTATTTTTCAGGAAAGTCTTTATTCGTACAGTTATGACAATCTCTACAAGCATATTATTTTATTCACTTTCATTTATTTACATTCATTCTTTCCCACTTTTCATCCTCAACCTGTCAACAGCGCAGTTGCACCGGGAATGGGAGCAATTGCCTAGAAAGTGCGTGCTAATCCCAGACGAGCGTGAAAATCCTCTTTGTATTGTAGAGTTAGTATGTTCGGTGTGTTAGGTGAGAGATTTCGGTGCGCAATTCCGAAAAGTATTTGCGTTTCGGTAAAAACAAATTTAAAATGTGTAATTAAAATAATTCATTAAAATTACTTGTTTTAGGCAGATTTGGGCAAAACAAATATCAGATTTTGCTTCAATCGCCGTTTAAGGACATTTTAGGCACAAGTAGATGCTTTCGGTAGATCTATTTTTCATTATTCGTAAACATCGGCAATTGTTTTCCACAACGTCCTAAAGAACTAAATAAGTATTTGTCCTAAAATGCGAGGTCTAGTGGTAAGAGAGTCTACTATGAAATAATTCATTTGAAACTTGCACAATAAAATACATAGCCGTGCGTATGATTTTATTTTTTGGCATGACGTAAGCAATTATTGTTAGAGAGACCTGATTATGAGCCCAACACCTGAATCACAGCTCGTCACAGGAACCATCAGGCCAACTGTTAGGTCGTTGGCCCCCTCGCTGTTGAGGCTGAAGACAGGGCCTAGTGTGTCGCGCGCGCGGTGAGACAGCTTTGGGTGCACTGCCGGTCTGTTTGAACCACTCGAGGCCAGTAGGGAATGAGACCGAGTCGGCCTCGCATGGTGACGACGTGTGGTGGTTCGATTCGCTGGAACAGGCGCAGTGGTGCAGAGGACAAGCCGCGAAAGTGTGGAGTGGTAAGCAGCTGCCACAGAGACGAGGGCAGCGGGGGCAGGGGGAGGATGCGTGGCCAGAGTGTGGAACAGGCTCGGTGTCGCCCACGGAGCCTGTGGCGTAGTGCGTTAAGCGGGGGCTCATGGAGCAGCCGCGGCGGGTCGTAGGCACAGGGCTGGAGCTGGTGCAAAACCGAGAGGAAGGGGAGGGGGGGGGGGAATGGTCGAGACGGAAATTGGCGAGGTGGGAATGGAGAATGCGGGGATGGGCGTGGCGGAGGAATGGAAAGAAGACGGGCAGGCTGGGATGGACAGCATGGGGATGGGGGGACGAGGGGGGAGGAGGGCGAGGCGAGGATGGCGAGGCGAGGATGGGCGAGGCGAGGATGAGGCGGGGGGATGGGCGAGGCGAGGATGAGCAAGGCGAGGATGGGCGAGGCGAGGATGGGCGAGGCGAGAACGGGCGAGGCGAGGATGGGCGAGGCGAGGATGGGCGAGGCGAGGATGGGCGAGGCGAGGACGGGCGAGGCGAGGATGGGCGAGGCGAGGATGGGCGAGGCGAGGATGGGCGAGGCGATGATGGTGAGGCAGGGCTGGGCAAGGCGAGAATGGAGGAAGCTAGAATAGTCGAAGCGGTAGTGGACCGGGGGCCAAGGAAAGGGGGGGAGGGAAGGGGGCGTGGCGGGCGAGGTGGGCCGGGTGCTAGCGCGAGCGTACAACGCCGCTGTCAGGCGCTGTCTCGCTCTCGGCGCGGCGGGCGCCCCTGGCGGCGTCCGACCGCAGCGCCGCAATTTGCGGCCGCGCCTCTGACAGCGCCCTTAAGGCCTCGAGTGCCCCCCCTTGGCCCCTCGCCCTGCGCCCCCCATGGCGCTAACTCCCTGTTGCGTGGCCCCCCTCCCCGCGCTGCGGTGGCGCCCGCCGCCTGCCTTCGCTGCCGGGGCGCGGGCGCGGGCGTGGGCGTGGCGGCGCGCCCTGTCCCGAAAGCGACGTCTCGCGGGGATCCCGCCCGCGCCCGGCGACTTGCATTTACCCGCAAGAATTTCGCCACTGCCCAACTATTTGACCCGTTTCGCAGGCTCTGTCTCCGGCTGCGGCGGATGAAGCCCGCTCTGATCTTCAAGGGACTTCCTCGGTTTCGCGAGTGGTTGGTGAAATACGCTACTCCGACTGCCGACTTCAGGAGTAAGTGATGCGTGATTGCAAGATCACACTGTGTGAAATCTACAGTAAGCGAGTATGTGCTGAATCTTACTGACTCGCATGAATCCTTTCGTATACGTAATTTTAGTTTATAATCACTTCAAATTATTTAGTTTTTAACAAATATCACTCCAATTCTCCTACGCCTGAAAACATTCTCCTACGTCTAGAAAAATATCATGAATTTTGAATAAAATTATTCAAAGTGGTATTTGGGGAGGAAATTGATAAGATTGTTCAGTCTGGTTTTGGGACTTTGGCTCTTCTCTGAAATATTTCTTTTCCATTTGTCAGTGAACCAAATTCTGTATGCGTTCTGTTAATACAAATATGTATCTATATATCATATTGTTAAAAAAATGTAGCACTTTCTTTCTAGGCATGCTTACGTGGTTCACTAATGTGAACTGACAGTATTGCTTTCGAATTTAAATTGAAATAATGCTTTACGTTCCTTATGTTTTCATACTTTTTAAGTGCGCTAGATGAGTTTACTGAATTCTCTGGAAAACCATTTTGTCGTTCGGTGTACTGAGTGAAATGTTTTTTTAATTTCATAAGTAAATTGTCGGCACTGTATTTTATTTGTGTTTGTTGGGTTTTCTCTGCAGGCGTAGTTATATTTATAATTTTCTGAATATCTTTGCAAATTCCACTCCCATTAAAAACGCCTGAAAGATCATCAGAAATAATGCAAAAAGTATCACTGACATCTGCATTTCACCATCTTGAAAATGCTTTCAACCTCTTTTCTTAAATACCAGTGGTTACTGATTTGCAGAAGAGATCGTTATGCTTTCTAAAATTATAGTACCATGCTCGTTCATTGTGAAGAAACCTATTCATACTTTTGAAATTGATGACATTTTCCTTTCTATTTATAATAATCCGCTTTTAATACATAATAATACCTCGTAGTTCAATTTCATCAATATTTAAAAATATTTTGTTTCTAACTGGATTTTGTCTCTCAGAGGCTGCAATTTTCTAAATATTTTAAACGTTGACATTGTAGTGTTTCCACCCGTGATACATGTATCTTCCTTGCCATTATCTTACTCAAGGTTCAACGTCGCTTTATACCTTCATCGTCTTGAGCCTTCTGTTCCTAAGCAGCCTAGGCCGGCAGAGGGCGACCTCTGGTAATGCATTTGTCACTCAGGGGACCGCCCCCTGACTACACTGTCGCCGCCACCGCCACCGCCGCCGCCGCCGCCGCCCTCCCTGCTCCCTAGTCGCCTCGCAGTCCACGTGGTTGCTCCCTCACACTATCTGGCGACAGCTCAGCATATCCCAGATTGATTATTAGCCCGGCGTCATCAGCGTTGATACATGGCTGGCGAACGGCAAGGTGACGTTGAGGTTGGGTCATAATCACCTTGGAGCTTCTTGCTGAGTAGGAGATGACGCACACGAGATATTCTAATAAACATTCGCATCGATGCAAACGGAGAGGCTCTGTTAATATAGGTTACGATGCAATAACGATCTACTACATGTGAATTTATTTTTATGAATTTGAGGATTTTGCCGATAAAAAAACGTCTACTGAAAGGTTTTTCTGTAAGTTTCATTGAAATTCTGCTCAAATGTTTCGTCACAGAGTGGCACAACTTGTGTATACTCAAAACATGCATTGCAAATGAAACAAAAATAGTGATCAAATTTTGCCAGAAATTATTTATTTGTAAATGCATTGTATATTCTCAGGAAATACCTAAGGAGCTATAACTTTCCATTGTGCATAAGCTACATTTTAAGAATACAATTAATTTTTAACTTTCTATTTCTGACAATTTCATTTTATGAAACAGTTTTTTGCTAGACTTTTGCTTTTATTTCCAATAGGGGAACAAGGGAAATGATTCAATATTTTATTGGTAATATTTTCTCTTATCATCCAAAAGATATGTTGTTTTTTTTGCCTTGCACATACTTGCCACTAAATCACTCGCGAATTCAAAAGAAGCCTAACACTGGCTGAAGCAATTACCTCGTAATTGCTCATTCACTGTGCTGCGCGCGTCGGCAATCGTCTTCACCACACAAGTTACGCTTAATGGATGCAATTCCCTCCGAGCCGGTCCCGCTGCATGGAATAGCGCGCAGCGTCGATGCGGGGCCTTTCTCTCGGGTCACGTGCCGTTATTAACGCGTCACCTGCCTGACAAGCGGGGTGCGCCGGGCGGGCGCGGGGGCGAGGGCGCTGCCGCTGAAGACGTCTGTGCGGCGAATGGCTAACTAGCGCCCCCTGTGGGCGCGTGAGCGAGGTGGGAGCCCGCGCACGCGCTCGCGCACGTGGGAGACGTGCCTTCTGGAGGCCCTCGTACCACTTGGCACGTCTCTCCCACCTCTCCCAGATGCCCTCGCACTCTCCCCTCCCTCCATCCTTCCCATCTTTCTTCCTCCCCTCCCTTTATCCTCTTCTCCACCCAATCTCCCTTACGTCCGTCCTCTTCACCAGTCAACCTCCCCTCCCTCCGTCCTTCCCTCTTTTCTTCCTCCCCTCCTTCCATACTTCCCATCTTTCTTCCTCTTCTCCCTCCATTCTCTTCTCCAGCCTACCCTGACGGCGGCACGATTTTCGACACTAGCTTCTCAGCTAGGTCGAATTCAGTCGCTGTCTGGAGGAGAATTCTAGCGGCCGGCTGCTCTGATCGGTAGTTTTCCGTGGTTTCTCCGATCAACACCAGGCGAATGCCGGTGCACTAACTTACCAAATGGGCCACGGACCGCGCGCGATCTTTCCTTTCTCTTCCTTGTTCTATCCTCTCCCCTTACACACACACTTACACTAACATGCACTACACTACCACATTCCGGGAGACCGGTCGGGAGCTTAGAGCTTCTCCCGGCTGGGGCGGTGTCCTGCTGGTGGGAGAGTCCTGGTTAGGGGGAAACCCCACTAGCCGACGGTAGGTCGGCACCGGATCTCGCCATCCAGTGAGGGAAGATCGCCGCCATTTCCGGAGAAAAACATGCACTACACTAACAGGACTAATGACCAAAGCAGTTGACGTACCCGGAAACACGACAAAATCAATCAATCAATCAATCCAGCCAACCTCCCTCCCTCCATCCTTCCCTTCTTTCATCCTCTCCTCCCTCCATCTCTCTGACCACCCTACCCACCATCCTCTCCTCCCTCCCTCCCTCCTTACTTCTCTTCTTTCTTCCATCCTCCTTCTTCCTCCTCCTTTTTTCATTTCCCCTTCCACTCTCCTGTCCTATCTCCTTTCTCCGTTTGCTTCTCTCGGTCACTCCCTCTCGTGTCGCCCCTCACTCTTCCTCTTTATCCACCCTCGTCTTTGGTTGGGGAAAACTCCGTTAGTCGACGGTATTGAGATATACAAATTTTCTCTACATTAATATCTGCCAAAGATCTTAGCGTCCGGCTTGCTGGGTCAATGAGTCACGATATATTATAATCCTTATTACCTTTATAATGGATTATAGGATCCGCTGACTATACAGCGCAGCTGGGAATCTGAAATAGAATGATTCTATTCCTAGTTCATTTCTGTTTGGATTGACTAAATGAAAAATTTAACAAAGTTTATTTTACCTTTTAGCAAACAATTTAGTGAATTTATGTTATGCCTTTGATCAAGATATCTTTGAATTTAGAATTTTATACCGCGGTTAACTTATCTATTCTTCGTTGATGTCCCTCGTAAACTTCTCAGTCGAAATATCTAGCGAGCTTGCCGTAGTCCAAAGTCCCAAGAAATCCTCTTCTGCCCCTATCCAAGCTGGTCTCAAACTATCAAAATTATCAGTCCGATTACGTCCTATGACATAGTCCCGAACTCGATTACCACTCCCGACAAAGTTCCAATTTATACATCAATATTACTTCCACATGAAAATATCGGCAACATCATTCACTGTCCTTAAACATTCACTGATAACCCAATTCTGATTATCTGGATTATACTCGTTCCTCTCACGAACCTACGATCAGTTCAGAAGCGCGATGCCGGTCAGAATGAAATCTTCCTGCATGATTCACCTCGAAGACTTCGTATTAAACTACCTTCCTTTTTTCATAACATTTGACCGTCCTTCTCTCACCCAGCCAATCCATACGTTCGTTATATTTTGGTGCAGCTGACCTTTGATCGTCTAAACTTCTTCGCCCAATCCCAAATTTTCTACTTTCGGCATCCAGACAACTCTTAATGCATTTAGAAACAACAAAACTACATTGTTTATTCACGGTCGTTGCTAAGCTCTAGCTCTCGTGATATTTCGTAATGCATGTTCCACCATATTGTCTACAACTAAATGTTAGTTTATTTTAACGTGACATATCGGTATGTCACAGTATGTCGGCGCCTAATCTCGCCATCCAGCGGGGGAAGAACACCCCTTCCCGAGAAAATATCCACTACACTTACGGGAATAATGATTCTAGTAGTTGGCGCGTCCGGAATCACTAACAACAACCAACCATCCTCTTCTTCCCTCTCTTTGGTTGTTGGCTCACCCGGACTATCACTAATGTTTTTCTTTGATTAAGAAATATTAGAAATACATTTTTGATATGTTTTTAATTTTGATGTAGCATGTGTAGCGTATTTAGTTTTCATTTTTCATTAATTTAAATTTCAGTGGAACGCATTTTTTTCACATTAAAGTTTGTATATATTATGTAAGTATTAATGTTTTATTTTCGTAAACATGCGAATGTTCCTATATTCAAAGAATATATTCACAAATCGTAATTAAATAATTCTTTGGGACCAGTACAACGAATTTTTTGAGGATATTTTATAGGGAAAAGCGTTGATAATGTTCTAATTTATAAGAGAGAAGAACCTTATATAACTTAATTTGCCAACGAAGTAAACGCGGCCATATCAGTAAACAGTGACGCAGAAGAGACCTTTTGGGAAACGAAGCAGGGACGTTTCTAGAATCGCTTATCCTTCTTATCCGGTTTCCTGGCAGAGAGATCACGATATATTTAGAACCGTGCCTATTCCTGCGATTCCTAGAGACTTAAAAACACTCCTGAATTTGAATGATGCATATGCTGTATAAATGTAACATTCGTGATACTTTCGCAGAAAAAAATTAAGGGTAGGAAAATAATTTCACAAAGCTGAAGAAAATTAAATCTAAAGAACAGAAGAGACAAATAAAAATGAGGTAGATGAAAGAATAAATATAAATATAATGAAAAGTAAAGTAATTCGATTAATGCGGAAAAGAAATGTTCTTACAAAGAGATGTTTAAATGAACTCACAACCAGGAAGAGAAGGAGGGAAACAAATTCACTGAAACTTGTAGAGGAAGCTATGTTGCATTCCGCCATGAATGCCTTATCACACTCTCTCGCATACAGTGTCCTACTTATTCATTTTGAAAGCTGGACGAAAGTTAACTTAAAACACTTATTTCAGTACAATAGATCGATTTTTTAAATTCATAGATAATTATAAATTTATTACTTTTTCATTAATTATATCATTGTTTATTATATTGTCGTCCAAAATCTGACGACCAATTCTCATTTATGTGTATTTTACTTTCATATTTCGGAAGATAATCTTAGCTTTGAATAAAAATGCCTGTAAAATCTTGTGATAAGCGATTAATATCTAAAAACCAAGAAAGATGTCATGAATGAGGAAAAAACATTCAATAGGTGACATGTTCATCTGACAAAAATGAGTTCTGTCGTTTATAATCAGAATTATATTTCAAGAAAAAAGTGAGATGTTTTACATTACATTAAGGAATATTATATTCGCCGTGTTAAAAACGGTGTTGAAAAGAGTAAAATATTGCTATATTTTTCATTGTCAATGGAAAAGAGTCAAATTGACGTGTCACGCGTTGATTGTTTGCTCCTCAAATATCCGTTTATTGTGTAAGAAGAAGTGATTTTTTGTTTATATAACAATTTCAATACTGGTAGTCAGACAATACATTTTAATGTGTGTAAATATAATAATATCAAAATGTAGCTGAAGATCACCAAAATAGCTTTCAAGAGACAAAACAAAAATAGTACATTATGAAACGATGATGTAATGATGGGTACACGAGTTTGATATAACGATACGAGCGAGTATCGTAAACTTTGCACAAGTTTATTAATATCCATTACATCGAGTTTCATACGATATTTCTACAAGTTAAACTTTTACATTGAATCGTTTCGTGGTAGTTGACATGCAGGATTCAGCCAAGGCCCACTAGGGGATAGCTATTTAACCCTACCCTAAAGTTACCGCAGCTGACAGTGGTTACCACTCCGCTTGCGAGGGAGTACTGCGCTAGTCAAATAGAATCAATTTAAAATTGCTATTCAATTTATTTTAAATAATATTCTGCGTAAAAACACTAACAATAAAATATATTCATTGTGACAGGCATAATATAATATCAAATGCCATTTTAATGTACACAATTGAAGGAAACTTACTAGAACGATTCTCAATGATTAGTTGCAAATACTTGGTTTGTAAACTTCTCTGTGATTGGTCAAGTAACTGTATCATAATGAAATATGTATCGTAATAAGTATCATTATGCAACTGGTTGCAGCAATCAAATGAGCATTATACAATGGAAGTAGAAAAAAGTATTTTTGTCTACACGTAAGTATACAAAATTATGAAACTTTCTCTATTTGATCAAACAGGCGTTCATAGCGCGTCATCACAGAGGCGGGGGGATTTCATTTCCCGGTTCCTGAAAAGCGCCCGATATTTAGCGGCACTTTGTCCGGCACTCAAACACCGCCAACGACTTACCCCGAGAACGCCGCGCGGCAGTGTCCGGTGCAGGTGTACTTAAACTCCATTTCCACCAGAACGAGGCTCACTTGAGCTCATTAGGTGACTTGAAAGGCGAGCGGCGTGCAGAGTCGAGAATTTTCAATTTAAAAGTTCCAGCGTTCCCATAATGAGGAAGGCCTCGCTTCTCTTTGTAGTGGCAATAAATAAGAGTTCTTTGATATCGTTGGACCGCCTTAATTACTCGGAAACCGTTCGCTTTGCCGGAAACAAAAAAACATCGGCAGCGCAGAAACGTGACTACCAATTTATTTCTGGTTAAACTGTCTGCAGGCCCCTGCCTTATTTCCAATTACGGGATACACTCCAAGAGCGCGAGAAATATCGTAATTATTTTTGGGGCTACCGAATTATCTTTTTCGAAGTTTATAGTCACGTGGAGGACCAGTCGTTTTGAACTCTAGGGAGTCGGAGGGAATGAACAAGCGTCCATTTCTCAGTACACTTTTCTACTCATTCATCTTCGCTTAATTGTTTCGTGAAACACGAAGTAATTTTGATTCTACATCATGAATATGCACACTGAAGAGACAAAGCGTCATAAATACTGTAAAACTGTTCAGAGACATTATCAAAATTAAATATCAGCCTTTCATCATTTCAAATTGAATCAAAGCCACTCTTGCTTTTATGATTGAAAATTTTAATTACGAATACTTTTGCACGGGATTCCAACGACATGTTAGACAAAAGGAAGTCATTTCATGGAAGTCAAAACCTCAGAATTTTCAAAATTTCTCTACAAATGACGGAATAAAATCGTATTTCTAAGAAACATTCAAAATGTATTCCGTGTCATAAATTTCAAATACAACTTCAGTGTCGCGCGGACGCGCATTACAGACAAAATTGTTAATTTCTTTTTGATTCACATTTTTTGATTAGTTAATTCTTACTTTCAACGAGTTGAGCATAGAGATGAGAAACGAGAGATAAATATAAAGTGATAGAATAATTTTATCTTTATTGTATAATAAATGCTGCCTCATGACTCAAACTTCACACATCACAAAGTATGTTCTATTCCCTAATAAATTATTTGAAATATAATTTCCATACTACAAACTCATGAAATACTTGAAATTATAATTAAACCTTGAAAAATATTAAATGCTACATAAAGAATTAATTATTTCTTCAGAATCGCAGTTCCAGAAGACCCTTAAATCTATTAATGAAAATGAAAAATGCACAGAAGTAAATAAAGTAGAGGCCGAATTCGATTAGTTTATAGTAAACATTTATTTTGTTATTATATCACCATGTATGAGAGTTTGATTTGAATTTCGAAAGTTTAAGGTAAATATCAAGGGAAGATTTGCCTTCTCGTTTTAAGTGATATTTGGTCCTACGAATTACATGATGTTCCATCCTACACTTCTGCGAATCAATAAAATAATGTAATCTGTACTATGACAATTGTTCAAGCAACATAAAAATTCGTCAATAATGAACATCCGCATTTTTACCATTAATTTACTGCTTAAATTTTGTTCAATAATCCTAGGCTTACATTTATTGTAAAAAATAAAAACTTTTGAAATTAAACTCATCACAATTTTCCTTGAGAAGGGAACGCATGTGAGAGACATACGTTTGAGAAGAGAGGTCTGTGTTTTGGGGATGTGTAATGCTTTAGGTCAGATGACTATCAAGGGACTTTTTTGAAAGTTTCTTTGGAATTAACAATAAGTCATTTTTTCAATTTAACTGTAATTAAACAGTTGAATGACTGTTAAAAAATGTGTCTGTCTGGTGACGCAAAACCTCGGATGTGGAGCCTAAGGGTGTGTGATCGAGTTCCGATGAACGTGTGGATGATTTAACTGCGTGGTTCTGGTGTGGTTGGTAGCGTTCTGGTGTAGTGGTGTTGGTAGCTGGTGTGATTAGTCTCACACCACTCGCATATTACATCAAAACCATTTCATTCATAATGGGTTTTGTGGTTAAATTTAACCAATATCGATTATTTATTGATTATATTTTATTGTTGAAGCATCATTTTCTATAAAGGAAATACAACAGGTATTTTCCAATAATTATTAATCCATTCTGTTGTAAATTGTATAACACATCATTTTGCAAACGTATATACTCGTTTCATTAGGTGAAACATAAAAATGATGTCCGATAATTTATTGCGAACACGTAATACAGAGTGACTGAAAAGAAGAAAATTAACTAAAATGGCTCATTGGAAAATGATACAATGTGACGGCCAAATCTAAGCAGACCAACTACCGTTTATTTAAGTCAACGACCATATCTTCAATTGCTCTTTTTTATGTTACACCGTATAAAGCGTGAATCTCAGCTCGCGAAACGTGTTTTAAAATTTACCAAAAAATGAATAAATAGAAGTTATTGAAAAATAGTGTTTGGTTGACTGTAAACGAAAAGATTCTAAAACATTTAAAAAGTATATGTAATGATTCATCTATCATCATTTACTCCAATGCTCATATTTGCAATCACTTATCCAGAGAAAAACAATGGAAAACCCTCATTATGATTACTATCAGAAATCTGAAGAATGGAAGGTGTAAATTCGCAAGTGTCCTCCATGACCTACACACAGGAGTATGGCATACAATACCACCGTTGTCGCCATCGTCATCATCATATAATACGTTAAGTCGAAATAAAAGGTGCACTCCCTCTATACCGCCCTAAACTGGCCTCCATGAAATGCTGACTCGCACACCTATCGCGACAAGTCTCTAGTCAAAAAGAAACAAAAGAAAACAATAAAACTCAGGATTTCTTTAGGGTTTTTATTTATATGTACTACGTTACAGTACTGTGCTGAGTGAAATTTAATGCTTGGTTCAGAAGAGCTTCATACATGTGTTCACAAACGAACTTCAATTATGTATATCAGACTCTGTAACATATAATAAAATGTGTTAACGTTTTTCTTCTTTTTGAAGGTCATAGGTGTTTTGCTACGCGTATTGTGGCGCGGTACCGTAGCAACCTTTCTTATTCTATTCCTCAGTGCCAACGAGTTCCTCCGAAGAGCAAAGCAATTTTGTAATATGACATCTCAGGCTATCTACCGGGAGAAAATCGAATTAAATGTAGTTCAACCGCACTCTATAGTGATTAGAGAACATTTTGGTAACAAGGAAGATGATAATTCGCGAATAGGGGGAAGCACTGTTCAATATTTCCCTACTTCAGGCAATCATGAACTGTGGCGATACTTTAAGCCAATAAAAATATGAATCCATCTACTTACGAAAAGTCATCGAATGAGATCATAAGGTCTCGTATGAACAAAAAGAGTCTCTCTCACTAAGAGATCACATGGTCTCGTATTTAAAATAAATTAACTCTTCCTACGAGACCATATTATATCACCAAACTGTCAGCGTGTTACATATTGTATTGAAATGAAAAAGGCTCAGTACTTATATTTTACAGATAAAACATATATAAATGATATATTTTAATGCTGTTCATGGAACGACAGTTTAATCGGTCAAATCGTTATTCTGTTGGAGATAACTTTTGGAGATAAATTTTGGAGATAACTTTCTGACGCTTATATTTTCCTGCGTTTTATGAGATTTCATACAATTTTGGAAAAAATCCCGTTTCTATGGCCACTTGTGGACCGATATAGGTGTCTAAATAGGTGGCCTAAATAGGTCGACATAGGTGTCGGTCCACAAGTGGTCATAGAAACGGGATTTTTTCCACAACTGTATGAAATCTCATAAAACGCAGGAAAACATAATCGTCAGAAAGTTCTCTCCAAAATTTTGTAAGTAATGTATTGTACAAAATTTGGCGTTTCAAACCATTTTCTTGAACATTTTAAGCGATTTTCTCGGATACGCTTCGTTAGCCCTTGGGAACCGTGGGAGTGCTGTTCTGCCTTAACACGCTTTTACATCATCTCTCCCTCAGGGGGCGTGGTGAGGTCGGCGTCCATTCTGCACGAAGAGCGCGCCTAACTCGAAACAAAGGGAATACACGATCGCTACGAATAATCTGTCACCGGCGATATTCGTCCATTAGTATATTTGTCCAGTGTGACGTTTGCGAGGCGGCCACTGCCTGCCATGATAGAAATGAGATCCAAATTACGTGTTCCCTGCTGTTGAATTCGTAACTAGAAATTACTTTACGCTGCGCAGTGCCCCGTGCACGGGCCTCGGTACATTCCAGCACAGCAAGTGATGCATGGTGTATTCTTGCTACTACAGGGATAAGCTGTGTCCTAGATTTCTCTTTGCCCATCAACATGATGACACGAAGTTAAATGTTGCAAAGTTCCAGTGTTCGAATGTCATTTTTGTTTTGCTTTTCTTGTCTTACTGTTTCTTATGTTAGTACATGGTTTTCTAATTTCTTGAAGTAATAATTTACCAATTTTACTTGTACTTTTCAATCCTTTCTTTCGAATCTATTAAGTCTTCTTTCACTTTGAGGGAGAGGATATTTGAATACAATTTACAATGTTGTTAGAGCTAGTTTTGCACGAAATGATTTAGTGCGGATGCCAGGTAGTAATTTCACTATCTACTAGATATCAGCCCAGAATGACAGATTTTCGCTCGCCAAGAATTCTCTAGTGAAAACGACTCTCAGGGTCTAATTTTTGGTCCATGAATTTCGTATCGATTTCCAAGAGTCGAAAGTAAAAATGCTGTAAAGTTTAAAAAAGTAAGTACGAATTAAAGGAAAAAGTATAAATAAAATGTGAAGTTTACCCTTTGATGAAAAAAAAGATGGAAATAGAAAGAATAAAATTTTGTTTTCCTTAGGCGAGTGCACTATCCTGGGAAGCTGGTAATTTTATAAAAAGAAGAGGATTGCTTCTCGAGTAGTGAATTTATCAATAGTTTCCCACCCAATATAATAATCTTTGTTCTAATAAGAATCTGTTCATTCTGAAACGCTATCGCTCGTCACTTGTCACTTCTAGAGGCGCAGCGAAACCGTCTGTGTCTTTGGTCTGACCTGTTAATCACAAGCGCGGATGCCTCGATTGTACTGCGCTCGAGACTGACATGCTCCAGAAAACACGATCTAGCAAATGGCACGCCTTGCAGAACACAACTCTGAGCTGATGAACTTAGTTTCCAGTTAACTACTTACTCCTTACTTATTTAGATAAATTAATATCACATATTAATTTCTTTTTTAGTATATTTAATGTAACATTTTTATTACAACAGTACGACATCTTGACATAAATAATTATCGAAATTAAGTTAAATTTAAAAATAAACAAATCAATGCAATATTGACGCATTAATATTTCTGTTACAACTCCTTTCATTTCAATATCTAACCAATTAAAACATCACTTTGGAAAAATATTTGAAAAAAAAAATATAGCTTGTACAATATCACATCAATTGCGGTATGCAGAAATTTGTTTAATATTTTAAAAATTAAGAAATTATCACCATCAACTAACCATCTGTAAGGAAATTAAACAATTTATTAAATTTAAAAGATGACATTAAAAAGCAGAGAAAAATCGGAAAACTAAGAATTATTATATTTTATAAAACAGTTTTCAATTAACACAAATTTTAAAAAATGTTTCCTTATTACATTCGTTACAATATAGTTCTCTGCTAAGTCATCACTTCAGTTTCATAAATGTCTGCCCTATGTACTCATAAATATTGTGGATGAGTCGTTTAGATTCAAACGGGATCAAAAGCTTATGATAAACTTGCGTCGTCCCGTGTATTATTGACGGTTTCGAAGATGTTTCCAGGTAAAGAAAGTGAAATCTCTCTCCAGAATTTTTATTTTCTTAAAAATTCAGATAAAAATGCAGGACGTTATAAGATGAAATTATTAGTTCTCTAATAACATTGGTGATTAAAAAATCAGTGTTGGTTATTCTTAACCACCAAGAAATAAAGAAGATACATGTATACAAGATACACGATATAAAGAAATACATGTGTGGAACGATGGTAGAGCCACGCAGAATTCAGAATTTATTACCAGCTAAACATTAAATTTATATTCACATTCACATTAACATTTATCAGACGTTGACGAGTGTCATATGTGTGTGATTATATATTGTGACGTTTGAGGCATCGCCACAAACCCCACAACGCCCACGCACCATCGGCGGAGATGTGAAGATCGAAGGAATACCAGAGGGCCGATTACAGATCGCAAAAGGCGCTACCTATCACTTACGGCCTGAAGCGCGACGGCGGTGTACTTCCGGATTATGGACAGTGTGGCCGGGGTACACCGTGATGTCACGTCACTATTTAAACGACGGAGCAGCGAAAAAAAGGCCTTTCTTGTGTGAGACGCCGAGGTGAGAGGTCGAGTAAGATAGCGGGGTAGTTGTTGGAGAGAAGCCGTAGTAGTTATTGAGGCGTTAGGAAGTGGGAAAAGTGATATATTAACGAGGCTACGTGATTTAAGTAGAACACTGTATGAGACGGTTGTAAGAACTGTGAAAATTTAGGACGGAGCAGAATAGTGACCGCGACTGCGGAACTGTGCGAGTTTTATAAAGCATTCGTGAAACGACACGCCAGCTAGCACACGCAGAGAAACTGGGTAGTACGCGTACGCGTGTCGCAAGATAGGCGGGCGAAATTCATACGAAACGTGAATCAGGTGGCGGGCGCAAAGAAGACTGGTCCCTGGATCTGGTGGCGGGCGCAAAGAAGACTGGTCCCTGGATCTGGTGGCGGGCGCAAAGAAGACCGGGTGGCCTTAGGAGCGGCACCGAAGCGGGCTACGAAGCAGAAACGCGAGCGGTGGCACGGCTGGATTTAGGTCAGGGTCACTGACGACGCAGGTCACTGACGACGCGGTCCGTAAGCCAGGGGCTTGGGGCAGTTGTGAAGGTAACCCAAATTTGCATAAAACTGAAGTGGGGAGACAGGAACTAGAAAGGTAGTGTTAGCGCAAGAAACCAGAATACTAAATTTACAAATAAAAGAATTCAAAGTTTTTTATGACAATCATTTATTTCAGGAATTGCACAACGTTTCGTAACTCATTTTGTTACATCATCAGGTGTTAAACTTACCTCTGCAGCAGAACATTCAAGGAAACATGTTTCCTTGGGGCAGTTGTGAAGGTAACCAAAGAACATTTCCTTGAATGTTCTGCTGCAGAGGTAATTTAATGGGATAGCGTTCCCTCACTAAGTTTAGCACCTGATGATGTAACAAAACGAGTTACGAAACGTTGTGCAATTCCTGAAATAAATGATTGTCATAAAAAACTTTGGATACTTTTATTTGTAAACATATATTGACAATCAAGAAGAAATATTGATTTACAGAATATTAAATCTTGCATGTTCGCCTTACAACTGAGTAACGGCGAAGTATTTGATATAACCTCGTACACCGGTGGTACATTTCATTCAGAAGCTGTAGAAAAGATAGTTAATTTGTGTTCCTCATTTTGAATTGACGAGGAAAATTTTGTATGTGAATAGCAGTAAGACCTGTGATAATGTGTACTGGTAAATCAATCCAGGAAGTAGTAAACATAATGTATAAAGAATATATTTGATATATGGATTAATATTGGTCAAACAAGAACTCCGTGCATGGGTGTTATAAGGCAAATGATCGCAAGTTAGTTGAAGAGTGAAATTATTAAACAAACATTTTTTTGCACTTTTTCTAAGAGATATTGCCACTAGTAGATTTGCATGCGTCCTAGAGCGCAGTTAACAATTTGTTATTTTTTGCTCTCCTCTTTTCTGTGACAGTGTAAAGGGTTTAATTTGTGCAATACTTTCTAAGAATATATTACTGTTTTTACCTAATTCTGTCTCTGGGTGTATGTCTTTCTCACACCCCAAAGATCCTGCCCCTGATATATTCAAAGATCTAAAGAGCATTCTTTCCGACGACTGCCACGGTACCTGGTGGCGTTAGAATATATACGCACGTTTCCTTGAGCCCCGAAATACCTGCCACCACTCCTTTATTAGCTTTAGTTGTATTGAGAATAAACGTTAGCGATGAGCGTTGTTGATAAAATCTAATTACCAGAAATGTTCGCTTCTGTATAATATAAACTATTTTGCATCGGAAAACGTGTTACTAACTTGATATAATAGTTCTGTCGTCAAAATACCCCCTCCCCCACTTCTTTCGCATCTAGCGAAATGAGAGCTCAAGAAAACGTGCGCGGATAATATGAAGTAATGGCAGTGACTTCTGTCAGTTTCTGTAGGTGGCTGGCAGATGGCGTAAGTTCACACTCTGTTCAGCCGCAATAACAGACGGTGCTGTAAAGTAGGGGCGTTTTTCACAACCGGATGTCAGGTGATCATTTTTGTCTTCACATCGTGCTGCAGATCAGGTAGTATTAACTGCACGTGGGCTACTATTGTATAAAAGTTAAATTTGAAGTTAAGTAATAGTAATTTAAGCATTGCCGGTACGCCAGAAGTAGCAGGCCGGACAACATTACCTGCTCTACTACATTTCTGTTATGTTTAGAAGAGCATTGTTCTTGGTAATGCCAAATCTATTATTTTTGGAAATTTGTTTCCAGTTATTAAATATACAGAGAACTGAATTTACTGGCTCTATTTTAATTAAGTTCATTTTTCTAGCAAAATAATTAATAAAAAATGTAGAGACCCAAATTTTAATCAACGTAATTTTATTTTTAAATTATTAAACCAAGCTTGTATGACAGCTTATTACCGGTAGAAATTTAATCTGGAAATTGTGCGATTTCTGTGTTTGCGCCTTTGCTTTAACCTCCCTTTCAGAAAAATGACATATTACACATATGCGATCGTATTCAAAATGTATCGAAAGATTTATTACACAGAATAATTCAATTCATAGCATCAATATTATTTATATTCTTAGCGAAAAGCAAAGTTTGAAACCAACGACTCTGACCAGGTTTCCCTTCATTTTAATCACGTATTCCCTCATGCCCGTTTTAAAACTGATGCATTTAGTCAGTTTTTGTCGTACTGTCGTACTTAGATACTAATATTATGATTCTATCATGCGTAATTCTAAATGCGTTTGAAAATATGTGACATTGCGAGGCAGAGAAAGGAATTGAATAACTAACAACTGATACTCTAGATATTTATTGAGAGTTATGAATTACGCAATAGCGCCGTACATTGAAGATTCATATTTCCAGCGCATGGAAACAAATGATAAAATCTTTCAATGAATAAATAGATAATGTAAATGTAGTAGCTAAAAAAGTGGTTAGAAAACTGATACTGTATAATCATCTCAACACAAATGCTGGAACATAGGACACGAAATGCCAACAGGGGATCCAAAATTTAATAACTTCCAACCCATAACAACGCATTTGGTGAATTAATGCAGTCATGGCTTAGGCAATATTTCGTAGCATTGTGTAATAAACGCTACACCATATTAATATCGCAATGTTTCAGCAACATTAACGGGCCCGCAAATCAAAAACGACACGACAGCCAACGGACATTGACAAACGCGTAAGTCAAACATTGGGATTTTTAATTCCGCTAAGTAAATGGAATCCATAATTACGTTCGTTCATGTTAAATATTTAAATATGCGATAAATGAGTAACGGCTATAAATAGCTAAACAAATTAACTTGAAAACGCAGGGAAATTGGGAGCACAGCGCTATCCCGACGGCGGCGGCGATGTCGAGCGGGGGGGCGAGGCGACTCTCAAATGGCCGTGATATGGGAGCGCAGGCGCGGGCGGGGTAATCAACTTACCCCCCGTTGACAGGTAATTTTGCAAATCTGATTAGCAGCGCCTGCGCGGCGGCGGTGATGGCGCCGGAAGCCGCCGCGGAGATGATCCCTCCGTCGCCCCGCCCCCTCGCCGCTCCTCCGAGTGCCCCGGGCAAGGAGGGCGCCTTTGGGAACTCACCCCGGCCCGCTCCTCAAACCGTCCGCTTCACTCCTCCCCGCCTCGTACCGCCTGCCTCGTCCTGCTCGGTTATGCCTCCTGCCACACCGCCCCTCGCCGCTCCTCCGAATGCGCCGGGCGAGGGGGGCGCCTTGGGAACGCACCCGTGCAATAGTGCGTGCAATATTTGCAATATGAAAAATAACAAGAACAAGATTTTCTCATAAATGGCTTCAAGTTTTTTCAGTAAATTTTTGGTAGGGGTAGTGCCAAATATACCCTATCCGATGACATAAACGCCATATTTCTTTATTCCCTTGTTTTTAAAAAATACAAAAATTTAATTTTTTTGACTTGTGTCTCACGTCGGTAATATTTACAATAGTGGCAATTTTTTACATTATTACATTTATGAGTACATGTACTTTAAATGATGTTCTACATAGTTTCTCGAAAACTCAATAGTTTTTTGTGAAAATGTGTTTGGAATGGATAGTGGTAATGGCACTGTAATATGACGTACAGTTCTTTTTGGTGTATTCTTTTGTTGTTGTTTCTTTTTAAATTACACAATTGTAATTATTTTGAAATATATCTCACGCCATTTATATGCATATTTTCATCGATTTGTTTACATTATTGCATTTGTTGTGAGTGGAAGTGCTTCAAATGACTTTAAATGAGATTTACGAACACTCAATATATTCCTGTAAAAAAGAGCTTCAAATTTCGCATTTTCAATAATGCTTAATCACCATTTTTTTTAAACGGCTCCAAATTTGTCAATGAAAATTTCTATTTTGGACGAGGTTTACTGTTCTTTAATATTCTTGAAGTAATATTTCGGTTCTACAATGAGGAAACCAAAATGTTGAGAAAATGTAAAAAAACAAAAAGTTCTTTGGTCGGCGATAGATGGCAGATGGTAGATGGCATGAGAATGAGGCAAGACCGTAGAGCCAGTACACACCAAGGAAATTTGAAAACTTTACTACGAGAAAATATGTGTCATTCTGTAGCACCACTAGTTGTTTTCTCATGTCATTTTTGAGTTAAAGAACAGTTTCTGAACACGTGCAGCAAAAAGTTTCTCTAGAGATATAAAAATAGTCATTTCAAGCTAATTTTTGAAAAACTATTCTGCGAGACAACTTATGATTTTGATGTTATTATGTATGCCGTACCGGGAGCGGTAGCTCAGTGCATCAACTGATGTCCCTGCAGCGCCTCTACCGGGAGGTCCTAGGTTCGAGTCCTGACGGCGGCAGGATTTTCGACACTAGCTTTCCAGCTAGGTCGAATTCAGTCGCTGTCTGCAGGATAATTCTAGCGGCCGGCTGCTCTGATCGGTAGTTTTCCGTGGTTTCTCCGATCAACACCAGGTGAATTCCGGAGCAGTACCCTACCAAAGGGCCACGAACCGCGCGCGACCTGTCCTTCCTCTTCCTTGTCCTACCCTGTCCCCTTACACACACACGTACACTAACATGCACTACACTCTCACATATTCCGGGAGACCGTCGGGATCTTAGAGCTTGTCCCGGCTGGGGCGGTGCCCCGTTGGTGCGAGAGTCCTGGTTAGGGGAAACCCCACTAGTCGACGATAGGTCGGCGCCGTATCTCGCCATCCAGCGGGGAAGATCACCGTCATCTCCCGAGAAAACAAACAAACAAAACATGCACTACACTAACGGGACTAATGACCGAAGCCGTTGACGCGCCCGGAAACACGAAAAATCGATCAATCAACCAATGTATGCCGTGTCTCGCATGTTTTATAGGAATCAATAAGCTTCTTATCGGGTTCGCGGTGGTGTCCAGATTGTGCTGTACATCTTTCATTATTTTGTTTCGAAATTGTTTTTGAATGTTTTATTGTTTATGTACATTGTAAATAAAACAATAAAAGTTGAATTTAAAATGTTTTAAATTTTATCGCAAAACATTAATGAATTTAAAGGGAAAACGAAAAATTTGAGTTAACTGACAAATGGAAACTTTTTAAAATGCGTCGAGGAAAGCTATAGTTTGTTTAAGTAAATTGTTAAGTTCAAAACTTAAAAAATTAAACAATTAAACATATCTAGAATTATTAAAACAAAACTTGAATAATACAAATATAATGAATATAAAACTTTATTCAACAGTTTCATCCTCATTCTAGGATAGTTTGGTCCAGTCAAAAGCATTTGCAATAAAAAAACTTTAATTCCTATTCTTAAACATAATTCGATTACAGCCCAAAACGATTATGATAAAACTCAATTATTTGGACATTTACAAATCTTTTACTCCTAACTCTGTTACAAACTTATCATTTCATAATCATGTTAACAATTTTTTCTCTCTTCCCAACATTAATATTATTCAAAATATAGATTTTATTTCCCCTTCTGAAATTGTTTCAAACATTAAAAAACGTAAAACTCATAAATAGTCTGGAATTGACTTAATTAATAACCAAACAATCAAATCTTTTGGTCATAGAACAATTGACGCTTTTACTTCCCTTTTAAATTCTTCCCATCAAACTGGAAAAAACCATTATACTTCCCTTTTGCAAACCCCAAAAAGGCCCTGGAAATCCCATGAATTATCGACCAATTAGTTTACTTTCCTCTCTCTCTAAAATCTTTGGAACTCTTATATTACATAGACTAACACGCTTCGTAACATCTAATAAAACCCCCTACACAATTTACACACAAACATGCAACAACTCATCGACTTTTAAGAATAACATAACAAATTGAACTTTCTTTCCATGTAAAACAACATACTATTGCAATTCTCTTAGATATTGAAAAAGCATTTGACAACGTTTGGATAATGGTCTAATTTTAAACTATATCAAATTGGAACTCCATCAAACCTGTTTAAAATGATCCAAAATTTTTTAAGTAATCGTAAATTCTGTTTTAAAATTAATCATACCTTTTCACAACTATTTTCAATATCTGCCAGTGTGCTTCAAGAATCTTGTCCCTCTTCCCTTCTTTTTAATTTCTATCTTTACGACGTTCCCACTTTCACCTACTCGGATTTAGCCGTCTTTGCTGACGATACGACTCTCTTCATCAGTCATAAAAATATATCAACTGCCAGTGATAAATTACAATCAGACCTTCTACTTTATACATCCTGGACTACAAATTGGCAAATAAAAATTAATATGACAAAATGTCAAACCAAAGATTTTAGACTTTGCAAATCCATCATTTCGTCTGTATTATTATTATTATTATTATTATTATTATTATTATTATTATTATTATTATTATTATTACTATTATTATTATTAAACAATCAAAAGATACTATGGCTTTCCTCTAACTCATCTATCGAATACCTTGGTCTATCCTACAAAGCTTACAATAACACATTAAAAGTATTATTCGTAAAACTTACATAAAAATACATAAACTTCACCCTATTATTACCTATAAATCTTCTTTACATATTCATACTGCCAAACTAATATATATTACAATCATTCGTCCCACGCTAATGTATGCCTATCCCATCAGGTCCAATGCGGCCAAATCCCACATTAACAAAATTCAGATACTCCAGAATAAATTCATCCGTAAAATTCTTCATGCACCGTGGTAACACACAATTACACAATGAACTAAAAATTGAAACTATTCACACTTTAATGAATTATCACTGCCAAAACTACTTCGACTCCTTGATTCTCTTCTAGACGATTTGCAATAAACACACACTTTTAATCTAGGCCAATCAAATCAATTTTCTCGACGAATACTTTCAATATTTCCGAAAGATAAATTCCATCCCCCATACACTACATTATATTTATTCACTTTCTCCCTCATTCGAAAAAATCTAATTACAATTTTTATCCTAATAGAATTTGTATTTTTAACATAATATTGTGAATAATCCCTTCGGCAGGTTCCCTGTGAGATCCAAATCAACAGTCATGTCAATTTGTAATATGAAAAACCCAAGAAAGACATTCTTGTCGATCAGGCAGAAATAAATCAAAAAAGTACTTAACTATTAATTATTCTTTGTTTCATTCACGTATTGTTTGCAATTGTGGAGGTCATTTAATGATTACTGTAATTCCGTCACACGTTAATTTCTCTTACCTTTGTGGCATACCACACATGGTTATCTATCCGACAATGGTATAAATCATATTGGAGAAGAAAAGCAGAAAATAATCTAATTCTGTAGTGACATTTGAGCTATCTTTTCTAACTCCGGAAAGGATTTGACAATATTTTTGATTTTTTTCCCTGCAAATATTTTGGGTAACCTATCAATTTTCCGTGTCTTTCCAATAAACGAACGATAATCGGTGCAAACAGCAGAAATTTCATTATGCGACGGTACCTCATTTAGGGCATGACGAATGTGTGAATTACTCCTCTCTCTTTTATACAAATAAATTACTGAATTAGTTATTGATTATGGAACAAATATTACTTCAATACTGAATAACAATTATATTTATTTATTGAAATTACTATTTCAGTGTATTTGCTTAGCTGATATATAAAAAATTGTGAAAAAAACAATCAGTAAGTTAATTTACTTTGTAAAATGACTTTCTGGCAAACAGTCATACTGTAAAAAGGTGGGGGATTAGTTTGAACCGCTTAGTTTGAAACACAAGGGAAATTATATAACAGAATATGTTTCTGAAAATAAACTCATAACTAGAATTTATCTTCCTGGGGTCAATCTTACCCATCTTTGTTATCAAACAGGTAAATGTTTGTCCTGTTCCTGGCTCAAATATTATTCTGGTAATTCTGCTGTCAAAATTTCTCACTGATGTTTAGTTTGATGTATAGGTCGTCACCCAGTTTTCAGAAGCGAAGGTCAGAATCGGTTTAAAGTAGGTATTGTATTTTGGATTTATAGTGGATTTTTAAGTGGGTAAAAATTAGGATTAATGTGTTTGTAAGTCGTTGGGCTTTTATAGTCTTGTACTCAATATGTTTTCTCCATAGTAATTTCCTGTTAAATATAAATTCAAAATATTTTATGTGGAGTATCCATTTGATTTCGCTATTGAGTATTTTAATAGGAGGTTTTGCGATTTTGTTTTGCAACTCTTTCCAGGTAAAATGTGAGGACTGGCACTTCTGAGGGTTTATTTTTATGTGATTTTATGTGACCCAGTCGGTCAGTTGTAGATCGGTAGGTTCTCTTTTTTTTCTGTGCGTCAAGGTTTGCAAGGTGTTGAAATAAAGACCTTCCTGTATTGATAATTGAATTTAATATGCATATGAGTTAAGTTGAGATCCCAGTGCTGAAGTAAACATTCATGGATTGCACTTCTTCTCAATGTGTATATTACACCTTTTTAACTGTTTTTTGAAGTTAGCTTAATAAAAATACATTATGTATGCAGTACATAGTTTAAAATGTTTGTTAATACAATAGCTTCGAAGAACCACTAATGATAGTTTGTCGAAACACCAAACGTTTTTGAGCTTGTGGGAACTATAAACGACGAATTTTCTAAAATATTGTAACGAGTTTTTCTTCAAAACAGAATGCAATTTTTTAAAAAAATCTTCATATTGCAAATGAATTCAATTATCCCTGATATTCCAAAACCACGATTTCAATAAAGATATGGGAGAGCGAAAAAAATGGAGAAAGAAATAGGTGTTTCTTTAATGAATTTCGCTTGAACGGAAACGAAAAGTAAACCATCGCGCTAATTGAAATGTTCTCTAAATATTGTCTAATAACATTTTGCAATTTTTTTTTAAATTATTAAAGAAAATGTGTATTTTTGTATCTTTACGTGCTTATGAATTGGTAGGTGAAAAGGACTAGAAGTAGATTACACTGTCAAGAAGTTTAAATAAACAAAGTATTTATTTTGACAAGACCTGATGACCAAATGCGTAAAAGTAACGGTCAAACAAGGCAAATTTCAGAAATTCAGTGCAGTGAATACAGTGATTCAGGTGTGGTGTATTGAAGGAGTATTATAGTATTGTATCTTTGTCCTCGTTGTTTACTACTTACGTTGTGATGATATAAAGTGCATTATTTAAAATCGTTTAATGACTGTGTAATGGTAGTATACAGTGTTCGTGTTTTATGACTGTGTAATGTATAGTGTTCCTGACAGAAAAACAAATTTTATTACTTTACTAATTCTTACATTCTTTGACGGTTGTGAGAAAAAATGTTTATCTGACTTCACTTCCGGTTTCTAGTTTGTGTGTTTTCATTTGTTGACAGTTCACAGAATTTTCAATTTATTTTCTCTTATTATAACTTCTTGATACTTTTGGTCTTTGAGCTAAAAGTTGCTAGAACACAAATAATTCTGCAGCAGCCATTGAAATAAAGTTTATTCTATGTACTTTTACTAGAAACTAAAGCTATTGCTATCTCTTAATTCTCTGTTTCACGAGCCAAAGCCGATATCGGTGAACTTTCTAAAAGTGTCTGCAGAAATGAATGAAAAGAATTTTGAGTAAATTTTTAAAATAAATTTTATGGATGTATTTGAAACTTTTGCTTATACATTTGAAGAAGGGGTACTATAAGATTTCTTAATTATTAACATTACATTGTACTGTTTCATAATATTATATTTTGTTCATAGTTGTCAGAACGTATTACATGAAAAAGGAAATCTATATGAAAAATGTAAGTAAATTTTGATGACCCTACAAGTAAAATACAAAAAATATTGATTAATACAGTTTTCACTATTATGATGCATTTGGAAAATTTTATGGACAAAATTTTTCTTGATTTTAGATTTTAGAACAAAGATTTTTAGTTTATATATTAAACAAAATAAATATTATTGCTCATTACTTTCTTATTTTGTATACATTTGTATTATTTTAATGTACCTACTTGATAACGAATGTGAAGTTCATATTGTTTTAACGTAACTATTTGATAATGAATTAGTAAAATGTACTTTATTTACCTTGCTAATGTTTACTTTCCGTCAGCTCAGAAGTGGCGGTGTTCTGGAACGGAAAGGAAATTTATTTTCCCCCAAGCATTTCTTGTTTACCTTTCGTGGAATTGTTTCTTACGACAGAAAGCTCCAGGCAAAAAATTCACGGCAGGGCGGGAGATGATATACTGACTGCAGATCTAATGAAGGCCGAAACACCTCCGCGGTCTCCGGTGCCAAACTTCTCCGCTCCTCCTCTCCCCACCCCAGCACGTCTCGCCGCGCCGTCTCCGGAACGGAAGAAGGGCATGGTGGGGGAGGGGCAGGAGGAGGAGGAGGGAGAAATTGTAGTTATAGCGCACGAGAAGGGAAGTAATATTTTTGAATATTGACAAAAGCGCGAGGGGTACAGTTTGCGTTTGGCGTTGTTTCGGAGCCGTTCCTTCACACCGCCATTCCGAGAGAGGCACGCCCTTGTGATGTGAATGAGTGCTGAGGTTTTCTGGAGTTTCTCAGCTCGAGTCTTAGATTCAAAGAAGAGACGGTATTTCATCCGGCTGGTAGGGGTGCCAATGCACGCAAAGCAAAAGGGGACGATCATACATCTGAGGAACTAACATTCCTTGTCGACTGGTGATAACTCGTTTTGTAGGTTTCCACTCTGTTGTTGCGAATGTGTGAGAGAAAGAGGTTTCCTAGAATTATAGTCAAGTTGTTTTACCTATCCTGGAACGAAATTTATGTTGGTCATCTTGCCTTTTTGTCGATCTTCATCATTTGTTGTGTTTCCATGTCGAAAAATATATAACTCTTCAGAACTTCGTTCCGGGCTCCATTTACAGAATGAAATTCTAGGGACACCTGTATTTTATTCTGTTTACTGAGAACAGAGTTTCTAGAGAATGTTAGAGATCACTTCAGGGAGAAGGAATGAGAAACAGTTACACTCCGAGTATATTTTATTGTAACTGACAAAGTATAGATAATGTATGGATAATTTTTAAGGTTGCTACATGGCCATGCGAGCACGCACATACAAATAAACATACAAATAAATAAACAGATAAACAAACACTTTTTCGATGTTTGTACACACTTTCATAGTTACCGACGATTGAACGAAAGGAGATGGGGTTATTCATAAATTTATTTTTACTTGTCTTATGACAAAACAACACTCTTCACATCACTCTGTTTAATATCCTTTCCACATTCGGACGGGAGGCTTGAATTTACTGTAGGTGTCCTTGGCTGGTAGACAAACACCACAACATGATTATAGCAATCTGTGAACAAAAAACTAAACTCTACGAATAACAGTTTAATGTATACTAAATTGTTAATTTACTAATACCCCGAATATACAAGACAAATATTATACATGAACAGCATAATATATATTTACATACATGAAACGCAGGTCTCCAAAATCCAAGTCATTACCCTCTTGCACTCAGTTTTGTATCTCTCTTGAGCAGGTATCTAAACTTGTACAAATTGCATCGTAGTCACAGTTACCCTCAAATTTGTGTTTTTGCTCAGATTATGCCCGAACATTACAATGCAAAATTCAGAAAACAAATTCACTTTCCATTGAACTTGTTTTCTGAAGTGTGTTTCTACAGTTCACACTATTGGAAGCCCAAGACTAAATACTGTTTTGGGTCCTTCTACCTCTTTCTTTCTCGCGCGCTTTCTTTCCAGTTCTCTCATTTTAAAAAACGCAGCAATTAATAATTGTCTATTTTATTTTATTTTTTGAAACCTTTTCTTCTACCCAATTCTTCGAAAATACCTAAGAATGTTCATTGTCCCAACATTGTCCTACAGTGTTTATTCAATTCACTAATAATATTCCTCTTTGCTGTGCCAGCAAGGTTCGTGGGAAAGGGAACATCGTATGTACATTGCATGCGGTGTAACATCACGGAACACGCACTTCGTCCGTCACTTGTCACTCACACGTCACACGGGTTGGCGCCTTGCGCCCGCCGGAGGCTGTGCCGTGGTGCGGCGGTGGCGGCGGCGGCGGCTCAGGGCTTGAGGCGGAAGGCACGCTATCTGGCGGCGAACACCAGCAACAGCGCCAGTCCAAGCACCGCTCGCAGCTGCGCGTCCGTCCGGCACGCCACGTCTGCGAATGGAAGCACACACACACACACGGTTAAGGTCCATTCACAATAGGGGGTTTTAGCGCCAGACAGTGCCGGAGCTAGACAATTTTGGACCCGAAGCAATGCTGAAACGTACCCCCCCCCATCCCCGAAAAAATTGTAAGTGTGGAAGGTGTATCAAGAAACTGAGTTATTTTATTTTAACAAATAACTAAAATTACAACGTTTAAGCCAGAAAACAGGTTTTGGTAATATATTTTAAATAATAGCTTTAAGAAAAACAATTTATTGATCAAATAATACAATTTCCACGGTGAGCTTAAAATGCTAAAACTATTTTTTGTATTTAATTAGTGTTCAATAAAATAACTTGTTAAATGCACGAAACAATAAATACGAATTTCAGTAGATCCTATTTTAATGTTAGCGTAATTTGATTGATTTTATAGTCTTCCTTATAATTAATGATTATAATAAACTATTTAAGGTAAAAAATAATTGAAAATGTTATGAAATATCGGACTACTTTACCGCGACGTATAAAATTACGATAATGAGTTTCTAGAGAGATCCTATTTTAATGTTAGCGTAATTTGATTGATGCAACTGCTTTAGTCATTAGTCCCGTTAGTGTAATGCATGTTTTTTCTCGGGAGATGGCAGTGATTCCCCCCCCCCCGCTGGATGGCGAGATCCGGCGCCGACCTACCGTCGGCTAGTGGGGTTTCCCCTAACCAGGGCTCTCCCAGCCGCGGGGCCCCGCCCAGCCGGGACGAGCTCTAAGCTCCCGACCGATCTCCCGGAAGATGTGGTAGTGTAGGGCATGATAGTGTAAGTGTGTGTGTGTGTGAGGGGAGAGAATAGGACAAGGAAGAGGAAGGAAAGATCGCGCACGGTCCGTGGCCCGTTTGGTAGGGTACTGCTCCGGCATTCGCCTGGTGCTGATCGGAGAAACCACGGAAAAGTAACGATCAGATCAGCCGGCCGCTAGAATTCTCCTCCAGACAGCGACTGAATTCGACCTAGCTGAAAAGTTAGTGTCGAAAATCCTGCCGCCGTCAGGACTCGAACCTAGGACCTCCCGGTCAGAAGCGCTGCAGTGGCATCAGTTGATGCACTGAGCTACTGAGTTTCTAGAGTTTTCTAGTTCAATTTTTTTACTAATTGTTTCCCCATCGGACCCATCATCGGGCCCCTTTACTTATAGAGCTCTGGGTGATTGCCCATTCTGCCCATGCGTAGCGCCGGCACTGGCACCAGGCCTAAGGAGTGGTCCTTGAACTCGTTAGTTACGTGATCTATTGATCACGTAACTAACGAGTTTATACGTTCGTGATGAACAAGAAGAATTTTAGCAATAGTGTCATTGCGTTATGCATTATAACAACTGCATTTCTAGCGTTGAGGAAAGAAGTTACACAATATATCAAAAGTGAATGTTACTAGTGAGACATTTAAACCTCGACACGCGATAAAAATATAAAAAATCCACAATGTTTTAGATTTTGTGGCCCTCCGCGATAAGTATGCGGTGCGGAACTTTGAATCGGCTTTTCTTAAGAACGTAGGGAATATCTTAAAACGGCGTTTATTATGAGAATATGCCATATCCTAACCCAAAGATATGATTTCAACTTCTTTTTTTGACCTTTCCTATCACCTTTACAACATTTTCCATTAATGCCTGCCAGCGTTGAGGAGTTAGTAAGGAATAATTGTAACTGCCTCACATACGAGAATCGGTTTATCAAAGTGGTAAAATGCAATCTTTCCTGTTTTTAGGTGTCCATTTTACCGTTTGTAAGGAGATCTTAGACACTCCTACCGGCGTGCACTATTTATGAAGGTATAAAGTCGTACCTTAGGCGTAAGATAAAACGTTATGATTTCAAGTTCGTTATGTGACTGATGGTGCATAACGTCTCTACCTTACCGGTGGAGCTAAAACACTCTATTAGGGAGTTAAGTGCCAGGTGCAAGGAAGCGACGTTTGCTCCATGATATGTTTTAGCGCCACGTGTAAAGTAGAGATGTTATGCACTAACAGTCATGTGACAGACCGTTGAAGTCATAACCCCTTACCTCACGCTGAAGGCGTGACCTGATACCTTACTAATATATATGAAAAATATCGTCGGCCAGAAGTCATAATCGAAGAAGTCTCCCCTTACGTCAAGGTAGAGAAGCCATATTGGGGACCTTACTGATGATCTTACGCCACTTAGGCCTGTCCTGCGTGGGCTACAACTGGCAGCAGCGACGCATGATTGTTTGCTTAAACTTGGTGTTACTTGATATTTCGCGGAACAAAGCCCGTTGGTTTCTACGTAGGCGACTTCCACAGCTCGGCGATGCCACCGTATCTCGCGGAAAAATGATCAGTTTCATTCGCCGGTTGCGCCATCCCACTACCGAAAGCATTTCGTACGTTATAGAACGATTTCCCTATGGATGAGCCAAGGTGACAACTAATGCTGGCATCATAACAGAAGGTTCTACGGTCGTTGTGCTCTCGAGCCCATCAGACTCCCTCCCTGCATTAGTTCGTTTGCAGTTGGATCACTTGTAAATGGCTTCGACGCTTCCTTTTGTGATGTCCTTGTCGAACAAAAATATAGTGCGCCGCGAGAAATAATTGAAATTAGGAAGTGCAGTGTTATGTGCTCTTCTGTAAAAATTTTCTTTTTCTATAAACATTACATTAAGTTTACTTTTTGTGTGATAAATATTATTTTTATTTTAAAACCGAGACTTGAATGCGGATGCGTACCGGTGCACGTGTTTCGCTAAAATCATTTTTCTTTCTATTTACATTCGTGGAAGTTTTCTTTACTGATTGTGAGAGCATTATAAGAGATTTTTCACACGTAATTAAATTTAAATATTTCCGGACTCGCGTACGTGCATATACCTCAGCGAAACTCTTAGACATCTGCATAGGAATATTTTCAAAGGAGCCATTATCACTTTACGAAGGGGCGTGGATGATCCGCTGTCGCGGCGGAGAGATAGTTTTCTGAATTACTTGTGATGTTCACTTATTACGCGAACTGTCACTTTGGTTCATCCTTAGGAAAATCCTTCTATATCAGGCGATTAAAACGGCAAGCAGAGAGTGGGACGGTGTTCCAATAGTGCAAGGGTCATGCGACCTTAAATAACCAATTTAAAAAAATTGTCATCTTCGTCACTGCTCATAAAACGATCAAAGAATCACTCGTCGCGCTCAAGATGTAGGTAATAATCATAATTCATTCATGAATGTTCTGAGATAGTACAGTCGACTCAGGTTATAGGGAACTTCAGGGGACTAACATTTTTGGTTTACTATACTCGATGATGTCAAAATTAACTATAATTTCTCGATAATGATTGATTGTATTAATATAGATATCCAAAATACATAAATAGCAGGATGTGAAAATTTAAATACCTTTATTTGTTCTAAAAAAATCAATTATTTTCAATTGTTTGCTTCGTACTTTTTCATTAGTAATATCTCTAAGTCATTTGCCAACGTTCGTGGTCTCTCCATGCTTGATTCTGCATTCTGCACTGTTGGAACACCGTCACACTCTCCGAAGGCCCGTTTACTTGCCTAATAACTAACGAGATGCTTTGGTAGCTGGATGGTGCAAGGAGCTAGTGAAACCTCTGGCTTTCCCGCGCGGCACGGACGATATCGCCGGGCTGTGGCAGTCGCATGGTTCCTGTCGTCTACGTAGAACTCAACGCACTTTATCTCGCGGAATATCAAGTAACACCAAGACTAAAACTGAAACAAGCAATCGTGCATCACCAATTGTAGCCAGCACAGGACTCGACCTTTGTTTCCGCAGTGCAACTGAGGTGTTATGAGGTCATCAGTAAGTTGCACATTCCGGGTCGACTACATTCATTTCAGGGGAGACTTCCTAAATTATGACCATTGACCGATATTTTTTTCAAGCTGCTTAGTGTTGGAATTTGTGGAAATAGGCGAAATATTCTTTTTCACGACGGAACTAATTAACCGAGGTTCACTATAAGCGAGGTTCAGGTTCACTATAACTGAGGTTCAGATTCATTATAATCAAATCTTCTTGTGCTTATTTGTATTGCAAATGAAACGGGACCAGTAACTGAAGTTCACTATGTTCGAGTTCACTTTAGCTGGAGTCGACCGTATATAGAATTCGTTCCGATATCGTAGTACGTTTGTGTTTACGTTGAAGGTCATTTCTTATAGTACATCCATGTTTAAAATAAAAAGAATGCATTTATGTTATCATAACTACATTAACATTTTAACCGTGAACGGCCCTTAACTCTTACGGCCACATGTTAGACTACGTTGAGGGCGCAAGGGATAACCACGCCGAAATTCCCAAAAAAGACTACTGCTGCTACTGTAACTACTACTAATACTACTGCTAATACTACTACTGTTATACCTTCAACGAGTCTGTACAAATTTCAAAACAATCGACGCAAGGGGTATCGACTTATTCAATATTGACATGAAAAGAAACGTCTTGAAACCGGTATCGCAATAGTTGGCCTGCAAATGAAATGTAAGCATACATATTGCTTACATCCATTGAAAATCCGTGGAGAAACAATAAGGTAACGGGGAAACAGAATGGAGCGAGATGAAGTAAATAATGACATGGAAGAAACTAGCTCATTGGTTCTTTGTGTCTCAATACTGTTTCCAGTAAGTATATATCTCATAAAATATCAAAATGTTGGTATGGATTTCAAAATACCAAGTTTGTAAATGAGATTTGAATATCAGTAGTATGCCAACATTCCCACAGGTAGTGTTAACGTAGTGTTGGTGCTCAGTAGCAAGCCGGAAAAAAATCAGCGAATAAAAGTTGCTGGGAGTTGCCATGAATTTATATTATTCTATGAAAAAACGGTTATGAATTATCATACGTAAAAATATCTTGAAGTTTCCTTCGTAACTAAAATATAAATGTGTGTCGGGAAACCAATATTCTTAAGTCTAGAAAAAATTTTTTTCGTAAAAATACGTTTTTAATTTTTCATTACATAAATTTTAAAAATTTTAAAAATTGGAAAAAAAAATTCCTTTCAAATTAGTGAATAAAAAGAAATGATTCATACAACAGTGTACATTCAACTTCAAAATATAAATGAATATGAATAATAAGTATAATATTAGCTGAAGTAATATACCCCGGAAGCGGTAGCTCAGTGCATCAACTGATGTCACTGCAACGCCTCTGACCGGGAGGTCCTAGGTTCGAGTCCTAACGGCGGCAGGATTTTCGACACTGGCTTTTCAGTTAGGTCGAATTCAGTCGCTGCGTGGAGGAGAATTCTAGCGCCGGTTGCTCTGATCGGTAGTTTTCCGTGGTTTATCCGATCAACACCAGGCGAATCCGGAGCAGTACCCTACCAAACGGGCCACGGACCGCGCGCGATCTGTCCTTCCTCTTCCTTGTCCTATCCTCTCCCCTTACACACACACACACACACACACACACACACACACACACACACACACTTACACTAACATGCACTACACTACCACATATTCCGGGACATCGGTCGGGAGCTTAGAGCTTGTCCCGGCTGGGGCGGTGCCCCGCTGGTGGGAGTGTCGTGCTTAGGGGGAAACCCCACTAGCCGACGGTAGGTTGGCGCCGGATCTCGCCATCCAGCGGGGGAAGATCACCGCCATCTCCCGCGAAAAAAACATGCACTACACTAACGGGACTAATGACCAAAGCAGTTGACGCGCCCGGAAACACGAAAAAATGAAATCAAATCAAATGAAGTAATATACATCTCTCTCCATATTTCTCTCTCTCTCTCTTTCTCTCTCTCACTCACTCTCACACACACACATTTAGACATTGATGTATTACTAAATAACATATTAAAAATATAGTGATCAATAAATATTTCTGCACTTTTAAAGGACGTAATAAAATGAATTTTTAGGAAAATACATTCTCGTGCTCATACACTGAGCATTACCTGAAAAATCCAGGTTTTTCAGATTTACCTTCACTGTCAGGAAGTGATAGTGGATGTTAATGAAAAGAATGATAATTAGGCGTAGTTTCACTTGCGGGTATTTTTTAATTCCCCAATGCTAACACTTATATCTCCCAAACAATTTTACAGACAAAATAATATCAGGAATATTACAAAAAATGTGCGATCAAACCTTGATTTTATAAACCAAAACACATTTTTATTTACCGTAAAACAATCACACGCAGATATATAACCTCTCTTAAATTCCCGTGGCCGAAAATCTGGCCGAGGGTCGCCTCCGCAACAGTTTTGCTAATTGTGTACCAGCGTTCCCAAACCCTGTTTTGTAATGCGCCGACTAAATCTCCCCGTGGAGTGTTGTCACGAACGCGTCTCGCGTAAGGAAACTCCGCAACTCTCCGCGGCCTCTCGCGTTTATATTTGCGTGGAAGCGCCACGCGAGGGCGACCGGCGACAAGCGAAGGCGGAAAGGGGATCGCGAAAGTTCGTCCGTTCGCCTGCTCGCCAGCCCCCTCGCTCGCCCACCCGCTCGCTCCACAGCCCGCTCGCCCGCCCGCCCGCTCGCCCGCCCGCCTGCTCGCCCTCCCGCTCACCCGGTGGCTCGCCCACCCGCCCGCCTGCCAGCTCGCCCACCCGCTTGCCCGGCTGTATGTTCGCCAACCCCCTGACTCGCTCGTCCGCCTGTATTCTCGCCAGCCTCCTCGCTCTCCCACTCGCTCGCTCGCTCCCCCACCCGTCCGCCCGCCTGCTCGCCAGCCCACTCTCCCGCCCGCTTGCCTACCATCTCCCCGCCCTCTCGCACCTATTCGCTCGCCCTTTTGCCTTCGTCCATCCGTCCGCCCCTGGCTCGCCTGCTCGCCTGCCCGCCGCTTGCTCACCCGCCTGCTCGCCCGCCCGCTCTCCCGCCCACTCGCCTGCCCTGCTGCCTTCTCTCACCCCACTCTCCTGTCTACCCCAGCACGTCCGTCCATCCGTACGCCCGCCTGCTCACCCGTCCGCCGGTCTCACGGACCGACGAAGCAGTTTCTCCTTCGAACAATGCATCACTGCGGCCTCCTCTAATCCCCCAGCGCTTCCGTTCGGAGAGGCCAAATCACAAAATTATATTGATATTTTGAGATGTTTTAGTGAACAAAGGGATATTCATAAACTTTATCGTGTAAAGAGTTGGGTAAAAAAATGTGCTCTACATAATCTATTGTATAAAAGTGTGTGTGTGTGAATATATATATATATATATATATATATATATATATATATATATATATGTGTGTGTGTGTGTGTGTGTGTGTGTGTGTGTGTAATTGTGTGTGTGTAATAAAAGTGTTGTCAGATGTCAATATTTTTATTTTAAAGATCTGTTCGATCGCGTAGCGATCATCAGAACTATCTTGCAACGTCTGGGCGGAAGTCCTGACATGTATGTACTTGTATGTGTTCATATAAACCTGGATGTTTATTCCGCAATAGCGATTGAACTCCTAGAGCGATTGGTCACAAATAATATACGTATACATTCGGACGGCTGAGAAAAACGTCAGATTTGTTACAATTACAAACATTACTCAATAATATTTTTTAACAAAAAATAGTTTAATGCATTCTTCAGTGCATCTAGATGAGATAAGAGAACAGGAGAACAGGTGGGCGGAGCAATTAATGGATGATTGTGAAAAATAAATACTTGAGGTTCTCCAGAAAATCTGCTAATTCAAAGAACATTTTCCGGTAGTTAATGGTTTTTGTTAGCCACATTCACTCTTTTTTGCAATTAAACACGTTGTCTTGACACTAAATAACAATATATAAATTTACAAAAAGGAAACTTTAAGATTAGCCAGATATAAGCATATTAAGATTATATACTATTAAGAATAGCCGTTTGGATACCCTTAACGAAAACCCTTAATTTGAAAAATAAAGCTTGAGAATAAAGTGTGATGACAATGTTAATGTTGAGGAATGTGTTATGCAACATCAAATAACCATTAACTTTCTGGCACAATATTTGGTAATTTTGGTATAGAACAAGGGAAAATAAATGCCATACCCACCACTACTTAAATGTGACAAGAAGCATAAAAATTACTATAATGTTAATAATTCAAGAGAGAAAGGAAGGGAATATAATAACATATATATGCAAGGTTATTTTTAAGACGAATTCAATCTTTAAACGACACGAATAACGCTTCTTTCAAAGTATAAGATCAGGGAAAAACAAGGACCCAGGGAAATCAGATCTGCAAATTGCAGGTCAATTTTGTAACTTGAAGCTCCCAACACATAAAAGCAACGACAGAATGTGGGTTTCTCGTGTAGCGGCGTCATCACATTCCACTCTCGTCCCCCCCCGCTCCCCCCTCCCCCATTCACGGGCGTATGTGAGTCGCACTCCGACCCGACCGGAGGCCGCGCTGGTGGCGGTCCTCAGCGGCCATTTGTGGAACCGATTTAATTACGGGTAGCACTGCATTTAAATTATACCCGGGGCTCTTTCTGTGCCAGCCCTCTTTTTTTCTCTCTGTATTTTTTTGGCCGTTCCCGACCGTCGAACTCCGGCGTGCGTTTGTTTAGTTAATTTTATTAAAACATTAGCCCCCGCACCCTCTGCTCCCTCCTGACGAAACGAATTTGTTTATAAAGGGCTTATTGGGTGATTGTTAATGCTCGGTAATTTTCATGCGTTTGCGCGCAGTATCCGCTACGGAGGTTGGGATATTACTGGCGAGTTTTTGGCAATAAGCACCGCGCTATTGTGCACGCGATGTCGTACGCGTTTCGGAATTACGGATAAATATTTGGTTTGTGCGAAAATGTTGTTGCTCCGGCAGTAATAAATTAGTAAAATGTGCTCTTGCCAGATTTAGGGTTTTGAAAGTGTTTGGGTTGCTAGTTGCAATAGTGTCTATTTTTCTCTGAACATGTATTATATCCTATGAATTTTTTTGTTAAAGCTTCAAATGTTTTTTATGTTGCAATTTACTTTCCGTTTTATGATAACAGATTTTTTTATTGTATTCTTATGAGTGTTTATTGGATTTAAAAGATCGTAACTCAAAAGTCTCTGAAATGAGGAAAAGTCTTTGAAACGTACAAACACGTTACTCACAGCAAATATGATTTCGTTTCTAGTACTCATTCCAATTTGGTTGCACATGAATATTGTACTATAATATTGCACTCCTAATGAAAAAATACCTTTTCCTGATGAGTCCTTTTGGTTGGTTTAGCTGATTCTAGGATTAGAGTGTATCTCAAATTTACGTAGTTCTAAGCAGAAATGCCGGTAATAAATGTTGCAAACAGCCGCCTTATCTTCAATCATATCATTACTCCAGACATTGTATCTTCAATCATATCATTGCTCTAGTCATCATATCATTGTCCGAATTTCGATAAACTTTTTCCAATCCGTTCTCCTTCTGACGAATTCAATAGCAATCAATAATTTTTAGAGAATTGACATATTTTAATCCTCTTTGTGTGCTACATTCAAACTCATTAACCTCATTTCTATCAGAAATAATTTGTGTTCATGTACTAATTATGAAATTTCTATTGCAAAATGAAATTGGTCCTCACAAACTTACCTGTTATTTTTTTTAATCCAGATGCATGTTTTCGTAACGAGTAGTTTATCACTGCTAATTGGCTCATATTTATTTCATATTCGTCGCCTCATCTTTAACATTTAACAGAGCTCGCGTATAATTGGCAATCCGGCACGTAAGCGACCAACACAAATAAACACAGTAATGTTAACTGAATGTTGTGAAAACATCATTCATTTAACAGATAATATAATTAGTATATTTTATGATGTTCTATTTATTATTCTGAGTACACATTAATACACTTAGCTATTTTGTTCTGTCTGTGAAATGGAAACGTATTTGAGAGCATTTTTAGTAGGAACACTTGTACCATGAAACATTATTTTCTGTCGTCTCAAAAAAAACTTTCGTAACTGTTCGTAACTTTGACTTAAAATAATCAAATATTTTATTTCTAGAGATGATAAATGAACAGATATAGGGAGGTGTCGCTAAATCATTTGGCTACAAAATCACGGAAGAAATACCAACAATTCTTCGATCTAAATAAGAGTATTTTTAATACTTTGTTCTATTAGAAGACAAAGTACCATAAGTACAATTAAAATTTCAAAAAGAGTTTATTTAAACACAGAATTTATTTTCCCCTAGGAAAAGGATACGCTGAGAAAATAGGGAACATGCGTGGTTATACTTCTTTGCTATTACATTACATTTATACGCATGTAAATTAAAGCTCTCATTTTGGACGAACTCACTTTAAGTGACATCTCAAATCTTATATTTGAATTCCTCACTTGAGCCAACACTTATATTACCTAGTTCATCAAAGATGAGGTGCGTGGAGGTGTGACAACAGGAAATGCACGTCAATGGCGTTGTGACTACAGAAAATAGATGGCGCCATTAAAACATGAAGTAAAAAAAGATGTTCGGTGATTCAAGAAACATGGAATGATGAGAATGGAGATAGTCAACTGTATCAAAAAATATAGGAAAAGGAGGAAAGGAAATAGAGTGTTAAATCAAAAATCCATTGTAGCTATCAAGAGTTCCTTATAAGGAGATCCAGGTTTGAATGCCAGTGCATGGAACAGCATTGAGGATGTAGGCGGGTGCTTCCGAGAGTCAAAGTGTTTTAAATTATATTTGAATTTACCCATTCAGATTTCTTCTGTAAGAAGGCGAATATAAGTAAAAGTGTATTTACATTCGAATTGTTATTTTGAGCTGTTATAAATCCATAAGTACTTCTTCATAACTTTCTATTTTCAAGCAGTCACTTCATATAACAACGATCCATAATAACCATTATATTCTCTTTTGATTGACATACATTACTTTATGCTTTCTCTTCCCTTTATCCTTCGATCTCAAATAGTATATACTTACCGCTAAATATGCGTCCCATCCATATGATACATCTTCAACACAGTTAATACACATACAAGCAAACGTGAATGTATTCCATCAATCTATTTCCTTTCGCCCGGCTTCGCCGTAATTAGCCCCTTCCGTCGCGGCGACTCCATTATCTGGCGAGTGGCGCCAACATAAAAGTCCCTCTTGCGCGAAAACGAAGGCCGAGCTCGCGAAACAAGGTCAAGAGCTGGTAGGCGCGGTGGTCTGCGGCGGGGGCGGCGGCGGTCGCCATTTCAGCGGCGGGGGCGGAGCCGGGTGGCGGCGGCGAGGGGCGGGGGGCGGGCACCGGCCCTCTGTGCGGGAGTCCTCGAGACGGGGTGGTCGTTGCGGCGGTGCGGCTGAAGTAATAGCCCGGTGCTGTCAGGCGACTACCTCTCCATCTAGGCGGGCGAGGCCGTAATTAAAACGAGAAGTACCGCGACGGCGGTGGCGCCGCCACCGACCGCCGCGGGAAGCAGAAGGCGGCGCGGAGGTTCTCCCGCGCGGAGGACGCGGCGGCGGTGGAGGAGGAGGACGGGGGAGTATCCTCAAATTGCGGGTCCGCCTCCGCTCCGCGCCGCCTCCACGGCCCCGCCCGCCTCCGCCCCACTCCGCCCGCGCCTGGTTTTCATTAAAATCGCCGGAGGCTGCCGCTGTTGCTGCTACTGCGAGGCAACGCCCCAAGCGGGCGCGCGAACTGTTCAACTCTTTTGAGACGGCCGCCGCGATGTTTACTCCGAGGTTAGGGCCTTTTGAAGGCGTGAAAGTGAGTCGACCTCGAAGGCGGCGGGAGGGCGGCAGAGGGCGAGACCTTTCCTTCGCGGCTGTAGCGATAGGGCTCTTTTGCTGAGGAGGCGGTTGCCGCCGCCGCCACAGCGACGAGGGAAGCTGCGACGAAAGTTGGGTAAACTTCAACAAATTGCCGGGATATTTGAGAGTGTATGTGCGGGGGTAGGGGCGGGCTGTGGGGGAGTGGGGGCGGCGGAGGAGGGGGCGTTTTGCGGTCGATGGTGCCGGCGGGCCCCTCCTACGCAGCGATTCGCGAAACGATTAGTGAAGCTGGAGGCGCGCGGGAAACGCGTTGAAGGCGAAGGTCGGCACCTGGTGACAAGCGAGGGTGCGGGAAGAAGCTCCACGTCTGGTTTGGAGAAGAGAGCGATTTCTCTTGCGATCTGTCAACATGATGTACTGGTGTAAACGTGCTTCGCTTTTTCGTGTCACAGTAAGGCTTTAAATTATGAAAATATGACGTGTTCACTTAAATATGAATGCGAAATAGTGCAAATTAAATATATACAGATATTTTAAAAGACATGTAAAATTGAGTGTTTATTATTTTTTATAACAACTATTGAAATTGATATTGATCTACACTTCCATTACTCAACTCATAAGTGAACATGTTGTTTTAAAATATTAACCCACGGTATATGAAACAATCCTGTTCTTTGCTATAATTTTTATGCATTTATTATGCGCATGCTGATAGTCGAGTATTTCTCGTGAACTATTGTTTTATCACAATCATCTATTAAGCAACCTCGTTTGCCTCTCGGCTTCGCCCGTCTCTTCTGCCCGCCCTTACATGGCCAACGTGCCCACATCTCCCTCCCGCTCATTTTGTCCCTTCCAATCTGTCTTACACACTTCGCTCGGGCTTTTCGCACTTTCCGCTACGTTAGCTCTCCTTCCCCCTCGGCCGGCTTTTTTGCTTTATCTCCTCCTGCCGTTCCTTGCACTCCTTCCGTTTCCCTCTCCTCCTGTTCCTTTCGCTTTTCTTCCGCTCCTCTCGCTCCTTCCCTCATTCTACCACATTAACTGCTCTTTGGCCTCCTTCAGCAACGTCTGCTCCCCGTCTGGCACCGCTCGATCTATTTGTTCCGTCGCGTTACCCGGCAACACCTGGAAACAGCGCCACTCAGATTATTGGGGATTGCATTGAACTAAATATTGTAAAAAGAAGCACATTTTGGAGGGAACATTTTGTATCGCAACTATGAAATTTTTTTATTCTTGGTCGTTCTATTCTTGAAGGCAATTGTTCCAAATTTATGAGCAATACTCCCAGTGGAACTAAATTTTGTGTGGCGCACAGAAATATACATATTTTCGCTTTGAAATAACAAATGGCATCCACCCGTGTACATAGTAAAACTGAATGCTCCCGACGGTGAGAGGATTTTGGTCATTAGCTGTTTTTCTAGGTCGAATTCAGCCGCTGTCTGGAGAAGAGTTCCAGCGACTGGCTGCTCAGATCGGTAGTTTTTCGTGATTTTTCCGATCAACACCAGACGAACTCTAACAAACAGGCCACAGACCGCGGGCGATCTTTCCTTCCTCTTCCTTGTCCTATCCCTTACTTACACACGCTTACAGTTTCGTTCACTACATTACCACACATATCGGGAAGTCCAGTCGGGAGCATAGAGCTTGTACCGGCAGCGGAGGTGCTTCGCTGGTGGGAGATACCTGATTGCGAAAAATTCCCTCAAGCTGGCCTGTACGTCAGCGCCGGATCTCAACATCTGTCTGGGTAAAATCACCGTCTCTGGCGATAAAACATGTACTGCACTTACGGGATTAATGGCTTTAGCAGTTTCACCCGGAAAACGAAATAATAAATCTATCAATCAAAACTGAATGCCACATTACATAAGATTTATATATTCAATGGTGTGCGACAAATCAACTTGTCATGAATCGTCTCTCGTGCGATTCAAGTGCGTGTTGTTCAATTTTGTTCGACAGCCGCAAACCTCTACATCCCGCGATTCAGCTGTTCTTTGCCCGTGCACGCGCCCTTCGGGCGAGGTGACAGGTGCAGCGATATAAATCGATGTATCGTTTCTTAGTGGACCGGTGGGTGGGGTCGGGTTCCCTGTAATACATCATAGCCGGCTTGTTAGCGGCGCGTTAAGATAAGAACATTGACAGCCCCCCCGGCCTGACGAGGGTCCTGTGTCACGGCAATTTGGGCCCACCTCGTCCCCTTTCGCCTCCCCCCCGTCCCAATTGCGTCGCTCGTCAGGCGCCTTCACTGCCTCTTGACCCAGGCAACACGCCCAGCCGTCGCCCTAGGTACGTCAGTTCACGCCTCGTTCGTGGTTGATCAAGTAAATACGGACAGAGCAGATAAGGGATAAAATACGGTACTCTACACTCGTAGCAGTAGAGTAACAAATTTCAACTGTCATATTCCATTCTTAGGAAGTAATTTAAGAATTATATCCACAATTCATTTCTTGAACCATATTTTTCTTACTTTTTCTCGCACTTTTCGGAACAGCAAATTTGTTTCGAGAAGAAATAGTAGTCTATAAACAAATTATTTTTGTCAAAAAATATCATAGATTTACATTCTTCAAGAGCCTGATATATACGGTGAGTCACGTAACTTAAGAACCTGTTGTAATTTCTGAACGATTGAAGTTATTGTAGTTTTCACGAAGGTGAATGGCGGAACGAGGCTAATTGATGCATCATTTATTTAGATTTTATCACTTGTATTTTAAGAAATATCGAGGTAACTTTAGTTTTTTCAAATAGATCTATACATATTTTAGTCCATTATGACGAACGTAAAAAGACGAATCCATTGATATACATAGCCCTATGTTAGATAAGCGTTTATGTAAAGTACCCCCAAATTTTAAAAAACGATTTTCATAATCGTAGAGCTTCGACTCAGGCCATATAGACAGGTTTTTCTTAAGCTTGAAAAAAAAATCCTATTTAGGCGCTAGTAGTGTTCACAGACGGAAGGACGCAGAGATGGACGGACGGTCTTTTTGCTTCCAATTGGTTTTTCGGCATCAAGGACCCATCAAAGAGGGGTTCCAGCTGCACCGCGTGTTAGAGGATTTTTTCTCTTAATTTAACAACTGGACTTTACATTCTCGTTATAAGAGTTCGAAAATGATTTTTTTCTGCTGAAAATCGTTTTTTTTCGCGCAGCATTCCATAACTTTCTCTATACTACATATATTACTCCATATATTCGAACGTATACGAGAAAGTAAAATGTAATCTTTTTTGCGGTTCCCATAGAAAAGTACTTCTATTATTTTACAATAAAATTTGCTGAAATTTCCTTTTGGTCAAGAATGCATGTAACTTCTTTTGCTGTGTTCTTAGTTCACTCTGAGGTTACCGATGTTGATGGGAACATTGCTGTATGTTTCCTCCAGAATCCGACTGTAGTATCTCCTGAGCCTGTGCGTAGAGTAGGAAAGGAATCATAAGTAAAATCAAAGTAAAAAGGAATCATTATTCCCTTCACTCTCCTTACACACACACTCAATTACTGGGAGATTCCCAGAGGTGGAAGGCTTTGCAAGCCTACGTTTTGGTCAGCTCCGGCTTTCACGTTCCAGCGTTGAGGAATAATCCCACCTCTAGGTTTGAAACATTCACTACACTTACGGGACTAACAGACAGACGAATTGTCACGCCAGGAATCACTCAAATACTATTTGTCGCGCTAGGAATCACACTTCGATCTACGATAATTATTCTCCTTTGAATCTTGAGCTTTCTTAGCTGAAGATCTTGTTTGATGCAAACTTGTGGTCGTATTACGGAGAATTTGAGAGTTAAGTGCTACATGTTCGGACGTGTGCTTTCAAAACAATAATTATAAAACAAGCCTTTTTTATAGCTGCTTACAGGCATACATCATTTACTGAGAGGTATGCATCTATTTTAAGCAATTAGGAGGCTGTGAATCTCCTTATTCTGCTGTTTGCAAACTTAATATGAACAAGGAATACAACAGACCAATCAGTAATGTGGTAAAATTAACTTGAAGTTTAATACATCGCTTCCCGCGTTGGTCCAGGCTAACGTTAAATTACTGTAGCATCACAGGAAATTGCGAACTCACTATGCAACCGAAGGCGAACGAATGATTCCCAACTAGTTCGGTTAATGTGTACGTACTAACGAATGGCTTCGCTCAATGACGTTTGCCTTCGCTAGGGTCAGTTCGGGGGACTGCACATCAAATAACAGTCTAACTAAACGAACGCTGGGGGTTGCGCGCGGCACACTCAGTCGATATTGTGAGAGAAAAACAACGTACCTGCGGACGTACTACGAATGACTATGAGAACATACGTTTCATGTATATGTAGACATCTAGCAACTTCTTACTTAATTCTGAAAAGTGCCATCAAATTCATTTGACTACAACAATTCGCCATCGTTCCTTAGCCGAGATCTGCCTGAAACAATGGCTCTATACTGGGATTTATTTAGATCTACCTTTGATGTAAATCAGCTGTTGCTGTGTCATCCAATGGCAATCATCAATTCACCGTAGTAACGTCACTGAAGTGACGTGTAAGCTCTCGATTATATGTCACTGTAACAGCTGGTGACCTGTCAGAGGCAACGGTAAATAAATCACAATATAGGTAAGGCACGCCACGGACGCTGGCAAGGTAACTAGTTTTTTAAAGTTCGTGAGCAATGCGTCCCGAAAAACTTGCGCATGATTTAAAAGTAAAGGATGTATACATTTCCCAGTGTGTGTATGTGTGAGGGGGGGAGAGAACACTGGATACCTGGCCCACGACTGTCTTTCGGTGAAGTCACTTTACAGTTATTGCCTCAAATTTAGCTACAGTAATTCTCTTTTCCTCTACTAAAGCAAAAAAATGATACATTAAAATGAATTAATATATGAGTCAGATTCCAAATTTTTAATTTAGAGTAAAATTAATAATTTTGATTCTAAGGTATCTAAATTTCATAACCGTTTTTACTCTAGGTTGAAATAATTGCATTTACTTACCACATTCAGGTTAGGAGTTTTAACAGTCAAAGATTCATGTTTTAAAGAGCTCCGTAAGAGAGAATTGTCTTTCCGTCCGTAAGAGAGAATTAATAACTTATTGTGACTTGTTAATTTATTTCGCATTATTGCTGTATTCAACAAATAACTTAATGATTTAATAAAAACATTTCACAAAACGACAAGGAAAGAATTTTCCATTTAAACATATTCCAACCCCTTGCCAAAAGTGCGTATAGAAAGCAGAATTTAAAATAAAAATGAAATAGTAATAAATAACAAAGGATATAATCGTAATTGTAATTTCGGTTGTTTGTTAAAGAAAATATGCAAACATATTTTCTGGTGAAGCCCCTGTTCTCCACCTCACCTCGCTTCAGCTTTCGCGTGTTTTAGGGATTTGCAGGGGAAATGATAGAGGAGTCAGGAGGAAGTTGCCTGTGCTCGCAGGAGAGCCAGACTTGCTAGGCAGGAATTTTTTAAAATACACAAAGAGAAACTTCAAAGAGAAACTTTTTTTAAAAATTTAAGTAGTATATGACTTAGTGTAGGGATCACAGAATTTTGAAAATGTGCACACTATTCACTTTTCCCCATAGCACGTCATACGCAGTTTTTAACTGTTTTTTGATGTAAAATAAATAAATAAAATCATCGGGCGTCAAACGCTGAAGGTCATCCTTGAGCCAGCGACAGTTTGCTCTCGTCACCGAAGAGTTTAGATCCTGGGAACCACTGCAAAGGAGTAACATGAGCCGCAGAGGGAAAAACAGTTCTTTCGAACAATATCAGCTGGTTGCATTTCACCATATGATAGGTAAGAGCTACCGAAAAATTGCTCAAATTTTAATGATAAAGAAGAGTACGATGAATAACATGCTATGAGAGTTCAATAAGGAAAAAAAATTGAGCTACACACAAGAAATGGCGCCCAAACACATTTTATAATAGAGAAGAAAACTGGATTCTAAGAAAAGTGAAAGAATTATCCCGGAAGTCTTAATAGTTTTGGGGGTGACTGTAAGTAGCTTCTGCGGGCGGTTTGACAGGCGTGCGTCTAGGTCCACACCTACAGACTGCTGTGGGCACAGGTTGCCACTCGAGCAACACGCAACACTCAGGGTGTTGGACATTTTGATTTTTACGTCACTTTACCAGAAGAGAGTCCATAATCAAAAACATATAAACTCAAATTTTTAAGTGCCTTTGACTATGGGAATACGAGTTATTACCAAAATTTTAAGTTTCATACGGTCACCATCGGTCGTTAAAGCGGGCCTTTAAATTCGGGAGGTGGAGGCCGCGTTCGGGCGCGATTCCCGTGGCGAAGGGTCAACCCGGACCAATTACAAGAGTACCTTACAAGTTTAAGAGCGAATATCAGTTTTTAGGTTATTGGCTGGGAATCAGATCGAATGTCATTATTTGGGTATGATGCATTTCAGTTTCAGTAGAAATTTTACACATCTCGTATATTCATTCGGTTAAAAGTGGTTTTGTAGTAAAAAAATCTGGAAATGTTATAACTTCAAATTAAATTTTCATTATTAAAACATTAAATTACAACATTATATCATTCATTTAATTTGTTTTGAAGTTAAAATTTATATGATCAAGTTTTAGGAGATTTGTAATGAAAACAGTAGTCATTTCAATGACCTCCATTACATCTTGTATTAATCGAATTCCTTAAAATCCCCTCTATTTCTTCTCTTTGGTATTAATTATTGGTAGCAATTTCTAAACCACTAGGATTGGAAAGATCTACCAAGAAACGAGTAAATTGTCCTAAAAATCAAATCACTTCAAATTTAGACCGTAAGCGTTTTCGATTATGCATTAATTTTATTAGTAATAAACAAACAATAAAATATTACCACTCATATACGATAAAATAGTAAGTGTTCTACATTTATTACATTAAACGATAGTTGTATAATGTGAGTGTAAATGTAAAACATTTTCACACTCGTTTCAGTATCCAGAAAATTTTTTGCCCTTCTGCGGTTGCGATCTCTCTGGCAACGGTGTGCGTGGCTCCAAGGTCGCGCTCGACGTCGTTAGTCGCAACCTGGCCAACACGGCCCGCGGCTCCTCCGCTGCTTGCTTGTGCGCGGCTAAACGTCCACGAAGACATTTCAGCCCTTAATATTTTTGCTCATAGCTCTTCTAATTCTCAAACGCACTTCAAAATGTTACTATTTACGTTTTCGATTATATACTATCCATTAACAAAGTTTCATAACCAGTGGGGTTACTACAGAACACCAGGATAACATGACTTTCTCGTATTATTTCTACTTTTGTAGTTAAAAATTCAGAGTTCAAGAAAATAAGGCCTTTGCCATTCTTAGGGCGTCTATCCAAGGGAAAAAAAATAAAAAAATGAGCCTTTTTGAGAAAATGGTTTTTTATAAATTTTATTAACTTCAAGTAGAAATTACCCGATATTTCAAAAAAAAATATACATGACATTATTTCAATATCTGTCTTTCAAGATATTAAGGAAAACATTTGTATCTTCAATACCTAGTTGTAGAAAGACGTCAAAAGATTGAACTCTTGCAGTTTTCAAATAAATGGATTTCAGTGAAAATGAAACATGATCCAGTCTTTTAAGAGCTCTTTACGCTGTCCGAGAACAAAATATAATTTTAAAAATATAGAAATTTTAGAAAATTATGAAAATGTTTAGGGTTCTAGTATAGTACTCTAAAAAATCAAAATATTCGTTTCACTCTTGCAAAGCGTCAAGTTCGTTCAGTTCAATCGGAGAATATCAATTTTGGAGGAAGTACTCAATGGTTAGACGCTAACGTTGACCTCACACAAAAGTTGTAATAGCCTGAGCCTCGCCTTGTAAAATGAGGCGTCATTGACAGACGGACTGACAGACAGTTTTGCCGTCATTCAATTTTTCGGTATCAACAACCCACAAAACATGGATTGTGACTTCACAATGTGTTCGAAGAAGTAACTTATTACATATAGGAACAAGATTTGTCCACTTCTTCGTTACCAGATTTCAGCAAAAATAATTTTTTGTCAAACAAATCGCTGAATTCCGGTGCACGATTACAATACAATGCAATTCGTTTCCGGTGCACGATTACAATATGTTCTTACGTAATAAAACGAGACAAATTGGGAAGGTCTGACATGGTGATTGTTGGCTGAGAAAATAGGAGCGCCAGCACCGTCCGCCCAACGTGGCACATTTCTCTTGGTTCTGTTTCTTCAACCGTTCACAGTAAGAAACGTATTCTTCTGTGTTTTTTTTCTTATTATTGTTCACCAGATAATGCACGTAAGGGCACTAATGTTTCTTGTCTTTCTCGTTTTATACTAATTTCGTTTGGAGAATTTTCAGCACAATCTCTTTCAACTTGTTATCAAGAACACATACCGATCGCCGTTCCCATAACAACAGAAGTAATGCCATTGCGATTTCCATGTGGCGTAGCGGATATATCTCAGAGAGAAAAGAAGTAAGGAGTGGGGGAAGTTTGCCTGAAGATGCACGGGGTATTTTCCCGGCTACGATGCCCTGAATCCACGGACTGGCTGAGTGTGTCTGCATCTGACCTCAGTGTCTGCCGCGATGCTCAGTTGGTGCTGGTCTCGAATTCCCCGCGACCTTGGGTGAGCTTCCCCTCGCATCGTGCAGTGCGGCCATCACGACAACTCGTTCGGTGAATGTCGGGAGGTTCCCGAAGCAGCAAAGGCTGTACTACGCCGCCCCAGGTTCCGCGACGGCGAAAAGACTGCTGGGGCTTCGCAGCAATGAGATGGCGTTCGTCAGTTGGTGCCAGCTTTTGACTGCAACGCACGCTTACCATTCTATCGATAGGAACGGTTTTCTACTTCATGAAGCGTTTCTTCAACTCCAGAATATTCAAGTGCAGTGAAGATGATGCAAGGATTTTGTAACAAGACCGATACGAGAGGAATACACATCGAGCAGCCGAATCATTTTTCCCTTTCTGCTCGAGACAGGTATGTAGCGTTTTTGAACTAGACACGAAACTTTACAAGTTGCTTCACGCCCATAAACTATTCTTTTCACCTTACAAGAAACTTTTGAACCGAAAGTTGTCGCTGCCAAACTGAATGATATATTTCGTAAAACCCTAGATGTGGCAGTGATTTATCAATTTTCCACGTCTTATGCAGAAACAAAAGAAAAGGAGCATCGTATCACAAAGGAATTATTTGCTATATCACTTTGTTATGACGTAGGGTTTTTCCTTTAAACATCACAAGAGATTAAATATTATGCAGTGATAATTTTTTGTCGAGTGTAAATCAATATTTGTTCCTATCCCAAATTTAATTTAATCGAGATTCTATAATACATCAGACCTCTTATCAATTTATCTATTGATTCGTAATTGTTTATTTGTGAACTTGTTCATAGTAATTAATTTATGAAACTAGCTTTGGAAGAATTGTGAAATTAAGTATGAATTGATTCCGCGTAATTTTCCAAACCGTGCTGTGAGTTATCGCAGCGACAGTTCCTTTAAGTACGAACTTGTTCTGTGTACGAAGAGCTACCTCTTTGCTGACTCACTTTGATGTGATAAAAGAATCAGAGATTTTCTTACATCTTTCTGCCCAGGGGGAAGGGAGGGTAGAGGAGAGCACGTTCTGCAGATCCGAGATGAAAAGTTTTTAACTTGCTAAAATGATTGGAAAGGAAACTGCCGCATCGTCCCTCAAATCACAGAGAAAACAAACGGAGCAAATGGTAACGTAGTTTTTAGTTAGATGCCTCCGGATAAAGGCTGGTAAATTGTGCTATTCTTTTCGATTCAACTTTTCCCTGTAAATTAAATAAACTTTTGAACGGTTCAATGAATACGTGTTAATTGGCGCTAGTAAATATTCAAACTGAAGTGCTGAATGCTTATTTATTGATAATATTAACTGTTAATCCCGATGACAGTCATAAACCTTTTCTATTTTCACCCAAGTAATTTTTTTTCAATTTTGTTACCAATTACAGTGTAGTAATATTATTTTTAGTTTTATTAGAATTATAAATGTTTTACCTATTTGGTCAAAAAAGGTTTCATTGAATCCAGTATGTGCTTTTCGTTACGCCATCTCTGTCCACGCGTTGTGCAATTCATTTAAAAAAACAAATAATACACGTGCAGTTTATGCATTGCATTGTAAACTATTCACTGCTGTTCAAAACACAGTCTGATTATGACCTTTCTTTTTCCTCCCAGATCATAATTATTTTTTGAGGTATTGGCTAACTCTGAAATGTCGACTCCGCCGAAACGTCTTCTCGAACGCTATTTAAGTTTCTGAAAATTAATTGTAAGGACACTGTGAAGACAAATATTCTGAATTATTATTTAATAAACAAATTATTATTTAATAAACGCAGTAGTTAAAGTGTCAATTTTAATAGACACCAAAACTGGCATCACAACCCTTTGTACCAATACTGTCAAAGGCGATAGAGGTTTCAAATCGCCTGAATCTCGCCACGCGCATTCTCTACATGTGTCGAGCGCCGGAGTACTCCTGGAGTTGACGCAGGGGGTGAGGGGGAAGGGGAAGGGGAGAGGGGGGCGATTGAGTGGGTGCTGGAGGGTCCTCACCGCTTGCCACCGCCTCCGACACTCTCGCTCTCTCCTTCCCCGCCCACGCTCCGCCCCTCGCTGCGACCGCAGCCGTCTCCACCTCCTTCCGCCCCCGCCTTCGCCCCCGCCCCCGAGCCTCGGCCTCCGCCACCACTTCCGATCCCGGTCCCGCTCCCGACCCCGCCCTCGCTTCCACCCCCGCTCCCACCACTGCCTCCGCCACCCTCTTCCTCCGATCCCGCCACTGCCTCCACCCCCACCCCGCCTCCACCTCTGCCTCTTCCTGCGCCCCGCCACCGCCTCCGCCTCCGCTCCCGCTTCCGACCCCGCCCCGCTGCGGCGCCCGCCGCCGCCATAAGAAGAGTAATTGGCCTGTGGGCGCCCTTCAAACGATGGGCGCTCCAGAGCAAGTGGCTCTTGCCCTTCTTCCCCTCCCCACACACTTACTGTCCACTCCAGCACCTCAAACGGCGACTCCCCGCGTGCGCAATTCATTACGCACTTAACTTTTTTATTTCGATTCACAAGTAGATCGTGCCTATAACATTACCTTCTAACGCTTTGTAATTTATTTTAACAATACGCATCAGAGGTGCAACGAGGACCCATAGAGCTTTACCCCCCCCGCCAGAAGCCAATGATATACATTCAAAAACTTAGCATTTACTCATTTTCTGTAAATTAACCGATGCCATTCTTCACACCAATAGTATTGGCTAAGTTATAATTATTAACTGTAAGTCAGCAAATTAAAATAAATTTGTTATTCAGCTTTAAGAAAGAATGTTTTTTAAGAAAACATCATATCACAGGTGATTGACGTCAGAAGCAGTGTATTAGAAGTTGTATCAGAAGAGACTCATGCTAATGGGATTTCACAACATTCCCACTGATTAATTCAATATGGATTTCCCGTCCCGCTTCTCTCTAGCTCACTTTTAACAATTGAGATCTCTCTCTATCTATATATGTGTTATAATATACATACTTAAATATTTTCAAATATTATTTTATTAAAGGTTATAGTTTATTTTGTTATTAATTTTGTATACGTATCTTCAACATTACCATTTTATTTGGTCAAACTCATGGCCCCTTAAGATTTTAATCCGTCTCTGATTACATGGATCGACTGGGATTTAAAGCCCCATACCCAGAAGTGAAAGCCGAAAGGACTGACCACTTTCCACGGGTCGCCCAGTTTGAGAATCAGAGCATAAAACTCTATGGAAACGGTAAATGCTGCAAATGTAACTGATTCAACTTTAAAAAATTTATTGTAAACGATTAGCGAAAAGTATTCGGAAATTTCGTTCGAAAATTTATAAAATTCTCAACAGGACACCATAATTACAGAGCTTTTTTACAGAATGATGACTCTCAATTTCCTTTTATTTTCTAGTTTTACATATGAATATATTCTTAAAGACTTCTCCGTCGCGCTGACAAATATTAGTGTTCAAAATGATGTTCTCTATGTATCGAAAAACCGTTGAATCCAATCCTGATCTGTAGGTCTGAAATTTAATTCTTTTCCCTTCTAAAAAAATGAGTTTACTTTGTACTGATACGTTTACCTTGTTATTTGCCTTCGATGCGGAGCTCAATTTACATTGCATTACGTGGTTCGAGTGGATCGTGGTTACGAGAGAAATATGAAAACAGTTGAAAGATGCTACATGTTCTCTTATGGATGGAATTACGAGAGAAAATTGTAATATATCATATTGCATGTTTATTTACAAACATTATTTATGTGTAAACCTCTTGGACACTGGTCAGCGTGAAGATGCAGAGAGAAAGGAAGCTTTGGAATAGATGACAAAATAAGTTCGAGAGAGGACTTTTTTGGCGGGTTTTAAAAGAGGAACTTATGTTTAACAAGAATAAGAATTGTGGAATAGAATGATATTTGCGACAAGAAGTGCGACGGGAACTTTGATAAGTTGAATTCGGCGCTGAATTTCGCGAGGTGGAAGCTGCCGTGATAAATGTGAACCGGGGAACTTCCAAGAAGCAAGCAAGATAAGTCAATTATGCATTAATAATAAACTAAAATGGAGAGCAGTGCTATTAGTGCAGGGAAAAATAAACATACGAGTGGGAATAGTTAATGAAAATAATAATATAGTTTCTTGTTCTGTTTTTTAAAATTTTTCTACTTCATGTAAATAAATAGAATTAATATAATTTTATTGGTTCAACACAGAAGTTCATGATATCTATTTTTAGGTATAGAAATGTATTAAACGACTATTTACTACTCTTTCACAATTTTGTCCAGTGTTTTGCGTATTGAGAAATTCTGAAGTACAAATTCATGTCGTGAAAATTGGTAAATGGAATTATTTTGGTGATGTATTGAAGGCAAAATCTCGGGCATATTTATAAAATAATATTTCGGTACGTCACATAACGATGAAAGGTAATTATGGGAGGGAAATATGAATAGACAAACTGAGTCAAGGTAACATCTAGTTAATTTGTAAATAAGTAAATTTAAATCAATAAGGTAAAAAATAAAATCTTGTATGTCCCACTGGTTCTAATGATCGAGCACCCACAAAGCGCCGGGGTCCTTCGGCCTGAGCTAAGAAGCGGGGTTAAGGTAAAGCTGACCGCGCAACCCAGTGAGATGATTCTTGGCGCAGCCGCTCTAACGATCGAGGGCTTTTCGACGCTGCTCGAACATTAGAACCATCGTCACGCTCTTGGTGCATAAATAACAATTTTTTGAGATGCATCACTTTAGAAACAAGCCTCTTTAATTTCTCCACCAGAGGGCGACAGCACTGTCGTGTCCTGACTCGAGCGGACGTAAACCGACTGCAACCTTCCATAGCTCGTCCTAGACCTTTTACCTTCCTACCTATCTATCAACCTTCCTACCCAAAAAGGCATAGCCCGACTGCATCCCATTCCGTTTTCTTAGTTGGTCAGAAGTGATTTCTACGTTAATCTTTGCTTAGTATTATATTTGCCGAATATGAATGCTCCACTTCTGTCTGTTTCAAGGAATATTTGCACGTCTTTTTAGAGTTCTGCTCAAGTTGAAAACCATGGTTTGAAAGTTTGTGGAAAAAAAAGAAACCTCCTATCACGAGAATGATATTATTCCGCTGACTTAACATACACAATTCCGAAAATTCTCGCATGTTCACTTGCGTTCGAGGTTTTCTCAGGACTGGTGTAGGACAATATATATGCGCTACTTATGAATGAAGACGTAACAAAAACTTCTGCTCCTTCCGAGACCTCCGGATGAGCGAGTCGAGCTATGCCTCCTCGAGTAACAAAAGCGAAAGAGGATTAGCTGGAAAGGGGGCGAGGAAAAACTGACCGCTGGATGCTGTCGGGATTTGCCTTCTCCAGTAACTAAAAGAGAAAGAGGGATTGGCCAGGAAGCGAGGTGATGGAAAAATATCCGCGGGATGCAGTCGGGCTGTGCCTTCTCAGGTAACGACCAGTGGGAAAAGAATTAGCTGGGAAGCGGGGGTGAGGAAACGGCACGCGGGATGCAGTCGGGCTGTGCCTTCTCAGGTAACGAACACTGAAAAAGAATTAGCTGGGAAGCGGGGTGAGGGAAACTGATCGCAGGATGCCATCGGGCTGTACCTTCTGAGGTAACGAAAGAGAAGTAGCTGGGAAGCGGGTGGGCGGGTGAGGAAAAATCGGGCGCAGCGTACTCACCGAGCGAGTGCGGCGCGGTGGGGCCCATGACGGGCGCGATCTGCGGCGTGTCCCCGTCTGGCGGTCGATGGTGAAGAGCGTGGTGAGGCAGCGCAGGCGCGCGCGCCCGTCCACGAAGGTGGCGGCGCTGGCCTCCATGTCGACGGCGCCGCGCGCCACCTCCAGCCCGCCGGGCTCCAGCGGCTCCACCTGCGCGGGCGACACGCGCGTCGCCGGCGGCGCGCTCCACACCTGCGCACACACGCGGGCTAGGGAGGCGGCGCTCCCACGACACGCACGCGTTTTCACGCTAAAGTACCAGAAAAGTACTTGTTACGATTGTACATGACCTGATGTTAAAATCTATCTTTAAGAAACAGATTTCATCAAGAGAACAAAATTATTCATGCAGGAATTATGATTATTTCGTACGTCATGAGCACGATTGAACATGGCCTGATGTTAAAATCTATCTTTGAGGAAGAGATTTCATCAAGAGAAACAAAATAAATCATGCATGAATTATGATTATTTCGTATGTCATGAGCACGATTGTACATGACCTGATGTTCAATTATATCTTTAAGGAACAGATTTCATCAAGAGAACAAAATCAATCATGCAGGAATTATGATTATTTCGTACGTCACGAGCACGATTGTACATGACCTGATGTTAAAATCTATAGGAAAGATTTCATCAAGAGAACAAAATCAATCATGCAGGAATTATGATTATTTCGTACGTCACGAGCACGATTGTACATGACCTGATGTTAAAATCTATCTTTAAGCAACAGATTTCATCAAGATAACAAAATCAATCATGCAGGAATTATGATTATTTCGTACGTCATGAGCACCACGAATGATTCTTGGATCGTTTTATGAACAATGTTGATGATGAACGACAATTTGTAAGCTTAAACTAGTGGTGCTAAAACAGCACGTAAGTTTCTCGCCTGTATGTTCACGCAAAATTACGCGAAAAGTACTCAGATTTTCGGAAAATTGTATATGACCTTATTTCATAATATTATCGCTATCTTTAAGAAACAGATTGTATTAAAGAAAAATTCCTATCTTTTATATTTTAATTGTAGGAAGAGCCCGGAAAAGTTTTGAACTCAGGGTTTACACCGAACATGAGACCTGCACCATTCTCTTAAACGTTCTTTACACTACCCAACAACAAAATGTAATAAACGATGAGGCCATTTAAAAAAATAATTGGGAAATGTCCCTGAGGCTTTATGTAAAGTACCACCAAAAATTAAAATATCGGTTTAAAATTTTATGGACCATTACCTCAATGAAATCGATTGGGGATTATCAATTTTAGAAATAATCGGCTGAACGGTTTAGACGCTATCGTTGTTCACAGACGAAAGGACAGACGGATAGACGTTTTGCTGTCTTTCAATTTTTGGTATCAAGGGCACATAAAACATGGATTCTGGCTACACCACGTGTTAGAGTTTTTTCTAAATTTAGCAACTGGATTTATCCACTTTTCTTTTATCAGAACCCTGTAATAAACGTTTTTCTGCCAAAACTTCGCCGCTTTTTCGCACAGCAGTAAATAACTTTATCTTTGCTCTGTAGCGACAAAGTAATATGATTGCTTGCTAGGCTTCCGCGGTCGCAGTTTGTATTGTGTAGGCTATCCGGAACGAGCCACGTCTCTGTCGTAGTAGCTGTTGTTTCGAGACTACTTATTGTGACCATTCTCACAGGGCACTGCTGTACCCTTTGAGTACACTTAGCAGTACGCTCTGAGCAAGACCACAATTTGTAGGCCAAAACGTCGGCCACCTAAATGGACCAGTCCTGGATAATCTAGACAATATAGTTAACAAACATTTAAAATGCTCAAAATTAAAACATCGATTTTAGGAATAGTTGGTAGGTGTTGGCCACATAATTGAAGTAGTTTGCCGACGTTTCGGAACTTTACTGTTCCCTTCTCAGGGCTTACTATAATTGAATATAGGAGAGAATTTCACAACATTGAACCATCACATGGTATCCAGGGCACCTGCAGCCACAACACCACCACTCTCTAGCTCCATCATTAAGACAGTCTAATTAGGACTGTAATTAAGTGGCCAACACCCGTTAATGATTAGTAGATTTAATAATGTGATCATGAATTCAAGAACTAAAACATCAATGTTAATAAAACATCAATGTTAAAAAATCCAAACTCGATCTAAAAACACCGATGACTTTAAAATTGGTATTAGTAACAATGAACTTCATGGAGGGGACTGTGATTTGAAATTGATATCTTTTTTTAAATTTTAACTGAAATTCAACTAACAAAACAAAGTCAAAATGTCATCAGAACAAATAATGGAATCTGATTTAACTAATTCGATAATTCAAAAATCATATAGGCTTTCATATTAGGATATTATATTCACTTCTCTAACAAAACTAATTCCCATATAGGTTGATATGCTCAAAAGAATCATTCTATCACATGCTACAAGCCTGTGTCTTTCCAAGTGAATCGTGTTGAGGAGAAAGGGGAGAAGTCATTTCTTGATACTTTTCAAGAGTAAGGAAACATTAAATAACACATGTTATTATCCTGTCCAATTTTTCTGTGTGGATTCACTGATGATAGTCTAAACACTTTTATGACGTGGTTACGTTTTTCACAGTACATTTTGCCTTTTCTTAAAGTGCAACTTTCAATCATATGAAAAAACTGCCTTTTTGTCTTGTTCCCTTTCTCCGCATGCTGATTCAATTATATTTCGGGATACGTCATGGCCGGTCCAGTTCGAACGGAAACTCTTCATGCGACAGACTCTGCCTCAAATACGCCACCAGCAAAAGTGTTGGAAAGAAATGTAGAACATAATTGTAAGCAATGCTGCATCGCCTATGGAATGTTCTAAAACAGCCTTTCGTGATCTTAAACGGCACATATGTATATTTGGGTATTTATTTAATAACCAAATCACACCGTAATGGAGGAAACAACGCAACTATGGCTCAACTGTTTTTGCCGCTTGAGAAAAATTGATCTCAGCACCATGAATAGCAAATGGCAGTTTGGACACTTTTGCTCTCGAAGCAGAAAGAAGTTAGGACACTTGCGCTAGTTACCTCAATTATGGCATATCTGGTGGGGATGCACTCAGACAAATTGGTATTAGAGAATTGACACCTTGCGATATATATGTCACAATCCGAGACTCCACATCATATTCATCCTTTTCCCTTGAGATCCTTTTCGCGACGGTCGACGTAAGCGCATTCCACATGTCCTACCGCCAGCTCTTCTCATCGACCAAAAAAACGCAGGGACCGTAATCCTGTCACTCCAGTTATCCTCGACCGCTCGCACGGGACCTCGATTGATTGATTGATTTTTTCGTGTTTCCGGGCGCGTCAACTGCTTCGGTCATTAGCCCCGTTAGTGTAGTGCATGTTTTTTTTCGGGAGATGGCGTGATCTTCCGCTGGTGCGAGATCCGGCGCCGACCACCTCGCTTTTTCATGTTTCCGGGCGCGTCAACTGCTAGTGGGGTTTCCCCCTAACCAGGACTCTCCCACCAGCGGGACACCACCCCAGACCGGGACAAGCTCTAAGTTCCCGACCGATCTCCCGGAATATGTGGTAGTGTAGTGCATGTTAGTGTGTGTGTTTAAGGGGCGAGGATAGGACAAGGAAGAGGAAGGACAGATCGCGCGCGGTCCGTGGCCCGTTTGGTAGGGTACTGCTCCGGCATTCGTCTGGTGTTGATCAGAGAAACTACGGAAAACTATCGATCAGAGCAGCCAGCCGCTAGAATTCTCCTCCAGGCAGCGACTGAATTCGACCTGCTTGAAAAGCTAGTGTCGCAAATCCTGCCGCCGTCAGGACTCGAACCTAGGACCTCCCGGTCAGAAGCGCTGCAGTGACATCAGTTGATGCTCTGAGGCACCCGCAACCGGTCCGGGACCTCGACATCGTTCCCGCCACGGCTCTCGCATCCGCCACTGCGAAGGGACGCGAAGTCGACACCCGGAGCGCCCCTGACTCCCCCGCCTCCCGCGCCGGGTAATATTCTGCCTAATGCTGTAAAACAGGTTTTCGACATCTTATATGGCAAAATATATTTAGAAAGCTAATAATTGTAACCGAATCACACCTTAAAGGTTTCCACAGCCCGACGCAGAAGACCCGCAGCCTATGCGGATTGGCCGCAGCGGAAGTTTCGCGTCACGTGTTGCCTTATGAGCACGTTCAGACCGGCGCGGCAGGCCAGCGTCTCGGCTACGGATTGGCAGCGTTCTATCGGCGGTGAAATTTGTAACGCAGCCAGACGCGTTTCTTCCACTGCAGCTCGAGTTTTGTGGAAGTCCGCCCGTGTTCGGGAGTCTTCCCTCCCCTCTGGATCGAGCGACCTTGCCAACCGTCACCAAACGCTGACTCATGATTGACGCACCTGTGTGAACCTTCCCGCGAATTCGCGGCCGCGTCTAGCTCGGATCTTTCCGCGCCACACCCGCTGTGTATGTACCGCGCCGGTGGGAACCGTAATAGAGGCAACGACTGCGACAGTGATCTAACGACTTTTTCCGTCTGAACAAGAGTGGCCTAAGTAGATGGAGATAGCTCTTAGGATATTTTGCTCTCAAGGCAGAAAGCAGTGTGGTTTCTGCTGCGCTCATATCAATTACGGCATATCTGGTAAGGATGACCCTGGACAAATTGATATCAGGTAACAAATGTTTATGATTCTCTCCCCAATGGAACATACGTCTCATTCCAAAACTCCACATCAAGTTCACCCTATTCCCGTGTGATCCTTTCCGCGGCAGGCAACATAAGCGCCCACCGCGAGATTTCCTGAACCTTTAGAAAAGCGCAGGAGCTGTTTTCCTGTCCACACCCATGCGTCCTCCCTAACTTTCCCCCTTCCCGTTCCACCCTTGCACTGGGAAATATTCTATCTAATGTTCTAAAATAGGTGTTCGATATCGTAGATGGCAGAAAAAATATTTAGGAGGTTAACAGTTGTAACCGAATCACACCCTAATTGAGGCAACGCGCGTGGTAGCTTGTTGCCGCCTGAGCAGAAGTGGTCTAAGTAGGAAATGGCAGTGAGGAAACTTTTGATCTAGAGGCAGGAAGCAATTTATTTATTTATTTTATTTATTTTACGTAAAAACAGTTAAAAACTGCGTATGACGTGCTATGGAGAAAAGTGAATTGTGTGCACATTTTCAAAATTCTGTGATCCCTACACTAAGTCATATACTATTTAAATTTTCAAAGGAAAATAAACCTCCCATGTAATAAAATCTATTTTCAAGGATAAAAGGCAATAAATTTTGCTCTTATCCATGTTGTCCTTCGAATAATACTTCCTGCCGCGACAACATGGAAACGATCATTTGATTAATTGTATTTACTACTGAATTCTAGAAGCTGTGCACAGATAATGAAGTTATACATTTACGTCCAGAAGCAAAACAAGGAGCCATCTCAGCATTTGCTCAATGAATCAGGAAACTATACAAAAGCCTGATCGAGATGGGGCCACTGTTGCAATTAGGTCATTGCCACAGTTAGGCCACTGTTGCACTCCTTGCCTCAATTATGGCATATCTGGTAGTGATTACCCGTGATAATCATTTAGCATATCCCATAGTGATGACCCCAGACAAATTTATATCAGAAAACTGAATGGTTTCTCTATATATGTCACAATCCGAAACTCAAAATTTTCATTCTATTACCGTAAGATCCTTCGTGCGGCGGGCAACGTAAGCGCTTTCCACGTCTCGTATTTCGAGCTTTCCTCAACCACCAGAAAGGCGCAGGAGCCGTGTTCCTGTCGCTCCAGTTTTCCGCGACCACACGCACGGGACCTCGACACCGTTCCCGCCGCGTTCCTGCGACGGGTCGCGAATCGACACCCGGTGCGTCCCCCCCTGACTCCCCCACCCACGCCGGGAAATATTCATCGGACAGGCGTTCGCTCGCAGCGTCCCGTGTCGGCCGGCGCGGGGATCAAATTTTCAGCGCGCCACCGCCGCCGCCCGCGGGGACCATCGGGCATCGATCGCGCGGCATTACGCATTCTTGCCGGTGGCCCGCTGCGCCGGGTGCGCCTCGCCTGTCGCCGCCACCGCCGCCGCTGCCCGCGAGCGCGTTCGGCAAGCGATCCGCCACCGCCGCAGGCGCTTGCAGGGTGCGTTTAGAAACAGGGCGTGTTTGTTTGCGTGCAGCGCGAGGGGCGCAGGTGATTGTAGATGTTTTACGTGATTGTTACTCTCGTTCACTAGAGGCCGTGTAATTAAAAATAGTATTCCCGGAATCGTTTAATATTTTCCGTTATAGAAAGCATTTTTGGGGGACGATAAAACATTTTAATTACGACGAATCTGTCTCCATTAGTATAGTGAGTGAGTGAGTGAGTGAATATTGCCCGCGCAACTCTTCTTGAACGATGACCTTATTTCCTCCTCTCTATAGAAATAAAGAGTTGAAGATCAAAGTTCGCAGCGAGCACTGATGACAACATTCCAAACACATCTTCATTGGCGCGTAAGACAATATATTTACTGTTGAAACCGAGAACTCCTGGTCTTATTTTTCTAAACAATATCTAATGAAATGGCCAATGCAGATCCCGATCCATCACAGGAGATACCTTGAACTCCTGGCAAAATTAGAACTCAATTTATTGAGAAAGTTGCGAAGGCATGACTGATATTCCATAGCTTTGGCATCGCTTCATAAAATCTAGTGGCCGATGTCGTAACTAATACCCCACTCTACCCGAATTTTTTTCCAAGTCATCGTTCAAGAAAAGTTGTGCGATTAATAAGTGTTTTGAGAGCATGCATTAATGAGATCATTTGTCCCGTAAGTGTAGTGAATGTTATATCTATGCCAAAGGTTATTCCCCCGGAGACGAATATTTTATTTCCTAGTTGTAATTGTTTCTTCGAAGTATATCAAATAGTATCATCTTCCTATATCCATAGTTTGGTTTGGTTTGTTTTTTTCATGTTTCCGGGAGTGTCAACTGCTTTGGTCATTAGTCCCGTTAGTGTAGTGTATGATTTTTCTCGGGAGATGGCGGTAATCTTCCCCCACTGGATGACGAGATCCGGCGCCAACCTACCGTCGGCTACTGGGGTTTCCCCTAACCAGGACTCTCCCATCAGCGGGGCACCGCCACAGCCGGGACAAGCTCTAAGCTCCCGGAATCCCGGAATATGTGGTAGTGTAGTGCATGTTAGTGTAAGTGTGTGTATAAGGGGGAGAGGATAGGACAAGGAAGAGGAAGGAAAGATCGCGCGCGGTCCGTGGCCCGTTTGGTAAGGTACTGGCTGGTGTTGATCGGAGAAACCACGGAAAACTACCGATCAGAGCAGCCGGCCGCTAGAATTCTCCTCCAGACAGCGACGGAATTCGATCTAGCTGGAAAGCTAGTGTCGAAAATCCTGCCGCCGTCAGGGCTGGAACCTAGGACCTCCCGGTCAGTGACATCAGTTGATGCACTGACCTACCGCTCCCGGTCTATATCCATAGTATCATCCCATCATTTTTGCCGGTGGCTCGCTGCGCCGGGTGCGCCTCACCTGTCGCCGCCGTTGTCGCTGCCCGCGAGCGCGTTCGGGGAGTGATCCGCCACCGCCGCAGGTGCTCTTAGGGTGCGTTTAGAAACAGGGCGTGTTTGTTTGCGAACTGCGCGAGGGGCAGGTGATTGTAGATGTTTTACTCAATTGTTTGTCTCTTCCACTAGGGTGACCATGTTATTCGAAATGGAATTCAAAGTTTCTTCAATGATTTCCGCTGAAAAAAACATTGTTTGGGGGCGAAATGTTTTTTTTATTACGACTCCTCCTTCTCTACTAGTATAGTGAGTGAGTGAGTTGGTGAGCAATACGAACGCGTGGATTACTGAGGTCATTTGTCCCGTACGGGTAGTGCATGCTATATCTGCGGCAGTGGTAGTTACCCGCCAGATGAATATTTTATTTCCTAGTTGTAATTTTTTGAAGGAAATGTATGAAATTGAATCATCTAATTTGATTTCAATAGACAATGAGCTTTTTAAGTACTTGAATGTTTTCCTGAGAGAAATAGGAAGTCCCTAAAAGATATGTAACGTTTCGTTCAAGGACGTACTCTAAAGAATGCTTCAAAAGTGAATGAAATCGTTTTCGTATGTATTAAAAGCGGTTTTTGAAATTTAAAGTATAGTAATAAGCAAAAAAGACGAAATTTGTCATTGAATGTCTAACTAAATTGTAAATAATTACACTCGATTTTCTCCTATCGAGGTTCAATATCCATTCCTTTAAAATTTGTTCCATTAAATATGTTCTTGAGAAATTTGCGTAGTTTTTTAAACAATCAGCGCCGACGAAGATCGACCATAATGAAGCTATCTCGTGGACTTAAAAATACTGCACGTTAACTCGAATGTTGCGTCTTACGAAAGGAACATGTGTTTTCCTTCCAAAGAAGAGAGGTAAATAGAGAGTACAGCTCATTCAGTGTGACAATCTACGTCACACTGAATAACTTTGAAAGTAAAGCAGATACGTAGGAATAAGCTTTTGATGTTGTCTCTCTAAAAATTGAAATATATTATAAGCATTTGAACCTTTACATGCCTTGTGACCCACCTAAGATGTTCCCTTCAATTTTCTCCTGAACCGTTGCAGATACTGAGATGCGGTTTTCACTAAAACTACTATATGCAAGGGGCACATATGGTCATGCATAACATTATTCTATTGAATCTCGAGTTTTCGTGAGCTCCTTTGCACATTGCATCACTACATTTACTGCACGGTCGACGCAACGGAAGGGAATCGCCTCGCCAGAATTTCTCGTTCAGATTACGGAAAACAGCAATTGGCGTGCGTATTTACAACTCTTAATTTCTCGAAAATTTTGTTATGTAATATATGGCGATATGCATATTTATGAACTCGTCCCCTCACGCTTGTTATGATGACCTAACAAAATCTATAGGATTCCATTTAAAAAATCGAAGTTGGATCAATATCTCTGCAATAAAAAATTCAATAGAATAATATTAAGCATGACCATATGTGCTCTTTGCATATAGTAGTTTTAGTGAAAACCGCATCTCAGTATCTGTAACGGTTCAGGAGAAAATTGAAGGGAACATCTCAGGTCGGCCACACGGTATGTTATAAAATCAGCTTTATAAATATTTTAAATCCATCGGTGGCCATGCAGAAGCAATTATCAAAATTATGGCTGGAATTGATATTGACGTAACGGTTAGGGAAAATCATTCTGTTACTAGTGAATTTCCCACAAAGAATTGAAACCTCTATTGCTTAATTTTTCCGGTCTGAAGGTAGAGAGAAATTATGTTGCTGTAGGAGTACGATGTAGATCCATTAGTCTTCGTTAGTCTTTCGTTAAACGATCCCACTGCGTCGGAATTTCTGCTATTAATGTCTACAGCTCTCTCCCCGATGCTAAGTGCAGAACCCTCGGGGGACTCACTTTGAGCACGGAACTGGGTGATCAAAACTTTGTTCATAATAGGCCATACAATCAGTTGCTTAAACAAATATTTTAAAATTTCATTTAATAGAATCGTCAAGAAAAAAAGAGCTCGTTATGCTTTTTTCCAAGAATGATTCGGTTCTTAGGAAGTGCATATTGTAAAGCACACACAAAATTATTTGCATTTTAAGATTTATCAATCAGTAAATAGCGAACTAAAAACATGTTGTTGGTACTTTTCTCTTTAAATTTCTTGTGATGGCATTATTTGCTCACCTTGAATTCCGTTTGCACCATCAAAATCACTACTATGCGAGAAAGATAACATTTATCGTACTTTGGAGATGTGCCAACGATTTTACTTATTGTTAGTTGAACGATCATTCACTGAATAGCTGAGGGAGGCAAGTACATCACAAAGCAAAATCAGAACGTTTGAAAACGGTTCGAATTCAAATAAAAACGCAAAGTGCTCTCTGTCCATGTTGTGACTTTTCATGGCGTGTTAATTGCCTTTGTACTTGTATGCCGCTATATTAGGTTATAACTTTATTTATTTAAGATATTTTTATCACCCATACGGAATGTTTTACTTTGAATTAACAAATTGGTCATGATATTGTATACTTTGGCTTAAATAGAGGTACTTGTGGTACACGATCAGCTAGGCGTCATTATTCAATCGTGAGCATTGTTACAACGTAACTTTTGGTATCGACGCTCCCGATTGGTTAATGCGTCTCAGCTGATCGTTCTTGAAAAGTCACTCTCTTTAAATCAGAGAATAAACACAAAGCAGATATTTGTTAGCAATTTTTGGAACCATCTTTAATATTGTGTTTAAAATATTCCCTTTGTTCCCGTATATCCCGTAATTCCAAGCCACTGTGAAATGTCCCGGCCCTCTGCCTGCTTCTGAACACACACTGGGAGCGGTAGCTGAGTGCATCAACTCATGACACTGCAGCGCCTCTGACCGGGAGGTCCTAGGTTCGAGTCCTGTCGGTGGCAGGATGTTCGACACTAGCTATACAGCTAGGTCGCATTCAGTCGCTGTCTGGAGGAGAATTCTAGCGGCCGGCTACTCTGATCGGTAGTTTTCCGTGGTTTCTCCGATCAACACCAGGCGAATGCCGGAGCAGTACCCTACCAAACAGGCCACGGACCGCGCGCGATCTTTCGTATCTCTTCCTTGTCCTATCCTCTCCCATCACACACACACACACACACACACTTACACTAACATTCACTACACTACCACATATTCTGGGAGACTGGTCGGGAGCTTAGAGCTTGTCCCGGCTGGGGCGATGCCCCGCTGGTGGGAGAGTCCTGGTTAGGGGGAAACCCCACTAGCCGACGGTACCTCGGCGCCGTATCTCGCCATTCAGCGGGGGAAGATCACCGCCATCTCCCGAGAAAAAAACATGCACAACACTCACGGGACTAATGACCAAAGCAGTTGACGCGCCCGGAAACACGAAAAAATCAATCAATCAATCAATTCTGAACACTCTCATATTGCAGTTCGTTGCCCCGGTCGGCCTCCCGCCTGTCCGCATGCCCGATAGATTCTCACGCTGTTGCGTAAGTTAAGGCTCCCACAGACCGGCGAGGTAGTTCCGCAGCGGGTGCGGCACGGAAGGATCCGAGCTGGACGCGGCCTCGGAATTCGCGAGACCGTTCACACCGGAGTGTTAATTATGAGTCAGCGTTTGGTGATGGTTGACATGATCAATCACCACAGAGGGGAGGGAAGACTCCCGAACACGGGCGGACTTCCACGAAACTCGACCTGTACTGGAAGAAACGCGTCTGGCTGCGTTACAAATTTCACCGCCGATTAAACGCTGCCAATCCGTTGCTGCGACGCTCACCTGCCGCGCAGGTCTGAACGTACTCATAAGGCAATACATGACGCAAAACTTCCGTTGCGGCCAATCCGCGTAGGCCGCGGGTCTTCCGCGTCGGTCTGTGGGAGCCTTTGAACCGTTCGTCCTTCCCCGAAGCTCGCGGCGCCGAGCAGCAAGTGCGACGAGAGGGCGCGTTCAGGGAAGTGGAGGTGCGAACGTGCCCTCCAGGAACGCCAACTGAACGCGCCCGGCCTCCCGCTCGTATCCTTGCGGTTGCGGCCGCCCTGATTCCCCGCTTCCGCCATCCACGTTCTCGTGCGGAGAAACGCCCTCCCACCGCACGAGCTGAAGCACATGGATAAATGGAATACATTTATGGAATCCGATGTATAACGGGTAGGTGATTCAAAATGTTGTGCGTGTTAATACGAGGACTGGGCCAGAAGTCATGGCAACAATTTTTTTTCCAAAAGAAATGTTATCGGATCAGTTTTATTTGGCGCGTGAAAGAAATACTGTACTGTACTAGTTTTTTGTTAACGTGGCGGCTGAGGGTAGTATCTCCAAGATGGAATTCGGCACGACCTTTTGTGTCTTTCTTGCTCCTGCCCCAAGGTGTCGCATGATCGCGACCGCAACAAGCAGTGCTGCTGATCAAATGACTCTAGCGGCAGGACTGAGAATCACTCAAAAAGTCGTGCAGAATTCCATCTTGGAGAAACTACCCTCAGCCGCCACGTTAGAAAAACCCAAATATAACTTGTGTTCACAACAACAGATGCCTCTGTGTCTCTACTAGCGCAGAGAGCAAAGTGAAATCTGTTGTCTGACTGGCGCCATGCGAGGTAATAATAATAATAATAATAATAATAATTATTATTATTGTGATAATAATAGTAATAAAGATGTCTTTATTAAATGGCGAGGTTCAGGGCATAAGACCTGCTCCACCTCCATGTTAAAGTAGTTGGGTTTGTCTAGTAAAAATATTGCCAATTTGATACGGTCAATTTAACTCACTTCGCCCGCGCATTTATACTAAAATACCAGACACACCGACTTTGTTTTCTCATGAAGAATTTTTTCAATTATGCTAAAAATAATATACTTTTTTATTTTCTGACTTAAAGTTATATTTTTTAACGAAAAATTGGTGTATTTAATGACTTTCTTTCGTATAGAAAATTAGTAAAGGCTATATTTGCTATAATTTTCAATATGTATACATATTAGTTACACAATTATACATAATTTACTTGTGGGGGTGATGCTGTTGCACCATGTGCCCCTCCCTCTTTCTCCTACCCTTGGGGTACCACTCTAAATAACATAATGTTTATCTTGACGCCTTTCCCTCATTTAATTACTACTTAAGTATTTCTAATGAATTAAATACGCGCATTCCACTCGTGTTACATTAATATATGCTTTAGGTGTTTGTAAAAAGTAATCTTTACGCACCCCAACATGAGTCTGAGTAAAGTGGTCGGAATGTTAGTGGAGGTTCATCACAAAGTGAGGATAATCGGTTGTGTTCTCGATAATTAAATAAAGCTGATGGAGGAGTCTCTAACGTGAGTCTTTCTGAGGCAATTATATAGTACATCATTGGGAAAATTTTCTGAAAGTCTATTTCTGTTACTGTTTTCTTTTAGTCTAATGGTCGTTGCTTTTTTAGTTCAGATTTTGACAAAATGACCATAGTACCGATTTACTTGGCGTTTCAGAATCGGAAGATGTGACTTACAGAACCATATTATTTTCTAAAACAAACGAGGTCTCTTTAAGGATTGCTCTTTCACAGTTCCAATTTGCCTCAATTTTCACTGAATGTTTTAATTCGAAGTTATTGACTGAATACGTTGAACGACGAATTAAGATTTACAATGTATGCGTTTGAGTCTCGAAATGGACAAATGGAATGTCAGGATATTCGCATTTTTAGTCACAGCCTTCAGTAAATTTGGCATAACTTCCGAAACCTAGAGTAATGTCTTTCCTTGCAGTATTGGTTTCTATTTCATTATGCATTTTTAACTCAGTTCGGTGATCGAATTATGCTTTACAAAGACAGTTAACTGAAGAGATTGAGTTAACAAATTCACTGACAAGAAGTTTTTAAGAAAAAAAATATGTCACTATGGATGAAACAAATAGTGAACTCTGTCTCACAATGATCACGCAATCAAGGCATTCTACAGATATAATATTACATCGGGGCTCCGTTGTTTTGATACACAATGCTAGTTGTAGGTACTGAAAACACGATTTCACATAATATGCACAGATTCATATCATGTCATAAAAAGCTAAAAACAAAACTTTCTGAAACACCACTACATGCCATTCCTCCATTTGTCATGCCAAGGAACGGAGATTAACGTTGGCAACAGAAAAGCATAGATACCGAAAAAAAAGAGGAGTGAAGGACACATTACTAATGCGCAGTTGAGTAAATCCAAATATAGGACCCCTAGAAACTATTTTTGATGTTCACCCAAATTGTAGATACAACCCACCTGGATTACAAATACCTCTTGGCTGGTTGCTTGGCGAGCACAATTGGATTTACACCGTGACTAGTTCCACGGAAACAGCGACGCAAGCGCCACGCTCGCCTCTGGTGGCAGCCTCCCGAAACAGCGATCGCCGAAAGCCTCTAAATCATCTGAGATAATACGAACAGTGGCAGAGCGACTGCCACCGCCGCCGCCGCCGCCGCCCCATCGCTGCCTATGTCGTCGCTGAGTTGTGACGCGTCGTGGAAACGAGTCGTGAATGTATAAGCAATTGGTCCCAGACAAGATATTTGGAGGCGTGTATTGAGTTATGGGCCCGTATTGCGTATACGTGGCACCGGCGCAGCGTCGGATTGTATCGCGGCGCGGCGTGTCATAAATTTGTCAGCGCTACCGTTTCCGACGCGGTATTAATCGCGTGCTGGAGAGTGCTAATAAAATTTCGCGAGGGAGGGCGGGGGGGGGGTGGAAATTCGCGGAAGGCCGTGATGTGTGTTTAGTGGGCTGAGACGTACGTGTTCTCGTGAATTCACGTGAAACTTGTATCTAGGAGCGCTGTGTAGTGCCACGTATTCATAAGTTAGATTTGTGGAACAGTCGCAAGGTAGCTGGTGTAAGTCAGATGAAAATACGAACATTGCTTACAGTGTAGATATGTTTGTTGTAAACAAAATATTTTATTTTTTAATTTTATTACGAAACTAATATGCATGTATTTGTGTTCCAACCTTTATCATTTGTTCTCATTCAATATTTTTCCGTACAAATAATTTTTTTCCATCGTTGCTCTTTATAAATTTTACGTCACTGAAATTGTTTCTTTAATAGAAGAGTGTCGTAATAAAATATAATAATAGTTCTATTTCTCATTTTGTGCACATAAGAAAAGAATAAAACATGTTTCACAAATACTCTGTTACCTCGATAATTATGATGAAACTACAAACTGTAAAATGAGATACAAATCTAGAAAGGTGTAATAGAACGAGTAATTTATGATGAAACAGAGTAATAGAGTTACATGGCACATAGTCCAACTCATTCAAAAACCTGTTTTTAGTATTGAGGAAAGAGAATTACACTTTCAAACTCTCAGAAGCGCAGTGGCTCAAATAATTAACAAGAAAATCATACCGTAATGTCTCGTTGTGTAGTCTAATTGTAAATTTCATTACAGTCCTTCCCGTTCTTCGCCGGGACTTAATGAAAAAAATTCCGTTTTTCAGATATACAATTGTTGGAATGTTTATCCACTAGGAGGATTGACACAAGAATTCCTTTCAATTGAAACTGTAGGTAGTCCTACGCTATTTTTGTGACGAAAAATGAGATTGTACTACTACTTACACACTCGCCATATCAGTAAATAAATTTTTGTATTATGGTGCTGGAGTAACAAAAGAGAGGTACCGCGTAAGCATTTCTTCTTGGCGGAAGAGGAATAGGAAGCGTGAAGAGGAAGGGGGAATTGAAACCTATATCTTATTATTTCTCAGAATTAATTCGATGTAGGATTCGATAGTGGAATATCTAGAGCCAAGTCCTTCAATTATGCTTGTTAATGCTGATTAATAAAAAATATTTTTAAAAAATGCTTTAGGCTAGGTGTTTTCCGCAGCATTCTTACGTTTTATCCACCAGGCAAAACCAGGTTGCCTGATCAATGAATCAATTTGTCCGTTGAGATTGTGAGTGTACAAATACGCACACGTGAAATCGGCATGAGAGACAACCCTCACACAGCTTTTCTATTTAATTCCATTTTATCCAACTCCTTGCCCAATAGAACCTTACTTTTCAAAATATTTAAACAAAATGATTGGCGGTCTTAAACCCACTTTTATAACCAGTCTTAACGGCCAATAAAAACAAAATATTATTAGGTCTTCGACCAACCTTATGAAGAGCATTTGGTTGTCGGTGCCGTTTTAGGGGGTAGTTTCTCTTCTAAAATTAGATTTACGTCGCAGTCGTTGTGCAGTCGGTAGCTCTCTCATGTGTGTGTGTGTGTGTAACGGCCATGGGTTATCCTCTCCCCCAAATCGCCCTCCATCGCACGTGATTGACGTTGCCGAGCCGTGCTGGAAGTTAATCTTCCACTAACTCCCTGATATCGGTTTTACAATCAATCATTTTTTTCAAAAGTTACGACTAACTTTATGGAATCACCTAACGACCTATATTTTACGTAAACAACTTTAGTTCTGCCTAGTAATTTCTTAAAGTATCCGTTTAGGAAATCGCACGACTGGGAGATGGGGAATATGCATTAGTTAAATTTATGAACGCGGGTTGTACGTTTTTCTTAGAGCAGCCTTCAAAGGTTTGAAATTAAATTCCTGTTGCTTTGTTTAAGAACGTGCGGTTGCGCGGTGGCAAAGATGGAGCCTGCAGGACTCTGCGAGGGATAGGAATGTAATTAAAAGGAATTAATATACATAGGCCGCTACATAACTGTATTAAATATTCGCCCACAGTTTTCTGGAAGAGGCCTCCTGCCTCGCACTGCACGAGGAAATATTAGATTTTCGCGTTCCACTGTGTCATGAACACGGATAATTTGACCAGAAGGAGAATCTAATAAAACATTCCATAAGAAAGAAGCTATTAAATTTTGTGTCAATAAAGTTTAGAGGGACACCACACGGAATTTAATTAATTTTGTTTACGGAGTTCGTAAACGAAATAAAGAGAAACAAAGTTTACCGGTTCTGTCATAAAAAAGCAAACGCTCGACGTTTCACTGCGCCCTCGCTTTTTATCCGATAATGCGGAGCCCGGAACCGGAAATCCGAAATGCAGTATTCGCGTTTTCAAAAACTTTTGTTTAATTCCGGAAATTCGAGGGGTATCATATTCCAAACACCAATACGGTTGACTCTTAAATAAGCATTACACGCTAGACATCGTGTGATTTATAATTGTGACATTTATAAGGGAGAGAGAGGAAAAACTTTACTGAGAAGATTTAAAATTGATTAACACATGAAAAGTATTTAATGAAAATATTTTAAAATATTGTGAAAGCTTAAATTTAAAAATATTGAGTACATATGTTGGTGATGGCTGAGTTAGAATGTTTTTAATCTTTTATATTAACTTTTATGGTGTATTTGTTGCATTATAAATATTTTTTTAATTTCATTGTTCGTTTCAAAATTATAAATCATTTTAAAATTTTAGGACAAAAATAATTTTTTTTTAAAAAAGAAATGTGAAATAAAAATTCAGAAATATGTGACAAATATAACCAGATGATGGGTACGTTTTTCTTAGCAATAAATTTGTAATCGAGAAACGGCCGAATTTATCGAATATTGTAATAAAATCTAAGCATCAAAACTTCTTTACGTTCACTATTAACTTCATACGTTGCCTGATTATATTATTACAATTTTTAGGGTTTACGTATTCAGTAAATAAGAGAACCGTATTTACATTCTTCTTTTTGCGGGATATTTAAAATAAATCGTCGGCACGAGGGCCCCTGACATTCTTGTACACATCCAGAATCTTGGCGGAATAATATTATTTATCATGAGCTGCCTGACACTCAGGGGAGCTGGTCGGGACGGGGGGCAGCCGAGAGCGCATTTCCTATCGGATACAAGCAGAGGCATCAATCTGAATTTGCATTCTATTCTGCGCACTTCCTGACATATGACGTCGCAATCACCGCATCGGTCGAGGAGGCCTTGCTCTCTCCCCCTCCGCCCCGCGCCGCAAGCGCCCCCTGGAGACGGCGCAGCTCTGCAGAGCGCGACGCTCCGGCAAAGCTTTGACGTCGGGAGCTACCGCATGGGAAGGCCCCGCGCGGCGGGGCAGGGCGGGAGGCGGAGAGCGGGAGGGAAGGAGAGAAAGAAGGAGAATGAGAAAACGATAAAAAGAAAGGAAGAAGGGAAAAGAAATCCTGTGAAGCGATTGTGCTGGTTCATCCGAGGGCGAGGGGGCGGGGCCGGGGAGCGGGGGGGAGGCGACGAACCGAAGCGTCGATCTCTGTCGAACTCGTGAACGAATCCCGACGGACTTCTTTCCTCTCGACGAGTCTCTCTCTTTCCCTCTCTCCCTCACTCTCCCTGCCTCTCTCTCTCTCCCGCTTTTGCGCTGCGTGCATCCGGGTGTTCCTCCCCCCCCCCCACACACAGCGAGGATGAAGCTCACCCGCTCGCCCATCTCTCGCCATAGCTGCCACTGCATGCGCTCACCGCTCCCGTCCCCGTCTCCGCCACCACCGGTGCCTCGCCCCCGACGCCGCCTCCGCCATTCCGGGCCGCACTCGCGCTGCAGAAATCGCCGAATCTGCAAGAATCGCGGCGGCGGTGGCGGCGCGGCGTGCCGTTTCAAAATTCAACACTCCGCATCGATTTGGGTCCTCCGCCTCCTCCGCGGACGGTCCTGCCTCCTCTTGCCTCCGAAGAGCGGCCGGCAGAGTCATCACCGCCGGCATCACCCGCGCAACCGCTGCCTATTCCTCCGCCTCCACTGCCGTCTCTGCTTAATGTTGCTGAATTACTCCCAAGACTGATCACGTACTATCCGAAATCAGTTTCAGTGGGGGAAAATATGGTAGACACAAACAGTAGAGAAAAAGGGGTAACATCTCATAAGAAGTGCTTCTATGCTTTAAATTATTAGTAAAATACTACCAATCTGAATCTGATGAATGCCTCAGTGTAGAATTATAGTTTTATTACCTTTTCATGGTTAGTTTGTGAATAGGTTTTTACTAGTTTGTATCTTTCGTGTTTGACTTCTCATCCACCACCTAGTACTGTGTCATTCCATACGATTACTCTCATATTATCCGTTACTCTATTACACCATTACTCTTTCTAGCTCTGATCACCATCACCACCATCGGCAACACTACCTTATTACGGACAACCCTTCCGTACACTAATACCCCCTACCTTATTGCCAACCCCCAGTGATTTCACCATTTACATTCCCCACATCCGGCGCACCTCCACTCTCCGCATCAGCGCGTCGCTTCCCCTCCCTCAACCGCCCCGCCCCGCCCCCTCCCCTCCGCCGCCCGCCACGCCCACCGCACCCACTACCTCCGCTGTCATCACGGCACCGCCCGTGCGGCCCATCCGCCGCCGATGTACCCACTTGCGCCGCGGCCATTTAGGGAGAGGAATTAATGCGCAATTTGTATCGGAGGGGGGGTACGCAGTCGGTGGAGGGGGCGGGGCGGAGCGGGGGAGGGGGCAGGCCGTGCGCGGGTGGTGCGCCGCGTAAAAAAGCCGATAAAATTGCTCCGAGTGGAAACTCTGCCGCGGGCGCGTCGAAGGGGGCTGGCTGGTGCGAGGGCGGCGTGGGGCGGGGGGGGCTCGGACTGCGCCGCTGCTGGAAGGGAGGGCCCTGCAGCAGAGAAAGTGCTGGAGGGCGTCGGGATAGGGGATCCGATTGGAAAAGGGGAAGATTTTCTAAACCGCTGCCCCCATCATGGGACGAGACGAGAATGTGGAACGGACGGTTCAGTTTTTGGCTCAAATGTTCGTTCAGTTAGTATATTTATAAAAGAATGAAACGAGCAAGTAAAATTCAATTAACCAAGTTAGATCGATTCAGATTAAATGAGATGGGGTCGAATTGTTGCTATAAAAATGTTTGTTGTAAATGAAGCCTTTGATGTGTTTCAATTTCGGGACTGCTAATTGCTATCACTTCCGGGCAATTTAATATTTTCTCAAATGTATGTCAAGGTTGATCAATTTTAATACAACCGGATATCTCGTACATTTGCTTATACTTTTAATTTGTATCAACTGAATAATCACTTGAATATTTGAAAAGACAATTTGGGCCACCGTTTTGTAGTTGCAGTTAGTCGGACAAAATAGTTTATTAATGGTGGAGCTCATTTACGTTAATAGTTTGCATTTTGCTCAGTTCCATTCTTTCAGAAACTTAAATAGATATCAAATAATGTAGGTTTGAAAATTTGAGTCATTATTGCGATGTAAATATAAATATATATTTTAAATAAAATTTTGTTTTTAAAAACTTCTTCCAAGATTTTGATTTAGTCCATCTCTTCGTCTCAAGTTGGAAGGAAACATTAAGGATATTTGCATGAGAACAAAATACGTAATACATTTATAGATATAAGGGAGAATCTAAAGATTAGTTGAAGTGGTCAATACGGAAAGCGCTGATGTGACAAAATGAAAACTTGATATATAAGGAAAGAAACAGTTCCTAATGCGATACATACAAGATTATTACAATTCATGTAAATTCGTATGAAGTGTGCCCTTCATTAATATTAGAATAATAATTATCTACCTGTGTTTTACCCTAAATTCATCTGTTCTTTACTGAGTGTTAGTCATAATTGTGCCTGTGTCCTCTCTGGTATGAACGATTCAAATTTGGGAAAGAAAACTTTAATAGTTCAAAAGAAACAGTTAACGATAGGATATAAAGTACAAAAAGCTATAGCAATTAGGAAGGAGCATCCAGGAAGTAAGTTTTCCTAAATTGTAAAGAAAAAGGAAACAATATTATGTAAAATATGAATTCCAGCAGATACGGCACATGTTGCATTCTTTTTCAACATAAACACCACCGGAATTGAGACATTTGTCATAACCCAAGATTAATATTTGTGACCTTGTAGTAGAAGTCTGCCTCCTGGGATAGCTTCTAGTGTTTTACAGCCATCTGCAACTCTGAGTCTCTGGAATGCGCATTTCACCGACCGGCCAGGAATTTTTTTAATAGGAGAAGATGGATATATATGTTTCTTTTCAACATCTAGGTTATGTAGCGACCACTTTCATTTTTAAACTGACGGAGAAACTTTAGGGAGAAGACGTATGGACAACACCAACACACACAAACATCCATGCCCGAGGCGGGATTCGAACCCACCATCCCTCTGGTCCGAGACCGCTACTGTACTACTGCCTTAACGATCTCGACCATCGGATCGGCAGAAAAAGATGGAATTGGCTGGGGGCGGACCCTTATACAGTTTCTCGTGTAAATCCCATCCAATGCCACTATGGAAAAACAATGCAGAATTCATTAGAAATACAAAGGACGAACACGAGTTGAACGTGCAGGAATGATAATGTACAAAACACACGAGATGGAAAATGAATACTGGAACGACGGATAAAGTGCTTTGGATACGCTACGAACCCGAAGGGGAAAAGTAGTGTAAGAAGCGCCGAGGCGCAAGCGGGGGAGTGGCAGCGCGGAATCGCTGTGGGGTGGGGCGGCCGTGATAGGGGGGGGGGGGGGGGCAGGCGAGCTGCGGCGCGAAAGCGGACTTCCGCCCCAGCGGCGGCGGGCGACTTCCAAGGGGAGCGAAGCGGAGTGGAGTCCGCGGATGGGCCAAGGCAGCGGACGGGCACCGGCCGGCCGCTTTTTACGCCAAAGTCAACTCGCGACAAGGGTCCCGATATATCGATTATCGAAGCCGCGCTGCTAAAGTACCTTATCTGACGGCGACAGCGGAGGAGGAGGAGGAGATGGAAGCAGTTGTGGCTACTGCGACCGGGGCAGTGGGGTAAAGAAGATGGTAAGAGTGATGATGGTGGCGGTGGAGATAATTGATGGGGATGGTGAGGGTGGTGTGGTGATGGTGGTGATAGAGGTGTTGATGAGCTTGGTGTTGGTGATGGGGAAGTGGGCGTGGTAAAGGGGGTGATCCTGTTGGTGGTGGCTACGCTGACGTTAGAGATGTCACTTGAGTCCGACAATGGTAACCGGAGTACTGGCGGAGTGGTGTCGGCGATTATACTACTCCCGCCGGCGACTGGTTTCCACCACCACGCGCGGTGCAAGAGAGTTTGCGTCGGTCGCCTTGCCGGTGGTGTGGGCGTGTCCGCGTGGAGCATCTCGTTCGTGCTCCGCAAAGGACCGACGGACGGGCCGGTGTGTACTTAGATTCACGCCTCAGGTTCCCGCCGGCGGCGCAGCCCCATTGGGCGACGCTAGCGCTAAACGGCCGCCCGGCGCTAACAAGTGACAAGCGGAATTAGGGCTCGCTCTGATCTGTGAGGCAAATTTCTTTCGAACTGCCGCGCCGCCGTCGCCGCTCCTTCGGCGGCCAAGATGGAAATGCGGCGCCGATGGAGGCGGGGAGCGGGCGAAAATTTGTCGATTCCTCTGAAGGATTGGCTCCGCGCGTTTGGGGAGCCAATGGAGCTTAAAGCTTGAAAATTGCGGGAGGTAAATGTGCGTCTTTTCAAATTAATACCCATCCTGCAGGATCTCATCAATTTATTTTTGAAAGATAGTATCTACTATTCATTCATTAAACACTTTTAGGGAACAGAGAAGTTTGTAATTAGAAAGAAATGAAGGAACATTTTCCCCCGCTTCAGAAACCTTTGCAAGAAACATTGCAATTCTAATGTCCTTGATCACTATGTTGCGTATTGAACTTTTTAAATATTTTTTTAAGAATAGAATATAGTAAGAGAATTGTATCAGCTTTATAGCTCTTCGTTTAGAATTGTTTGATAGTTGCAATAAAAGGGCGAAAAAGTTAGAGAATATTAATTTTTTTTAATATCAATCTCTAACACTTTTGTAGCTTTAAGGAGTGTGCACAATGTTTTGTATGTTAACACTTCAGTTAATCTCGCTGCATATAAGAGCAAATTTTCCCTGCTGACACTGCATTTTTGTAGTTTTGACATGTAAATGCTGGGTTAGTAGATTTTGCCTGGAAAATGTAATTTCTGTGAGGATCAATAGAACGAATCAATTTTTTGTAATCATTATAACTGTCTCATTCATTTTTATGATACTTCTGCTCACAAGCATTTAAAGAAAGTGCTACTTTCTATTTCAATGGCAGAAATATACTATGTTGAATTCAATACAAAATTCGTAGATGATCGCTGAAACACTACAATTTTTATCGCCAATATTCTCGAATTGAGAATAATTTAGAATAACCATGAACAATAACATATTAAAATATAATTCTGGAGTTTTAGTAAATGTAGAGAAACTTAGTTTTAGTCTCGCATTTGCGAGGCGCTGATCTGACCGAAGTAGTATATTCCGTGAAGTGGCTCTTAGCTATAATTTATATCGAATATAAAAAGTGAGAAATTTGCCCCTAAAGAAGAAATGTAAGATAGGTACAGTTTTAAGACAAATCTCGTATACTATGAAATTTGCAACAGTTTTGTATTCTTTTTCTCTGCTTAAACTCTTTCATTGAACTACGCACTTTGTCAAAGCTTATCGACAAAATTTCGATAACTACTTTTCATGAAATATCACACACTTACATTACGGCCATACATCAACCTCATATTCACTGAGGCTAACATTTCCATTAATTCCAGCTAACCAACTTTTTATTGACTTACGTTGAGATATTGGCGCGAATCTTTCTCTATAAATTAATTCTATAGTCGTCGAGTGTTATCGAGTTTCGAGAAGATTAGTGACTGATTCAGCAAGATCTTTTACCTAAATATAAAATTTAACTAACGGGCTTTGCACTCTCTCTCTTATCAGCCGCTGATCGAAGCTCAGTACGTCGCTTTGAAAAACTGTGAGCCAGCAAGAACCGTTGCCACGGCAGCGGCTTCCGCCTCCCATTGGCGTTCGGCCGTCAGCGGGGAATGCATGGTAATTATGGGAGTCCCAGGCGGCTAAGCGAGAACCTCGCCTCCGCAACGCGCTGCGCATCTGTTTAATTTTCCTCATATATTTGCGCAAGCACGATACCCCATTTATCTAGGATGGATTATTTATTATTGGTAAATAGCAATATTTTCTAGATTTCCACAAGACGCTAAAATTATACATAATAGCGAGAAAGGTCGTGAAATGCAGTATTTTGTCTGGAAGAATTGAAGGGAACTAAGATGGTAAAGTTTAAGTGAAACGTTTCAATAAATTGCAAGCCCCACTTTAGATTAGATATTTATAGCAATTATTTTATATGATATAATATAAAACATACGTTGCGTAGGACAACTGATCGATCGTTAATAGAAAATTAAAGAAGTTTCTTGTCATTATTTGTTTCAAAATATATGTGGAAAATTTATTTATATGTTTAAATATTACTTTCTTGGAATTGATGTACAAAGTGAATGCTGATGATGGGGCATGAAAAGTCTTTTAGAAATCGTTTATCAATAATTTCAGGTGGCGTAAACAGCCCTACCCTATTACGCTCCAATCTTGTGCACTTCTTGTGGTTATCTGTGAGTCAAGGTTATTTTTATTCAGTTCAGCAAATATACGTCATATCCTGGAAATAATATTTATTTACGTAACCAATTAAAATTCGGTCGTGGGAATAAAATGTTTTCAGACGAGGCGACCTGCGACTTATCGTTGCATCGACAGAGATTAAGCCCGATATGTTGAAATGAATCCCGAAGACACTTTCATACTATTGCTCTACCACTCTCAAAAAACCTTCCAATGCGTATGCCCGAACGTGGCCTCTCCCTCCAAAGCTCCTAATATTTCCCCGCCTGCCTGCGTTCTTTGTCACAACATAGCTCTCTCTCTGTCTTTCTCTCGTGGGCCGCGCGGTAATTCAACGAATTTGGTGATAACAAACTGATGAGTGAGAAGGATCAGACGAATGGCATCTTTCGTGTTTCTCCAGTAGGTGTTGTCCAAACGCTCAAAAGAAAATAAGCCGTGTCTTGGAGAGTTTCGGTCTCCACTCCTGTTTTACGTGGATAGTGAGCAGTGACAGTGTCCTTTACACAGTAGCTGCTGTTATTCACAAAAACCCAATTATTACAAATAAATCAAAGTATATCCACTGATAAACGATAGGTCGTTGATCAAATAATCATTGAACAGGGCCACATTCCCCTCCGTCTTCCACCGTACCATCTAGATCTAAATCCAATAGAACTTGTTTGGGGATTTATAACAGGGCACGAGGCAGCCAAAACTATTGACGCATCCTTAAAAGAAAAGGAAATGTTTTGCAGAGAAGCGTTTGCACAATACAGTGCTGAACAATGGAAGAAATCCTGCGAGCATGTGTAGGGAATAGAGACGACATAATAATTCAGATAATGTGATGGACCAACACAACTATGAATCCGTCATTTCTTTGGACACTCCTGGGAGTGCGAGTTTTTCTTCTGAGGACGGGGGCAGTGATGACGAGTGACGATCAGCGCGATCACTGCGTCTCGCAGTCTCCTCTCTTTCTCGCCTACGCGCTTCCTTATCGCCGAGAGGGGAAATCTCAGATGCAGCAGGGTGGGCAGCCTCCGAGACTTTACCAAAGGTACGTCCACCATGATGATATTTTTGCGAGCGGTTCAGATATAGTTGTATAATATATATTTTTAGTGAGACTGCATAAAAGTGTACAAGTTGTTCAAGTCTTAAGGATCATTCACAATACCAAGTCGAAGTAATTGTGATTCAATTCGTCTGTTCGTCAATTTTATTTACTTTGCGCTCCGAAAAGAATATTTCTTGCAAAGAAACCCTTCTCTTAAATTGTTCTGTTTTGCCGTACGGGTATCGTAAAGTTGCACCTTGTAATCATTAATGGGTGAATATAAATATTACTTTCAACGGATGAGTGCTAAGAAAGGTAATAATTTGTACTGCAAGTCGAAACAATGGAAATGTGGTCTTGAAAATTAATCTGGACTTGACCGGCTCTAAAGACAAAAACAACACTACGAGACTTGGGTACAGGCAGTACATTATAAGAAGTTATATTCATTTTGATGATTTAATGTATCCTCTTAATAGTAATAATAGTTTAAATTTATTTTGCACATATTCGGTGGCTAGTGACCACGCAAATTAAACGCGTGGAGAATCGGCGCCGAGACGTCGAGTCGTGAGAGCGGTGGCGTGGCAGGAGGATTAGTTCATGACGGGGATGCGGGTTACTCGATGACGTTGGGTGGCCGCCAGGGTGGTCATGGGGAGACGGGGACAGGTTGATTGATTGATTGATTTTTCGTGTTTCAGGGCGCGTCAACTACTCTGGTCATTAGTCCCGTTAGTGTAGTTCATGTTTTTCTCGGGAGATGGATGGCGAGATCCGGCGTCGATCTACCGTCGGCTAGTGGGGTTTCCCCCTCACCAGGACTCTCCCACTAGCGGGGCACCGCCCCAGCCGGGACAAGCTCCAAGCTCCCGACCGATCTCCCGGGATATGTGGTAGTGTAGTGCATGTTAGTGTGTGTGTGTGTAAGGGGAGAGGATAGGACAAGGAATGGGAAGGACAGATCGCGCGCGGTCCGTGGCCCGTTTGGTAGGGTACTGCTCCGGCATTCGCCTGGTGATGATCGGAGAAACCACGGAAAACTACTGATCAGAGCAGCCGGCCTCCAGACAGCGACTGAATTCGACCTAGCTGAAAAGCTAGTGTCGAAAACGGGCGGTGGTGGAGACAGGTCGGTCGGTGGTGGGAACGGGGCGGTCGACTGGGAGTAGGAACGCGGTTGGACGGTAAATGGCTGGGGTTGGGGGACGGGTGTGGTCAGTTGGGGCAGAGACAGGGGTGGTCGGGAGGCCGCGGGGGCGGTGATGGTCGGTGTGTGCTGGAGACGCAGGCGGGCAGAGGCGAAGACCAGGGTGGTCGGTCGGTGGAGGAAAGGGTCGTTTAGTCGTGGCAGACGCGTTGGCGAGAAGGAAGTGGCGGGGATGGAAGCGGTAAAGACGGGGGTCGCTGGCGGAGTCGGGGACGGTGGGGGTGGTTGTCGGGATTAGGGGGGGGCGGGTGTAGGCAGGGATGAGGCAATGGGTGGATGAAGTAGCGAGAAGGGCGAGAGTGAGAATGCAGGGTCAGGGTGATGGGGTGGGTGAGTCGGAGGGGGGGGAGGTGACAGTAGCGGAGAGTGAGGGGACGGGACATATATTAGGGAAGGAGACGGGGTCGGTTGGGCGTTGGTGGAGATGGGACGATCGGTCGTCGGCGGAGACATTGGTGGGTGGTAGGTGGTTGGGGTAGCAAACATGGTGGGAGGGAATATATCAGGGCAGCGGGATGGGGTCGGGCAAGGGCTCGGGTGGGGGCGGGGGCGGGGGCGGAGGAGGCGCGACGGACGGCGACACGGCTCTTTCCGGCCCGCCCGCCGGGGCGACGCGCGGAGGGCGAAGGGCGAAGGGCGAGGGCGGCGCCGAGGAGCGGCCGAGGAAAAGGGATCCGAGCTGCGAGGTACCGCGCCGGGCGTCTGCAGGTGGATGTGCCGAGAAAGCCACCAGGAGGTCGAAGAATGGTAAGGATTTATTGTGGGAAAGATACATGCGACGTCTGCTACGTTTTGTAATTCTAGAATACCACACTTTTTTGTCTTTAGTTTGTTAATGCAGGGGTTATTCGAAATCTCGTTTATTTTCTTCCTTACACTTCTTTTTATAATACATATTACTATCATTGATTTTGCCTTCTCCGAAGAACTTCATCGGAATGTCAGAACTTCATCGGCTCATCACCATTGAGAAAACTGAAATTAGAATCTCGAAAATATTAAAAATAATTAGGACTATAGAAACATTTTTACTATGAAACTCTGAATGGTTTCAAACGAGACCTGATTTTAATTCATGACACATCACCAATAATCATAAAGTGAAAAGGTTTTTAACATTAATACGTGTTATAAATTAACTAATATTTATAAAAATTTAAAAATTTTTTCAAAAGATTAGTAAAGAAATAAAAACAAATCAATAACTTTCCCTTCCTTCTTGCTGATTGAAGGGTTAACAGCATTATACTGTACTACATTTTTTAATATTTCGGAAATTGTAACTCGTCACGAGTCTCCAGGGTGTGGATTAATATAGTACGTGTATTTCATTCAGCAACTTGGCATAGATTTCCAAATGTCTAATTGTCAATGCAATAACAATTTTCGATTAATTTTGAATTCCTTAACAATATATTTTGACAGTTGAAGGAGGGATCGATTACGACTTGTAAGAATTTTTTTGGATGATTTTGTACTTTTTTCGACATTTTTAATGGTTTCCGGCCAATTTTGGATTTTTTGACACAGCGAGTTAATGGCTACAGCAAGGAAGTGTTGACTTTAAAGTAAAAGTTTTTTAATTCTTATGTGCCTAGGAAACAAGGCAATAATACTTGCTCGAAGATAGATACGGTAACAGGATGAGAATAGATAAATGAATCTCTATCTATAGTTTTTCTGTATGTCATTTTTATCTGAGAATGGACATGGAAAGAAATTGTTTTATTTCATAAAACAACGGGGACCCTTCGAAATATTTTAGAAAGGAACGGACCGTCTGGCCCCCGCCTGAGCGCTATTCTGTGATTTTTCCAATCTAAATTGTTAATTTTGTTCATATAATAATTCTATTTTTCGTAATTGAGTACCTAAAGAAGAGCAGCTGTTTTAGTATTACAATGGATAATAATTTGATTGGTTAGAAATGCTTTGGATGAATACTCATCATATTCAGAACAGAGTTGTCATTTCATTAGAGTAGAAGTTCATGAGATTGTAATGAATCGTTTGATATTCATCGACGCCCAGAAAAGTGGCACATCTAAAAGATTTTGCCGGAAGTGGGATGTAACTTTTGTTGTTGAACAGTTTGTTGTTTGAGCGGGACAGTGTTTTTACCCTCCATTCTGGCTGGCTTTTCAACTAAGTTTATAACAATTTTGTCGTAAAAATATAAAAAAATAAGCAAATCACTTTACTAAAAAATGACAAAACTTGGAGATATAAAACTTTTATTACGCACGGACCATATGTTTTTTTTGCATTCAACAAAAATCAGTGAATAATTGAAACCCGAACACCGACACCGAACACCCCACGCCGAAAACAAAGTCTGAATGTATAGTGTTTTCAAAAAGTCGCTCTATTAGGGATGAAGAAGTTACACTAAGAATTGGAGGATATCTACTTAAAAGGACATACACATTGTAAAATCCTTGGAATGATCTTCGATGCCAAATACTCATGAAGACATCACGTATCTGCCTTAAAGTTGGATTGTATTACGAGACTAAATGTTATTAAAATGTTTTCCTATATTAAATGGGGCGCACAGTCTGAATGCTTAATCAAATCATATATGGCGCTAATTCAATCCAAACTGGATTATGGAGAAGTAATTTATGATTCAGTTCCAGAAAACATATTGAAAACACTGAACCCAATAATCAACAGTGCCTGTCGATTAAGTCTTAGTGCTTCTAGAACTAGCCTCTGCAACAGCCTATTAGTGGAAGCAAGACAAATACCACTAGCACTACGATGCAAGCTGCAATGTCTGAATTATGCATATTCAACGTTTAGTATGCCACCCAATCCCACAAACTCAACCATTTTCCAAAATCCCAAAACAACCATATATGAATCACATCCAAAATCCCCACTACCTCTGAGAGAAAGACTCCTTAAATACATGAATGACTTTAATATTGTTAAACCACTCATCTTATCTAGACGTTTAAATCCCATCCCACTCTGGCAAGACCATAAGATTACCATAAACACCCAATTAGTAAATACTCCTTGCCCTTCCTCTGAATCTGATACAAATGTACAAGGTGTGATAAAAGAAACGCTAAAAAAATATAATAACTTCTACCAAGTTTACACTGACGGATCAAAACGAGAAGGAAAACCTAATCTGATGCTATTGAAATCATCATCAGATCTGCTAACAACATGCCTATTGTCATATTTTCAGATTCAATGTCAACCCTTAAAGCCATTGAAAACTGATACACCAGCAATCCAATAATCCAAACTACCCAAAAACTTATATTTACCCAAAACACAAAAGGAGTCAAAATAGAACTACTTTGGATTCCTTCTCATAAAAAAATTACTGGAAATGAGAAGGCAGACATTGCTGCAAAAATGGAAACATCATTACCAAATGCTGAACCGCAAATCCATGGCACCCAGAAAGATATAAGAAACCTTTTCAAGGACTCCTGTTTAAAGTATTGGAACTAACAATGGAAGATGGAGTCTACAAAGTTACATCGAGTAAGAAACTCTATTCTGGAACCAGGTCTACCGAAATCAAACTTCAAAAGAAGAGAAGAAGTCCTCATTACAAGATTAATGACAGGTCACTTTAACCTAAATTACTGTTATCTGTTTAAAAACTCCAACCCTGAACCCTGTTCTAAATGTGGCGCTACCGTGTCTACTCCTCATTTTATTCTTGACTGCCAAGGACTTGTTAACATAAGGAAATCATTAAACATAGAATGCAGCTTATATTCACTGTTCAAATCAGAAGAAGGTTGGGAAAATATTTTGAAACTACTAGAAATAAGTCAATTGTTGCATGTAATATAATAATGATGCAATTGTTGTTATGATATATTAATATAATGTTTATGGTGTAATGATTCAACTATTTGTGACCTTGAAATGTAATGTACTGATGTAAACACAATGAGGTCGCTGATGACCTGGGCTGTTATAAAGCGAACATAAATAAACAAAAGTTTAAAAAAATCACCCCGAAGGAAAAATCAGAAACGGTAGGTACGCCCATTGAGAAACACTCTTTAACAGGCCCAGTGGAGAATGAGTTTAAAGGGGTGAGTGCTTCGCGGACTGTGTCAATTTTTATAATTTTGTATTAATATGAGATATACGTACTAGTCCCTTTTTCATTTCTATTGGAAGATTTAAGATTAACTAGCCGAAACCTTGAAAATATCGCACAAAAAGAAGAGCTGTTGAAAAGTTGCAACACCACTGCACATGTGCACTAAAGGGGAAATCAAATCTCTCAAAAATATTGTCTAATGTCGTTCAGTACGTACTTTTGAAGACTAATGAAATGGGAAATGGGAAATTTACAAATCCTGTAAAAATAGAATCACTGTTCACTGTAAATATTGTCTAATGTCGTTCAGTACGTACTTTTGAAGACTAATGAAATGTATACACGTGCATTACGTGGAATCATGTTGCATCAAAGTAATGGTTATACTATAAAACGTAATATTGAAGCAAGTGATAACATTTTAAGGGCCCGACTTATTTCTAATCAAAACCGTTAGCGTTTTAAATCCATAGATAATATATGTCTATGACTTAATTCAAACTAACACATTTTATTTATGAGACCCGTGGAGCTCTTACGTGTTATACAGATAGAAACTTATTATGTAATTCGGTTGATGAACGGTGACAATTAGCTGGTATCTTAAAATGTGTTGAGGAAGACATGTTGTGTATATCTATTTCTAATTCTAGTCTGACAATCATTCAGTCTGCATAGGTTGTAGTGGGTTATTGTGTTTTTTAAGATTATATTGGAGTGAAAGATGTTGGAGAGATTGTCGATGTAGTGTCGATGTACAGACCGGTTTAATTCTTTATGGAGTTGGTCATTGGACTGATTGACTGGTTAATGATTCCGGGCGCGTCAACTGCAAAGATCATTAGCCCCGTAAGTTAGTGCAGGCGTTTGGCTCTGGCGGTGGCGATGATCTTCCCCCACTGAATGGTGAGAACCGGCGCCGATCCACACGTCGGCTAGCGGGATTTCCCCTCCCACGTATCTCCCACCAGCGGAGCACCCCCGCCCCAGTCGGGATAAACTCTTAGCTCACGACTGGTCTCCAGTTATATATAATACTGTAGTGCTTGTGTGTGTGTGTGTGTGTAAGAGTTGAGGGTAAGACAAGGCAGGGGAAGAAAAGTTTTCCCACGGTCCGTGTCCCGTTTGTTAAGGTACTGCTCCGGCATTTGCCTGGTGTCGATCGGAGAAACCACGAAAAACTACAGCCGCAGGACTCGTCCTAGCTATCCAGCTAGTATCGAAAATCCTGCCGCCGTTGGAACTCTAGGGCTGTTGGAACTCCCGATCATAGGCACCGCAGAGACATCAGCTGATGCCCTGAGCCACCTTCGGTGGGCTATTAGAAATTAACCGCGAGGCATGAGTGGTGTGTGAGAGAAACCTAATTGACTGCAACTGATACTCACCTCCTTGCCGTTGAGAAACCAGGTGAGATTGACGGCGGGGTAGGCGGCGGGCGCCGAACAGTTGGCCCGAATTCGTTCCCCCTGCGAGTACTTGAGCTTTTCCACCCACACCACCGGCTTCTCCGTCGGCAGTTCTGCAACACACAACGCAAACCCTCTTCACTCCTTTAATACACTTAGACGGAAGAGCGGGCCTCATGGCCCGAGTCTCGCCACGTAAAATAAGGCATTAACTAACTAACACTGCATAGCCCGCAAAAACACAAGTGTGTGGTAAAGAGCATGGAGAACCATGTGCGTGGAGAGTTAAGCTAAAGAAATGTTGTTTCTTGGAAACCTTCTCAAGTGGTCAAGCTGGTTTATCCACACTCTTTTAAATCGTTAGGAGCAAGAAGGGAGGAAGAAGAAATTAAAGAGGTCATCTTCGTCAACATAATAATATGTTGACGAAGATGACCTCTTTATTTCCTCATAAGAACGTCAACAACACCACATCAGAATTCCCAAATGCAAGAAGGAAATATTGATAGGGCGATGTTGACCTTTTTCCTTTTAGATGGATTTGGTTGTTTGACAGAGGACTATTGATTTACGAGATTTCGTCGACATTAGTGTATAAATGAATGTAATAATATAAAAACAATTCCTCTTGCAGTCAAATTGTTGATTGACAGTTACTAACAACAAAATCTCTCATGGTTTACTCCGTATGTTAATAAGAACTTTCGCATGTTAAAATCTATTTTATCCCCTATCCTTCTATTTCCATATTAATGGGGAAAGTAGTTACGAAACGTGTTTATTTGTTTAAAAAATGAAGGTAACGTCTAATGTACTTACAGTATATCCAATACAAAAAACGCAGTTTATATTAGTATCAGTTTTTCAAAAAAGCTTTATTCAGTATTACAGGTAGATGTTCATGGAACAACTCACAACGCTTCCTTAAAAAGCACATTTGCAGTAATTATACAATATTTCATGTCGGTTCCTTTTTGCTTTGCTTGATAGTCACAAAAATATTAGAAAAGCTTTGTACTCTTGAGAAAGCGACATAAAGTTTTCCATGCAAAAATGCAGGATCGCGCAAATACAACCCTACTGTGTGCAAAATTTTCTAACTTTATTACCAAACAGAGAGGTACATTCGTGCAATTCAAACGCATATAATAGCAAGTAATTAGTTTAATTTCACATACAGTTGCAGATTCTGCACGTCTCTGAACAAGTGGACCAGCAATGCAATAGAATGTCTAGTCAGAGTGAAGAACGCAGTTTGAGGCATTTGGCCTCAAACTTCTAGATATTAAGGACCTAGAACTCTTCGTTTTGAGTTATACAAACGCATAGATTTTAATAGTGCTAGTCGAGTGATCCGGGATGCATTTGATATACATATTTGAATGTTTTTTTTCAACAAATCATTCATATTTTTAAGTTAAAATGCAATTAGTGAACTTTCCGAGAAATTTTCCTTCTTTAGAGACCTCGTTTGTAGACTGGTTGCATGTAAGAGCCACAAAACTCACCTATACTACTGAAATAATGTAGGAGTGATTTGTAGCATCTATCTTTCCACGTCTTCAGTTTCTTGAATGCAATATTTGAATGATATTTAATAAAATAAAATGAGTAATAGATATTTACTCTGATAAAATTAATGATTATGATTTTTGTGGATTGAACTAGCAAGGGAATGGGCACACATTGTAGGGATTATAAAAATCTAAAATTACGGATCACATCTCACGTTGGAATACGAAAAGTATTTATTATAGCATTATAATTCTTAAGTTTTACTTACTGAAATTATCATTTAAAGAATTGATAACATTTTGCATGCATTATTATGAAAATACGCTATTATTAGTGTTACTTAATCTAAAATATATGTCAGCTGAATTCATAGGGTGTCCATAGGCGTTTGATATTGTTTGGTTGTAACATGCATCAAAACGAGTATGTATATGCGTGGTACATGCACAAATGAAAGCTAAAGCATTAGGTAAATATTTTCTCTAAAGAAGCCAACATGAGTTCGCCACACTTTCTTTGATACGTTATGAATGAAATATGATACTTGCATACAGTGCCATCTAATTCATTCCCAAAACATTGAATAATACAATGTGCGCAAAATTTAAAGAAAGCCATGCGGCCTACGTACGTGTGAGAGATCTCTACGGTTTCGTTAGATACCCAGCAACTTAGAAAAAGACCCAAACAAGGAAAACAGTTTAGATTTGATTGAAAAATAAAAATATTAGATGTGTTAGTCCACCTCCATTTACAGAGCGTATGAACTGATTTTTCATACTCATGCCAGTGAGCATGAAACGGGGCGGCGACAGAGCTTACGACAGCTGTCATATGGCTGGCTGTCTTACAAGGTTGGATGTAGAACAGTACTGCTCCCGAGAAATAGGCCTTTGAAATTTTGAGCATCCTCATATCATTCTGTATCAAGGCTTCATACATTTTGGTTTTAATGATGAAACTCAAATGAAAATAGAGATTAAATGATGCATTGGTTTCCAAATAATATCATTTTTCAACAAATTATTAAACATTGGACAACGTTTTTACATTGGACTTTGTAATACATAAAATCTGGATTATTTGAAGGACAAAGTTGTGTGTAGGACATTACACTTTGAAAAACAGGTGTACTTATCAAGGTGTACTTTCTATGTTTGAAAGTACACTTTTAAAAACAGTTGTACTTTGAAAAACAGGAGTACTTACATGTGTACATGTGTACTTAGGCGTAGAAAATAGTACATATTATTGGATTATTACAATTAAATACATTGTAAAGCAAATTGAAACTCGTGCTCCTGCATCAGTATTATTTATCGTATTGTTGACGGTTACGTAATATTATACTACATTTTCTATTCTACTAACCATTCATCTATCCCTCAAAAATGCAAACGACATATATCAAAATTGTGAAGAGATTATTAATATTTTGATAACAGCTTTCATGAAATTATTTCCAAATCTAATGTCGGAAAGGAAATTAACAAACTTCAATATTAGGGAAAAAAAAAAAAAAAAAATACGTTTGAAAGTATTCATAAAATAATTAAGATTTTCGATATTGAAGAATAGATTGCGTTATAAAAAGTCTTTAGCTTAAACACTGAAGGTGAAGGGATATTCGTAAAAATTATAGTTAATGATTCTTTTGAATTTATCAAGTCATGAAATAATAATGGGAAAGTTCTAAATTCTAGAGGAAGCACTTCAAATATCTAGAGGGAAAATTCAAGAATTTTATTAGGTCTTCACGTAAAGATCACCCAAAAATTAAAATATTCGTATAAAATTTTAGGGGTAGCGACATCAACGAGATCAATTGGAAAATACTAGTTGTAGCGAATATTCTGTAAATGATTTAGTCACTAGTGTTATTCACAGATTGACGACAGATGTTCTGAAATGAAATATCACTTTTGGATAGCAGAGATCCCCAAAACGTATTTTTCTACAATATCTTGTGAGTTTTTGTTTACAAACAACTTTGTAACTCAAAGAGAAGGCGAAATTGTAGTACATACAACTTTAAAGAAATAGTTGTATTGCCCAAACCAGTAACCTCCTCCATCTTTTGATCATAGAAAGATTTTACTTCAAAGAACTCTGTAACATTAACAACACATTTTTGCGATTTTCCTGGCATACAACCTTTCAACATTACGCCAGCGATATGCGGCAGTAAGACTCCGAGGAAGCGACCGCTCGTCATTAAATATTTACTATTTACATGTTGCGTTATGGAACAGCAACTTTTGGGGCCTTCTTGGCATGTAAATAACTACCTTTGTTGAAATTTTATGTTTATTGCAGTGTTGTTGGAGAGTAGTATTTTGTTGTTCTGGAGCAGCTTGCGTGGGACTTTTGGGAAAATCCTTTTATGAGCTTTGTTCATCCGCATTTTGCTGCTACAGACTTCTCATTAGATCTTTAGTAATATGACAAAACAATATAATAATAGTAAGCGCATATTCTTCTTACTTTGCGGTTTAAACCACACATAATAATTCATTTCTAAGAAAATATTAAATTTTCTCCTTATCATGTAAGCACAATTCCAATATGCATGAGCAAACAAATATGAGTGTTAGAGATACAGAACGCTAAAGTTTTGTCATTTTAAAACGGAATATTTCAGTTTTTGATGGTGAGAATACTATGTTTCAGTTTTATTTCCACAATCCTATTATTTCTAATGGGTAAATCAACACCACAATCCATAGATATCCGTGGATACACGCACTGGAATATCAAATCACTGTTCTCTGACAGCAACGGTCGTACCTCGTGCCCTACTTTCTCACATATAAAATTTCACCGCTACTTTCATCTGGAAGACGCGTTAACGCGCTGTCACATTACGTGAAAACGACTGACGCGTGAAATATAAAACAGAATCGACACTTCCATTTCGGCGTGAAACGGCACCGCCAAGAAAATAAATCTATTCCCAGGCCTCCCAGAACGACCCTCGACGGGCAGCACGGCTGCGGCAGCGGCGGCGGCGCGGCGCGGGCTGCCGAAGATCTGGTGACATCGCACGCACGTGGCGACTGCGGGAAGAGGATGGGCAGAGGTGGGATGGGAGTGAAGGGAAAGTGAGGGGTCCGAAGGGTTTGATGGGAACGAGAAGGGAGAATGCGGAGGTAAACGAAAGGGGCGAGTGGTGGTGAGAGGGGGCGACCAGACGGGAGTGGGTATGGAGTGGGAGAGGAAACGGACTGCGGCATGGACGGCATATGACGGGGAAGGAGCGAGGGGGAGGATGGAGCGGGACTGGGACGGAGAGGGGCGGGGACGGAGAGGAGGGCAGAGGAGATCGGGGCGGAAAGGGGCGGGGTCGGAGAGGGCGGGGTCGGAGAGGGCGGGTCGGAGAGGGCGGGGACGGAGAGGGGCGGGGACGGAGAGGGGCGGGGACGGAGAGGGGCGGGGACGGAGAGGGACGGGGACGGAGAGGGGCGGGGACGGAGAGGGGCGGGGACGGAGAGGGGGGGGGACGGAGAGGGCGGGGCGGAGGGGCGGGGCGGAGAGGGGCGGGGCGAGAGGGGCGGGGCGGAGAGGGCGGGTACGGAGAAGGGTGGCGAAGAGGGCGGGGGCGGAGAGGGGCGGTGGCGGGAGAGGGGCGGGCGGAGAGGGCGGGGAGGAGATGGGCGGGACGGAGCGATGCGGAAATGCGCGGAGGGCGGTACGGAGACAGAGACAAGGTGTAGCGGGGACGCATTAGGTGGCGATGCAGTAGGGGCGTGGTCAGATCGTGGCGGGAGTGCGCGCATGGACGGGTGCGGGGACGGCCACGAGGAAGGGCGGGTGGGTGAGCGCGGGAGCCTACGTGAGGAGGGCGTGGGACACGGCGGGCCTTACCCTGCAAAAGCCAATCTTTACGCGCCGGCCGGTGGGGAACGGGTGCGGTAACTGCCTGCCCGCCGCAGCTCGCGATAAGGGCCACACGACGCCTACGGCACGCCTGCAATGCACAGCTGAGCCGCTTTGATGGGGCATACTTTCCCTACTTTGCGGGGACCTGCGTCCTCCGCTACTTACACGTGCGGTCGAGGTACACAGGAGCGCGGTTTCTTTAAACTTTATACTTCGGCCGAAACATTTTAAGGAGCGGATGAGTGATCATATTTTGATAAACGACGTAACTCGAAATTTCATATTCTCCATCTTTGTGAAAATTACAAAAGTCAAAGCTGGTTACCTTTTTCTCATGTTCCAAATACTACAGATTAAATATATGATGAAAGTCTGTAAAACATCCAAACATGAAAGCTGAAACTAGGAGTTTATTGCAAATTATCATTCTGTCAGAAAAAAAACATAAACACATAGTATTGTGCATTGTCACAAACGTAAAATAAAAGCGCATTGCGGTACACTATTCCGTTTACCCGTCAATCCAAATTTGTTTAATGAAGTCCCTATTTAATTTCGCTTTGAATGTTTTCTTCATGCGCCCATCTCTAAAATGAAATTGTAACTAATGAAATCATATGTATGGGTTAGCTTAGAAGCTGCTCCGAAAAGTGAAGCACGTGGTGGCCTGCTCTCGCCGAAGCCCCGTCTGTGTAGCGCCTCTGCTCCGTGAAGGGCCTCTCCACGCGCGGCCCGCCCGCCCCCCCCCCCCCCCCGCCCCCGCCCCCGCCCTCCCCACGGCGCAGCGAACGTCCAGTCGTAAGCCGCAGACGTCGCCTCCGCCAGTACGTCTTCCAAACAGGCGGCCCTTTCCCCCCTCCCCGCGCCTCGCCGCGTCGCACCACACCGCTATTTTGTTTCTTTTGATCGCCCCGAGCATAAAAATTTGCACGAGGGTGAGTTATGCCCCAGGGGCTCGCCAGCCGCACGCCGCCAGACTTCCCCGGCTCGCGAGGGAAAGGGTTGCGGCGTGGGCGGCGGGGGGAGGGGGGCTGCCGGGTGGCAAAGGGTGAGGCTGCGAGTGTGACGACGGCGCGGCGGCGGTGGGTTGTAAACGGGGTTCGCGTAAAACCCGGCAGGTCATATGACGGCTGGCAGTAAAGCCTCAAGGGGGCGGGGCTGGGAGAGCGGAGCGGGGAGGGCCGGGCGGAGAGGAAGCGGAGAGAAAGGGCGGGGCGCGCGGGAGACGCCAAGGGTTTCCGGCCACGTGCTCAGAGGCCGAGAAGGAAGATGTGTTGATGGGATTTGTGTTCTTGTTTATGACGTCCCTTTACTGCAAACGGTTGTTTATGTCTAACGGGATGTGTTCGAGAGTGACGCGTAAAATGGCTATGTTTGCTTTCTGTAGTGCTGTGTCGCTTTAGAATTCCGTCATTACGAGGGAGAAAGTATAGCGTTTCACTTATCTCTGCCATTTATGCATGCTGTGGGCATCGTTTGTTGGAGAAGATTGAGGGGAAAGTGAAGCATCTTCGCTAGGAGGGAACTTGCGTATGCATTTTCTACAGTTGTATCAACTTTAATGAATTCATGAAAAAAGATATAAATCTACAAAATGTCATTGAAAGACTTTTATAGGCACAACAATCTTCTGAAGACATTTTTCATCCTACGTTATACCTCTGAAGATAATGCTTTTCTGGCCTTATATTTAAAAATTAAATTAATTTTTATTAAATTTTATAGGAAAATGTCAGACAATTTTTCATTCATAACATTACATTTACTTTTTTTTGTACAATTTCATCACATTTTTATTGATGTCTGTACCCACTAAATAATACTATATCGTGAAATTTAATGTTAAATCATTCTTGAAGCTTCAAATCCTTCCACAAGCTTCAAATCCTTCCACTTTAAGAATTTGTTCAAGTTGTTTTTAAACAAGAGTTTAATTCAATTTGGTTAAACGAATTTAGTGTATATAAGATTACTTATTAAGAATAATTTTATGATTTCTTTATTATTATCATCAATACTGTATTTACCAATATGTTTAATACTTTGCCGAAAACACACTTTCCGTTTTATTCCCTTGTGAATTAAAAGGTAAATTTACATTTATGGTGAATAATAAAAGATTTCCTTTCCAGGAATATGTAGACACTGTTACTGTTCTTTTATTTTAATACATTATTTCGTAATCACCTGGCGCTTCAAGAACTACAGTAGTTTGTGATGGATATATTTCTGTTGTTTGACTAATATTCTGTAACATTTTGAACATTAACAAAACAACATAATTTTAACATTAGTAATGCAATTTATTCTGTAAAATTAAATTGGAAATCCGAAAAACTGTATCTCTTTGAAGGCTTCATTCATACTTGACTGCAAAACAAATTAGCTTTTTAAAAGACTCTATGAAATTCACTTACAAAATTAAATCTGTTCCTCGAAATTGAAGTTCGTAGTTCATGGAATGGGCGAATTTGAGAATAATTTAGAAATAAATGCATTATATGATATAATTGATTAGTGTAGAAAATGTAATGACGCGAACATAATTTTATTAGTTTTGTTGCTCATTTCGAAGACAGTTCCGCGTGACTCTGACTATATTCAAACTTTTTTCCAAGCATTACTCGCAGTTTGGCAATATGTTTGAATCACGAGTTCGCACATTAAACTTGTTTTACGATTTCCTTATATCAGCACCCATTAAAGCAGCAATAATTATCTTTTTATATCCCATATAACAAAGATCATAAACGCCATTGTGACGGTCCACAAGAAAAAGATATTATTTTAACGACCACAGCCATTTTCTTAAGGCCAAAATTCCACGTACCTCGAGGCCTCCCCACCGCATTCCTTTATATTTATCGCGGCCGCGAACATTACAGGGCGGCCTAGGGCGCTGGGCGTCGGGGCAGAGAGGGGGGGTGAAGGGGTGAGGTGGGGTTGTGCGGAGTGATGCGAGATAGAATGGAGTGGAATGAAGCAAGGCGCATCGGAGTAGGTTAGAAGCCGAAGCAGGGCAGAGGGAAGCGAAACATTGCAGTAGCGAGTGTAGAATATTAGAGGAAGCGGAACAGGGCAGAGGGGGGTTCAGGAGGGAGGAGGGAGTAGAGCGGAAAGGAAGGGGAGCAGAACAGAATGGAAGGGAAAAGAGCAAGGTAGGGAGTTAAGAGTTAGGCAGGTGGAGTGGAGTATATTACAGGGAGTGGTGCCGGGCCGGGAGGGGAATCTCAGCAGGTTGGGGGAGTGAAGCGAAGCATGACAGAAAAAGGGATTAAACGGGATGGAGCGAAGCAGGGCGAAATGAATGGCAGCGAATCGGGTCGGAGGGAAGAAGGCGTAGGGCGGGGAAGAGCGTAGGTGGGCGGAAGAAGGAACGCTAACTGAGGAGACGGAAGTTAGTAGTAGGTCGGGCAAGTGTGGAGCGGAGTGGGGCGGGTCGGGGCGCAGTAAGGCGCGGCGGAGCGGGGCCGAAAGGAGATAGGGCTGAGCGGCGCTCGGAAGCGCGATGCACCGGGCCCGGCCCGGCGCTGCGCGGCCCTCCGTGGCCTATCTGACATTAAAACCTCGTTAGAGGCATCGAATTCTTCATCGGCAGCGCCCCCGGGCGGCGCCGCGCGGCTCGGAGGCTACGCGTGTGTCGCAAAGGCATTCCTGCGCCGGCCGCAGGGCGTCTTGCCGGCGCGGGCGCTGTGTGCGACGCCGCCCCGCCCCGCCACGCCCCGCCCCGCCACCCCCGCCCCGCCCCCGCTCACCGCTCTTTCCCCGCCGCGGGCGCCCGCACAAGAGAAGACCCGCCGCTCGCGCGCCAGGGAGCGATTGTGGCGGCGGCGGCGTGGAGCTCATGTCGGGAAAATTTACTCCGTGGTCGCCCCCGGGCGGCGGCATGCCGTGGGCGCGCCGGCGGCGGCGGCGGCAGCGGTGGCTCAGGATAAGCGCGCGGACGGTGTCTGGCCATAAAGTGAGGGATGGGCGTCGTTGAGACTCGACTGCTAGCGTATGACGGATGCGACGGCATGAACCCAATTATGTAATGTGTTGGGTGCGGTGCGACAGGGAGAGAATTTTCCAAGTGTCTTGGCTATTTGAAAAATTCAGAATTAAATGCGTTAGAATTGAAAATAATCGGTACATATTGTATTAACAATACGTGCAATTTATTTTATAACTTTAATTACAAATGTTTAGAACGTAAACCGTTAAAAAGCATCTACACCAGTTCGCTATCACAAGCCACGAATATCTTATACGATTACTTCAAAACTACTCTGATTCTCTCTCTCTCTCTCTCTCTCTCTCTCTCTCTCTCTCTCTCTCTCTCTCTCTCTCTCTATATATATATATATATATATATATATATATATATATATATATATATATATATAGGGGATACACCGTTTTAATTGGTGCTTACTGGATACACAGTTTAACACTATTTGTAATAACGTTACTTGGAGCAAAATGTTTTTCATGCAATTAATCGCGCAGTAGATTGAACTATAGTCTACAGTAAATATTAGAAGAACAAAGTCTTTATTCACGTTCACGACACTTCTGTTTAGCTAAACACACTAATGCTAATATAGTAATTTTCACTAAAGAGGTCGTAATATTTATTAAAACGCATTACAGAAATAATAGGAAAATTACTAAACGAATAGTTGCGTTTTGTAAATTTTCTAAATGCTGTTGAGCTGCTGATGAGTTTCTGAGCTATTAAACAGAAACGTGAAAGGGAATATTTTATTTCTATTCCTTCTGACAGGAAGCTCAGAAACTGGTTCTCAAGTGGTCACCCATCAAACGGATCCGTGGACTCGCATTTTTAGCCTTGTTAACCTGACAGACCCTAGCCAAGCAGGATAGATCTGACCGCAGGCTGCCGACGTTTGGCTACCAATGGTATTTCTACCTTGAGTTTAGTTTACAACATATAATCATTTCAAATCAATAATACACTAATACGTCGTTTATACAGCAAATAATACTACATAAAGTGTTGATTTCTCACAGTTCACATCGATTTGTCTTCCAATTAATTTAAAATTTGACAGAATACCTGGATTTAATCTTCGAAACAAATATAGTACCCCTGACATTTCTCTTTGTTCATTCACTTGTGATTTTCATTCGTCTGGTTCACTAAACGAAATTATATCATGTTTAATGAATCTTACCACAAATATTTGGATTTACTATAGGGTTGCTTAGTAAACATGTTTAGTACATTGTACTACAAACTTTTTCTTAGAGTACGAGTGGAATAGTCGGATTAATACATACATTAGATGATAGTAATTTCAGTACATATATTTCAGAGTTTTTACATGTTATCATTTTCTTGCGGTGAATTTTTTTACACATACGTATATTATCATCAATGCATGTATGATATACCAAAGCGACGAACTATTTTTATTATGGAAATGTCATTTTATTTGACATAGAATATAGGGATGGCAATAGACGATCGCGAGGGATCGCTATGTGACAAAGAAACAACCGGCGTTAAGGATTATTTTTCGTTAGGTTGAAATGACAGAGCAGAGACGGAATAAACATTGTTTTTAGAGACAAAAGAAAAAGAATTCGGATTCTTCCGAGTTTTTAGGAGAACATTCATTCGCTAGAGCAACGCACTGATGAGCGGGTCGGCTCTTGATATATTTTACTAGATTGAGGAAAGACTGTAATTGACAGTTGTTTAAATTAACGATTGTTTTTTATATTAGGATAGAGCGTTATTGTAGGAAGTAAAATTCGTGTCTAGGCGTCCACCTGAGACGCAAGTGAGGGAAGTCACGGATTACAATAGAGTCGCCGGGAGAATTTGGAACCAGACACGGACATTAGGCAAGGCAGAAGCAAGATTCTGCTGCGTCGACGGAGAAGGTTCTACGGGGCGCCATCGAACGAAGACGTGAACAGCGCGCAAAGACCCACGAATGAATAAAAAAGTTTATAATTATTATAATATAGAAAAAAACTGGTCATGACTAAAGATGAATTCATTTTGATTATCAATATAATAAATTACAATTTGTTAAGTTAAAAGAAAGCTGATTATCATTGTTCGTTACGTGCAGTCCAGCATTTTAATAAGATTTTCAGATTCCTCGCCACTCCGGATGGATGGCGGATTGAATAATTGGTTGCAGAGTAAATAGCAACAATTATGAACTTCGAACCCCAATTAACTGAGCTAGCACAACATAATTTTGGAATGAGATACTTTTAAATTACGTAGGAATCATTAGGTTTCAAGCGTAACCTTTTCCTGGCGCCCAAATTACATTTATCAGTAATAATTATGTTTCAAAATGTCCCTCCAAGTGGGGCTTGTTTTTAAATAGAAAGACGGGGCTTGTTTCAAATTGGCACCAGTCAACGCCGGGCATGTTTCACATGCTTTATCTTGAATTGGAAGTTGGGAGTAACTTGGAGGAGTGTATGTGCAGGAATTGTGAGGGCACCGTCAACTTCAATGAAAATAATTTTTATATATATTTACCGCCTCAAATAGCAACAAACTCGTGCTGGCAAATATGAGAAAATCGTGTATAAAGAGGTCAGGTGCTTCAAAGTATCGTTTTGAAAAACTATGTGTATTAGGAATATCGAATTAAGATTTTTAACTCATTTTCTTTCGAAACATCGATAGTTTTCTATTATATTTCCACAATGTAAGTACTATGTGGGAAAAGTAGCTACTTTAAATGGTTCAATCCTCAAATGTTTTTAGGATTAATGTTAAATGTATTTAATGCAAGCGGCATTATGTAATGTTCCACGATTTTATTCTCAGAATCAGTTCTTTTTAAAACTACAGTGATTTACTTCATAGAACCAGTTCATTACTCTGAAGTTACATTTATGTTCTGATGAAACAATTACGTGCTAAAAGCGCGATTCGGTTTTTTCCGGATAGGAATGCAACGAATTTATATCAACGCATTCTAAATGTTCACGTAGAAAATGATGACAAAGAACTTCCTATTTACCAAATTGGTTCGCGTTAAACGATGGATAATGTGTGGTGTTTTTTGAATATATACCGATTACGGATAATGCGAGAGGGATTTGTGTAATCATGGCGCGTAGGGTACAGAAAGTCGACACGCCTGGTTTACTGAGTACATATTTACAAAATGGCGTAAACGAACGAAATCAACTGAATAATATGGGTGAAATTAACCAGAAAACAAGGGAAAATAATAATAATGATAAATGCTGATAACACGGGGAAACAAATGAACAACTACATTTTTCGTGAGTTGGTTGTTAGAGATACCGGGCGCGTCAACACCTATGGTCTTTAGTTTCGTAAGTGTAGTGCTTTGTTTCCTCGAGAGGTGACGGTAATTTTCTCCGCTGGATGGTGAGATCTGGCGCCGACCTACCGTCGGCTAACGAGGTTTTCACCCAACCTGGTATCTCCCAACAGCGGGGCACCGCCCCAGCTGGGACAAGCTCTAAGCTCCCGACCGGTCTCCCGGCTTGTGTGGAGTTTAGTGCATGGTAGGGTAAGTGTGTGTAAGTAAGGGGTGAGGACAGAACAAGGAAGAGGAAGGAAATATCACGCGTGGTCCGTGGTCCGTTTGTTAGTGTACTGCCCCGGCATCCTCCTGATGTTGATCGGAGAAGCCACGGAAAACTACCGACAAGAGCAGCCGACCGCTACAATTCTCCTCCAGACAGCGACTGAACTCGCTGTAGACAAGTTAGTGTCGAAAATCCTGCCACCGTCGGGACTCGAACCCTAGGACTTCCGGGTCAGAGGCCCTGCAATGACATCAGTTGATGACCTGCACCAACTCTCCAGCTTTTTCCGTACGTTACATCAATACCCACACCAAACAGCATCCTTTGTTTGCTGCAAAATCATTGAGGAATTGTGCTATTTCGAGGAAGAAAGGTTTGCCTTTAACCCGGATTAGAGTTTAATATTGACAGTTTTGCTCGATATTGCACCTGTTTAATTATGCTTCTCGCTTGTTGCAGGCGATTAGCGCGACTCTTGGTGACAGCAAGCCTGACAAATTGCAATCGACAATCAATTTCAAATCACAATCACTTTCACAAATTAAAATCGATCTTCGATATGAGACGATGTATTACATGAAAGGGATGCTTCGAAACATATTGGGATTCTTTAATAATTTTTTGGATGCGCTCGTATGTGTGTCTATATTTATATTCTTCGTTCGTATCAGCGAAGGAGAAAGAAATTCAATTTCTATTACGGGTTATAAGTACAGTGTATTCGTTCCTCGTGTACAGAGTAACTCGTCCTCGTATCTATTCTTATTTATCTCCAGGGCTTGATAGCTGGCGGGACGCGACGGAGCAGCGTTCTGGTACCTCAGAAATATGTTATTAAATTACATTATAAATATATAACTATTTGTATTAAATTAATAATGAATTTGGGCGCGTTCCAGTACCCAAATTTTTATAAATCAAGCACTGCATATCTCCAAATAATAGGAGTTACATACTACATCACACCTACTACATCACCCATATTATTTGCAATAAACAGTTCGTCGATGTTTATTGCCTAATTGTACTGAAAATAAATGAAATTATTCATTGCCACCGGAATCAAAATAACATGTATCTTTTCCTTTCTCTGTATAGATATAGAAAAAATTCATTTAAAAACTGTGTAATGTTTTGACACAATGTTCCATAAACGCAAAGAATACTTAAAAACGAAGCGGTTTTCTTACTAAATAAACTAAAAGGAAATAAATATAGAAGCTCCCCATTACCTCACTACGAAAATCAATTTCGTATTATTTCTTAAAGAAAATGTATTAAATGTAAAGAAATGGAAACTTGAATTAAACTGATATTTAATTCAAACAGTTAAAGTAACGAAAAAAGGATTAGTGTAGGGCATTTAATATATGGTCTGTTTTGACATCTCTGGTGACTGACATCTCTAGTGTTCGTAGTTCGACAGGTTGTACTCTAATTCTCCGGTCGCAGTGTGTAGGTTCTTATTTTCCGATTTAAATAGATTGACTTGACATCAGCTGGATCGCGGTCAGTCGGGAGCTTCTATATCCCAAATTAAGCTTGACAAAACTCCGGAACGGCTGATCAAAATTCAGAAGTCACTCTATTTAAATAGAAGTATAAGTTGATAGGTTTAGTCAAGGACTTAAAAATTGAAAGGCTCAGATGAACAAGAGGCAATCTCATATTTTTGTGAAATTGAGTTATTAGCATTAAAATTCAATAATAAAAAAATCTTCAATATTTAGTCGAATAAGTTACTTAAATCCAGTGTGGACTTACATGCAAGTGTAGAATGTTTAAAAGTGCACTGCGTTATATTATGAATATTCTAGTGAAATCTCCAATATCTCAGAACTAGGTCAATGTGGGATAGACCCTAGTTCTCATGATCCCTCACATGTTACCCATGTCACATGCGACCACAAAATTCTAGCTCCCAAGTGCTGATTTAGGTGCAATATTTTAAATGTGTTTCTTTGGGTATTCATTATTTATGAAATCGTCAACACACAAGAAATGTGCCACTTCTTGAAAAATTGTCATTTTGCTAGTGAGCGACGTTATTCTCAGCTAAATCATTTATTTTGTGACCGATGTTACCTTGTTTTACTCTAGATATCGCGGTTGTTTTGTGACCTATTTTTAAGAAATTTGTAATTGTAAAATTGGAATATTTTCTAATTCTTTAAAAAAAATTTCAAATGTATTATCTCTTCACAAATGACGATTTTTGAAATGCCTAACATTTCTTACGCTCGATGACAGAGGGTGTAATGCGTTTACAATGACACTGATTCACTCTACGTACTCTTCTAACTTATTTGAATTCATCAAAATCGTTACGTTCACATCAATCTGTCAATTCCAGACGAGATAGAATTTTGTCCGTAATATTAGAATGCCTTGTAGTCTTCGCATTAATCATGCGTGGAGTGATGAGAGAACACGGGACCGAGCGGCTCAATCACCTTCGGAGATTAAATTGATTAATGCTTCCGGGAAATGGACATTAGTTTTGTAAGTGTAATGCAGTTAAATCCCGGGAATTGGCGATGTTCCTGCCCCACTGAAACGTGGTGTTCATCGCCGACCAACCGTCAGAATGTGGGATTTCCCACTTCAGATATCTTATTCAACTTTGCACCTCCTCAGCCGGGACAAGCTCTAAGCTTTCGACAGGTCTCTCGACTTGTGTAATAGAGTAAGGGGGAAAGAAGGGAACATTGGGAGAGAGAAGGGAGGTTTATAAGGAGGGGAGAAGGGAACATAGATGAGGAATGAAAGATCGTGCGGGGTCCCTTACGCCATTGTTTGAGTACAGCAACATCATTCGCCTGGCATTGATCGTAGAAACCATCGAAAACTACCGAACAGAGCAGTCGGCGCAAGAATTCTCCTCCAAAGTGGTTGAATTCGACCAGCTGTCCATCTAGCTAGTTAATTTAATTTAATTTTTATTATTTGATTGTTTTTGTACATAGAACAGTTCACAGAACTATACTTATGTAGTGATGGCTTAATTTATAAAACTTATCCTATTTTAATACAGAGGTTGAGAAAACCATCGCATGGCCTCTATGGCACATCCAGCTTGTGTCGGAAATCCGTCACTGTCACGACTCCGACCCTAGGAGCTCCCAGTTAGAGTTGTTGCAGATATCTCTCTAAAGCTACCTCTGAGCCAGTTGAGTCGGCTCATCAAAGGCGCCATGGCTCACTAGCGGGAGCGGCAGCAGCGGTGGTGGCGGCGGCGTCCCGGAAATTCGCAGCTCCATCGCGAGTACGAAAAGTCTGTCGTAATTACGCGCTATTAAGATTCCGCTACGGCATTCGCCTGATATTGGTCGGATAACCCACAAAAACAACCGATCGGAGCAGCCAGCTGCTAGAAACCTCCTCCGGTTCGTAGTTGAATTCGTTCGAGCTGTATAGCTAGTGACGGAAATCCGTTAACGTCGCGACTTCAACCCTAGGACCTTCCGGCCAAAGGTGTCGCAGAGTCAACAGTAATGCTACCTCTGAGCCATCTCAGTCGGCCCATCGCCTTCAAAGGCGCCATGGCTCACCAGCGGGGGCGGCGGCGGGGGCGGCGCCCCGGGAGCTCGCAGCGCCATCGCGAGTGCGAAAAGTCTCTCGTAATTACGCGCTGTTTGCGCCGGAGGATGACGGCGGCGGAGGCGTTGCGGGAGCGGGCGGCGGAGGGTGCGGGGTGGCGACTGTTGGTTTAAGCCAATTATTCCTCGTTTCGCCGCCGTCGCCACCGCCGCGTCGGCCTAGAAAGCTCTCGGCCCTACTTAATTGGCCGCAGCTCCAGCGGACGCCATTGCTGGCAGCAAGGACGCTGGGAGCCCCATCGATGAGGTTGCTGTGCTGCGATGCGGAGCAAACGCGACTCGAATTTCTAAGCGTGCAAAACAGACCGCTGAAAACATTGAAGGTATGACAATAATGGCTCTTCTGTGATGGTGTTTACTTGGTAGTACACGTGTCCTTTATGTCTCATTCTGCTCTTCTCAATCCATCTGAAGTAATACCGGTGGTACCATAGTTACATGTTACAGTTACTTTCGTAATTAAATAACAATGGATAGCAATTAGAAAGCTGTCTAATTGATAGTTTTTTTATTGAAAGAAGTTTGAAAATGAGTATTGTAGAATTAAACAGATTTTCGTTTAAGGAGAAACATTGAAATTACTGCTGGCTCATTACATATACTTGAATGGAACATTTTCGATCTACACACAGAATGTGAATGCGTTAATTAATATTAATTTTTGTTTTGCATACGTAGTTTTTTATTTCTTAAGGCTGAATGTTTGTCATTTTTTGTATTTACTATTAGGTGTAATTTTGTTTAGTATATAATATAGATCTTTAGCAACATTTTAAGGCGCCTCAATGCTAATCTTCAACCTCAAGGTAAAGCAAAATACTTCAAATTTTACTAAAAAGATTGACCCTTCTTATTGTCGTCTGGAGTTTCTTTTCTCCATTTTGCGTCTGACGATCGTTTGTTGTTACGTCATTAAAGCAATTATGAAGTTAAATTAGTCCACATGTAATTCCCTCATAACATTTGATTAACTGGTAGTTAATTCACCCATCACGCACGATATTTGCAAATTCGAATTCATTAATACGCGCAGAGTGTTCTTTATTTAACGAGACCATTTTCCCCCTGACAATTCAGCTGCCCGAATTCATGATTAATAACATTGTGCACTGTTTGCGACAAGCGTTGGGGCGAAGATTGTCTCATTACGTGCACCGCCGTCCTCTGCACCGTGGTCGTCGAAAAACGTAAAAGAAGGACGAAGCCGAGTGAAACTTTTATTTTCCCAAAATAGCGGATGGCAGCTCGCCATTTTGGGCTAGGAAATATTCAGCGGGCGCTTTTGCGCGCACTCGGCGCTGCCCTCGCCACCCTCGCTCTGCCTCCAACGCTCCCGCCCTCGCCGCCTCCGTCGGCCTCGCCGCCCCGCGGCCCCGCCGCCTCGCCGCCTCGCCGCCCGGCCGCCCCGCCAGCCCCGCCGCCCTCACCACCCCGCCACCCACCGCCCCGACCCTGTGCCCCGCTGCCCCGTCACCCCGCCGCCCCACCGCCCCGCCGCCCCGCCGCCCCCGCCGCCCCCGCCGCCCTAGCCGCCCCACCGCTTCCGCTGCCCCGCCACCCAGACCAGCGCCACCCCGCCACGTCCGCCTCCCAGCCGTCACGTCACCCCCGCCCCACCGTCCCGCCGCCCAGCCTTCTAGTCGCTCCGCCATTCCGCTGCCCCGCCGCTCCCGCTCCATGTTCCCCGGCTACTACCCCACTTCCCTTAACCCACCGTCCCCTTCACCTGCCACTCTCCCCTCTTCCGCCGCCACCGCTGTCCCCATGTCCGAGTCGCCAGAACCCTGCTGTCCTGCTGCCTTGCCACCCGCCTATCTCCGCCCCTGCATCCCCGCCACTTCACCGCACCCGGTGACCCGCTGACTGCCCCGCTTACCCCCGCCACTCTCGTTCCTTCCGCCGCTTCGCTGACCCTGTTGTCCACGTCCTTCTCAATCCTTCTGTCCTGCTGTCCCCATCGCCCTGCCGCTCACATCACCCCGCCGCCCCTCCACTTCGCTGCCCCGCTGTCTCGTACTCTCTCTTCCCGCCGCCTCCTCTACCCTGCCTCCCAGGTACCTCGCCGCCCGCAGCTCCGCCCCACCACCTCATCGTCTCTCCGCCACCCGTCGTGCACAACCCCACTGCCGCTCCGCCACCTCCCCCACGCCGCTCCACGGCCCTGTCGACTCACCTCCCCACCTCCCCCGTCTCACCCGCCTCTGCTGCCGCCCGTGACGGTCTCCTGCTCCCTCGGCCCCCTGCGCCATCCACGCGCGTTCTCCCTAATTCAGGCGGCCGCGACATCTTAATCCGGCGCGGACGTGCGAGCGCGCGACGGAGCGCCAAGATATTTCGCCTGCCCCACTTTTGAGTGGCTCTTCCCGGCCCTGCAGCGGAGGGCCCCGCAAATTCGCGCGCGAGGCCTCATGGGATATTCACATGCAGCGGCAGCAGTAGGAGCGGCAGTAGCAGCAGACGCCGCGGGGCGTTCGTCGCTCCCTTACGGCCCCGCGGTGGCGGCGTGCCGGCCCTCGCCCTTTAAGGGCTCCGCCCTCACCTCCCGCTTGCCACCCGGGGAAGGTTGGAGAGGGTGCCGCAGGTTTTTACCGAGCGTCGGCGGACCGCACCAAGACAATGAGAATATTAAAGAGGGTGGTTCATAATTAAGGCGGTCTTAGCGGGCCGCGTAAAAGCGGAAGTAGCGGCGGCGGGGGCGGGGAAGGGGTCGGGGAAGGGGGTGGGGGGGCTAGGGGCGGGCGATGGCTGACCTAGCCGCCCGCCGCCAGCCAAGCCCCGTTGATTCGACGTAACGAGCGGAACAACCTGCGGACGGTGGCGCCCCTACCGGCGGCTATTTGCATTAAGGGACCGGGCCGGCCGCCACCGCCCCCGCCGCCGCCCCCGCTCCGTCGTCCCTGGGGCCCTGCGGTCTCCTCCGCTCGGCTGCCTGCTGCGTGTTTCCGTTAGGCTGTTTTGCACTGCGTTTAGGGCAGCGCAAAGTCTTGCGGTAGTTGTGTAGCCGGAGGCGGAATGTTTCCCGAGAATTTGGGAGCGGAGAAATAGAAGTGTTTTTGTGCAGTGTGTGCGAAGTGGATGGGAATAAAGCAATTTATGAAAAGTACGATGGAGCGGAAAATGGCTTTTCGGTCGATGCAAAAGACCAAGTAGTCTTGCGTCTGCTTAGACTCAAAACCAAGGGTACTAAAACACAATGTTTCTATAGCACGCGATTTCTCTTCGTGACCAATGGTGAGAAATAGTAGAATATATTTTCCAACTAACATAAAATTTATGTGGAACTTTCATGGTTGCAAGAATAATCAGATTTTGTTTATTTGGTTACTGTTATTCGTCGCTCAGTATTTGTAAAGAATTTTACAGTGGGATGGTTTTTTATGTTGATACAATTTAGAATACATGAACAATTTTTTCATAGGAAAGGAGAAAGAAATAAAGAATTCAATCCTTTTTAATCTTAGGTTACTGTGTGGCATATCTTAAGGTAATGGAATAATAATTCGAATAACTGACAATACGCATTAGTGTTTCTATTATTTACTATGTTAAGTTGCTTCCCTTGCAAATTAGAAATGACAGACGACTCTGATACGCGTATTGGTTGAGACGGCTGATATTAAGAGATAATACAGGAAGTTGCAGAAAAGTGTACAATGGTATTGACTTTACAATGATTGATATATATTATCCAGACAATTAATTTTTTGTATTTATAATAATCATCTTAACATTTTCCAAATTAACTTGGTAAAATTCATTTCATAGGTTAAATTTATTAATGCCATTCATATCATCTGAACCACTTGAATTATAACTCAATGTGTAAATTGTTATTAGTTTTAATATATATTGTTTGCTCATTCTAGAATATTACCGATGAAGCTTATCGGTGGTATCAGTTATGCATCAGTGTTTTTGATGAGTGTTATCATAAAACAAATACAATAATTATTAATAGGAGTGGATTTTAAAGAAATGTAAAATTTTTCTTTTCATTTTAGAAAAATTCCGTTTAGTATACAAATTTATTTTATTATATAACTAAAGTAAATGGCTCATTTTTATATGTAATGTTTTGTGTTTTTCGTCGATTTTAACTAATAAGTCATTGCTTACCTTTTCCCGTCGTTAATGCATTTTTTGCAGACTTCATTGATTTTAATATCATTTTAATGGCACTTGCATCACACAATATTTACAAGATGCAACAAATGTTCTCCACAGGATTTCTAAGTAGCTTATTTGATTTCTTCGCCCAGAAATTTAATGTCAGATGTTGTGAGAATGTAATCTAAGGTTCCTACGACGCCTGTCAGCGCTACTGTCGGTTCGGGATAACTAAAGACATATTTTATTGTAAAGAAGAGTCCAAACCAAAAGTTTGAAAGCTGAATTCATTTGAACGAAGGTTCATCTAAACGATAATATTACATCAGTAACGGATCCAAGAGCTTGAGTTATTCATTCAAACTGGTTTTGGTAACATTTTTAGGTTTTTTTCTTTGCTTGTAGGGCGTTTTAAAAATACTTTAAGAACATTTTATTGATCATTTTTGGCGATGTTTTAGGTCATAAAAATCCGCACCCAAATTATTAACATAATATAAGATTAATTGAATTTGTTCAAAGAATTGTTATTCCCATCAGGATTCGATTCGGGTCTCCTGGTTTACACCCAGTTTCTCAAACCACCAAGCTACCAAGACAAATACTTTGGTCAGATCCTTAGGCCTGATGTGATATATTTATAATCGTCACCACCACAAATTTAATTACTAAAATACATTTGTTTCTTAGTAACAAGGTCACTACTTGGTATTCTTTACGTCTGCGGAAAATACTTCCGAGCGTAAACACATTCAAAAAGGTGACAAGGTGGTGACAATTATAAATACGAACAGTATTGTGACCATTACTATCAAACCATTTCCATTTCTGGCAAGACCGGGAGCGTTAGCTCAGTGCATCAACTGATGTCACTGCAGCGCCTCTTACCGGGAGGTCCTAGGCTCGAGTCCCCTCAGTGGCAGAATATTTGACGCTAGCTTTTCGGCTACGTCGAGTTCAGTCGCCGTCTAGAAGAGAATTCTTGCGGCCGGCTGCTCTGATCGACAGTTTTCCGTACTTTCTCCTATTAACACTACACGAATACCGGAGCAGTACCTTAAAAAACGGGCCATGGACCACGCCCGATCTTTTCTTCCTCGTCCTATCCTCACCCTGTACATACACTTATACCAACATGCACTACACCATCACACATGCTGGGAGACCGGTCGAGGACTTAGAACTTGTTCCGGCTGAGACGGTGCCCCGCTGGTGGGAGATACCTGGTAGGTTCTTTTTGATTTTCGTGTTTTTTTCGTGTTTCCGGGTGTGTCAACTGGTTTGGTCATTAGTCCCGTTAGTGTAGTGCATGCTTTTTCTCGTGAGATGGTGATTTTCTTCCGCTGGATGGCGAGATCCGGCGCCGACCTACCGTAGGCTAGTAGGGTTTCCCCCTAACCAGGACACTCTCACCAGCGGGGCACCGCCTCAGCCGGGACAAGCTCTAAGTTCCAGACCGGTCTCCCGGAATATGTGGTAGTGTAGTGCATGTTAGTGTGAAAGTATGTGTAAGGGAGAGGATAGTACAAGGATGAGGAAGGACAGATCGCGCGCTGTCAGTGGCCCGTTTGTTAGGGTACTGCTCCGGCATTCGCGTGGTGTTGATCGGAGAAACCACGGAAAACTACCGATCAGAGCAGCCGGGCGCAGCATTCTCCTCCAGACAGCGACTGAATTCGACCTAGCTGAAAAGCTAAATCCTGTGTCGAAAATCCTGCCGACATCAGGACTCGAACCTAGGACCTCCCGGTCAGAGGCGCTGCAGAGACATCAGTTGATGCACTGAGCTACCGATCCTGGCACATGGTTGGGGAAAACCCCGTTATCTGACGGTAGGTCGGCGCCGGATCTGCCCATCCAGCGGGGGAAAACCACCGCCACCTCCCGTGCAAAAACACGCACTACACTCACGGTACTAATGACCATAGTAGTTGACGCGAATCACAATCAATCACTCAATCAATTTCTGGCAAGACAACTACGTTTAATATGGGTGCTGGGCAAGTAAGTTGCACTCACCGGCCACTATCATGAGACCGGATTTGATCTCGGTGTGGAAGAAGGGCGCGTCGGCCGACACCTCGCACTTGTAGAAGCCCGTGAGGTCGCGCTGCACGTCCCGCAGGGTCACCTCGCGGGCGTTCGACTGCGAGATCTGCAACAGACGAGGCACACATTCCTAAGTCCCCCAAATGCCACTCTTTCGCGCGACACATAGAGGCGGATGGTGGGTTTGAAACCCTTGCGATGTTGAAAGCCAATGACCTTTGTTTAACTGGTAAACTGTTATTGGTAACATTCCAAATAAGATATTTAGATTTAATATTTCTCTTTTTTTAGGATTACTTCTCCGGTGGAGGCTGGGTGGATGCGGGGCAGAGGAGGGCGGAGGCGGGATGGAGAGGGTCGGAGGCACTTTCAATAAATATTTTATTGTGTCCACTGAAGTACTGGGCGTGCCATACAACCACTGTCTATGACCGCAACACGCCGTCACAGGAGGAGGCCAGTCGCTCGGGAGCCTCCGTACCGAACCAACTCCAAAGCTGGACAAAACGAAACTACTCTTTTCTGATTGGTTGAGGGACGTTGTCATGGCAACAGAGGAGGCTCGCGTCAGCTTGGGCAATCGGGATCCTGCAGACACAAGCAATGCTAGTACTTGGTAGTGCTACTTATGAGTAACGCATAGAACTGCTTGGCTCTCTCTTGAATATTAACGCTATGTTTGCAGCAAGAGAATCGACTTCTTTTAAATGTTTACCCGCCAGTCGTAAACATTTATGTCCATTTTAGACAAAGATAATTCTAAAAATTTGTAAGTTCAAAAAATCTCTTTAGTGTTGTTAATCAATTTTGTCCTCTCTTACCTCCTCTGAAAATCCGCCACTGGGGCTACATCAAAAGCCGCTCCAGAACACCTAAATAACGCGTTATATTCATTGTGTTCAATAAATGTCCAACCCTTTGGTCCCAGAGCCGTTGTTCGGGCGACCCCACCGCTACTTGTCGGTTGGCGGACGATTGGAGGTTGTCGTAAAAATTGTCCATGGATACAAAATTGGTTCAACCTTTTAATTATGAAGCTTATGATAGTTAATGTATTATTTTACGTGGCGAGACTCGAGCTATTGAGCCCCCTCTTTCGTCTGACCACGCAAATTTCGCTTCGTTCCTTTCACCGTCTTGGACGTCGAAACAGGCGGATCTCAACCTTGCTCAGAGGCTTATTTTAGGCTGGATGATCTTTTACATGCAGTAAATCTACAACATGGGACAGCCGGCTTTACTTTCCCTCTGAAGGAAGACGTACGAAGGGTTTTTTCACCCTTAAAAGTCCACGACTTCTTTCAGGTTTGAACCCGAAAACTCAGGTACAACCGTCCGGTACGCTTATAGCACGTTATATAACGTTATATAACGTTATATAACGTACCGTTATACCACCGAATCCTCATACATATATTTCAATCGTCAGAGATAGCTCTAAGAACATTTATCCCAAAACTTCAGTTTTGAAGTTGCGCCAATATGGGAGGCCATGAACGACATGTAAAACAAACATCAATTCAGCTACATTTTTAATTTTTTACCTGATGTTATTTGGATATTAAAATGCAATTGAATATATTTTATTTGTAATATTTCAGAAGTGGATTTGCTCTGAATTATTGTTTACGTAAAGAAATAGATAATTGTTGTGAATTATGGTTGTTGGTCTTGTATTCCTCAATTACATTGGCTAATTGAAGTTCAAGGGTCTTGACACGCAATTCATCTCTTGACAGAGCATCTGCCGCTTATTTCCCCTTTTGTAGACCACCTCTGATTCGAAAGCCAAGAAGTAACGACATTACGTCGCCCCCTAAAACATCACTTCAAAGCGGAGAGCAGCGGCCTACGGTAACATCTGGACGCTAACAGGCAGCGACTACGCTCCCTCGCATTTCATGTGTTGCTCCTTCCGCGGGCTCTCTGAGGCCACTCTCTGTTGGTGGAGGGGGGTTGGCGGGGGTCACAGGGATGGACGGGTGGTGGCGGTGGCGGTGGTCGCGGTGGTGGCGGAGGAAGCAGCGCTGCCCCCGACCAGAAATTAAACACCCTCAGTTGTCAGGCGTGGCCGTAAATTGATTTCTGCGATTTCAGCGCCCATTACGTAGAGAATGAGCCCAATTTCGGGCGGCAGGTCGACGGCGCGGCGCTGCGGAGGCGCAGCGGAAGGCCGGGCCGGGCGGGGTAGAGGCGGGGTAGAGGCGGGGTAGAGGCGGGGTAGAGGCGGGGTAGAGGCGGGGTAGAGGCGGGGTAGAGGCGGGGTAGAGGCGGGGTAGAGGCGGGGTAGAGGCGGGGGAGAGGCGGGGAGAGGCGGGGGGAGGCGGGGGAGGCGAAGGCGGGTCGGTGGCGGGGCGGTGGCGGGCGGTAGCGGCGCGTTGGCGGAGCGGTGGCGGGCGGCAGTGGGATGGTGGCGGGGCGGTGGGGACGGTGGCGTAGCGGTGGTCGGGCGGTTGTGGGGCGTTGGCGAAGTGGTGGCGGGGTAGTGGCGGGGCGGTGTCAGGTCAGAGATCGAGCGGAAGGCAGTGTGGGCTGAGGGAGGACGGGGCGGGCGAGGCGGAGCGGAAAGCGAATCTGCGTGGGGCGGGGCTGAGACAGCGTGAGTCAGGGCGGAGCGGAGGCGGGACAGCGGTGGAGATGTGGCGAGGGGGAGGCGGTCTAAGAGCGAAGCGGGGGGAAGGGGGAAGGACAGGAAAGTGCGGGATGTAGAGGGGCAAATCAGGACGACACTGTGACGCGGCTGTGTGAGGAAGGGGCGGATGCAACCGAGTAAGTGCTGCTGCCACCCTGCTGTCACATTCCCTCCGGCCAACACCGCGCACCGAGGCCCTTCGCATCCTGTGGGCAGCGCTGTAGGACTCGCGCCGTCGGACAACAGCGATCTCGGGAGAGGCGACAGATGGATGAGGAGAGACGACAGGCGCCTGTGTATATGGGTCACTGAAAACATGGTTTACTCATTGCTGTCAGTGCTTTTTATCATTTGGAATTGCAGAATCAAGCCAATGAGAGAGGAGTTTATATACTCGCCCAAGACTTGTACAGGGAGGGAGCAGCTGGAACAGGTTATTAACTACGAGTCTGTTCTTTCCTCCACGTTTAGAGGAAATAAACCAAATAATTGATCCTGCAAAAATAGAGTAGAGGGAGAGGTATTTTAGAAGGATGTTGTTTATTGGGTTTAAATTAAAGGCCTGTATTATTTATTAAAGAACATTTCCTTGATAATATACGGTTTTTAATGCGCTAATCCTATTTATGAAATAAACGGTTGTGTGTTTTGCATTGGATTTGTTCTCTTTTAATATATCTTCGAATGTGGTTATTCGTAGTGTTCTACAGAAGAAATCTCGAAAACATTTCAGCAAAGGACACTTCGCCCATGAATTTAATTCCCCCACCGAACATGATTCTCTGTGTGTCTGCTCTCCCCCGACCACCCCCTCGGCCGGGGCTGCCGCCCGCGGGTGGCCCGGCGCCTCCAGTGGCTCCGCAAGCGCTGCGATTATCTCCTCGACGCCGCGCCGGCGACGATTTGCGCGCGGGTCTTGGCCCGGGCGGGGCGTGGCCTGGCGGTGAGATGCTGGCTCGCCCGCAAATGCCACGCCTCCGCCGGAGCCCCCTTCCTTCGCCCAGCCTCTCGCCCTTTCGCTGCACATCCCACCGTCATTCCCGCCCTTTCCCATACCGCTCCCGCCGTCATATCGATACTCTTTCACCCTGCGATTTCGTCATCTGCCACCCGCTATCTCGCCGCATATTACCCACGTTCGCGTTATCCACGTCCCCGTTGTTGTCGTCTACTTCAAATCGGCCGCGACGACGGTAGTATTGACATGGTCTGTAGTAGGATTTGTGGGGCGATGGCGACTTTGTTGCAGGCAGCGGTGGGATTGGTGGGGCGGAGGTTGTATTGACGAGGTGACGGTGACATTGGCGGGAGCAGCTGTGTCATTGGCGAGGGCGAAGGTGGCATTGTTGATGGCGACGGTGGCATTGGCGGGTGCGATGGTGGCATTGGTGATGACAGTAGTGGCATTGGTGAGGACGAAGGTAGCATTCGTGGGGGCGATAGTTCATTGGTGGGAGCAGCGGTGGCATTGGGATGGCAGCGGCGGCATTAGTGAGGACGAAGGTAGCATTCGTGGGGGCGATAGTTCATTGGTGGGAGCAGCGGTGGCATTGGAGGCAGCGGCGGCATTGTGAGGACGAAGGTAGCATTCGTGGGGGCGATAGTACATTGGTGGGAGCAGCGGTGGCATTGGGGATGGCAGCGGCGGCATTAGTGAGGACGAAGGTAGCATTCTGCTGGCCGAGCAGGGGGACCGCCGCGCGCTAATGTGTGGAGAGCCGGCAATCCATTAGTTCCGCCGCCGCTCGGTCGTCGCCTCGGTCGCCGCCCCGGGCGCGGCTGGCGTGAAGGGGATGGGAAGCGGGCGGGAATCCCTGGAAGGGCGTAGGGCGACGCGCCGCCCGCTTCAGGAGCCCCCGTCTGCGGTGGCGACGCGGTGGCTGCGGAGCCCAGGTCACGCTCCGCGCTCGATAAGCACTCTCGCGACGCGCTCGCGGTGACGGGTGGCTGCGGGTCAGTCCTCGCCCAGACGCGCGGGTGGGTGGTTTGGGTCTTGAGAGGAAATGTGCACTTGGTGCACGCGATGTAGTCACGCCAACATCAAGACCACCAAGGTATTGTGAATAATAGAGAGTGATTGTTAGGATGTTGAATGTAGGAAGGAAAGATGGAAGAGAACGATTCATGTCAACCTACTCAAAGTCTGCTCTTCGTTCTGGCAGTTTCATATTTTCCTATTTCACACTGCTATACTTCTTTTTCTGTGTTATTTTTATGCTTTCGATTTATGTTCTTCGAAATTTTGTAAAGTTAAGTTTTGAATGATAATTATCAGTTTTAATATTTTAAAATGTATTCCTTGATATACTGTTAATGTTATACTGTACTGTTATATACTGTACTGTTACTTGTCATTAATATTCCTAGCAATATTACTATCTCTCCTATTGAGGTACTTAAAAAATACGTATCTATTTCGAATATGATCGACTTTTGTCGACTGAAGTGTTTTGATGTTATAACAAACATTTTCCACATTGTTTTAAACTCAAGAAAAAAAATTATGTAAATTAGAAACATATTCCTCACGTAAATCATTCTTACACTTGGGTGCTACTGATATTAAGGTATTCAAGAGTTTTTGAATTACTGAGCGCAGTGTCGTAGTAAATATTGACCAAAATTGGTCTGTTTTTATAATTAAAATGATTCACAAACCAGTAGAGCCAATAATAGGATGTTCTCCGGATGCTACAATGACTCGTCAAATATGTTGGAAAATTGAAATCACGTATCAAATAAATCGAAGAAAAATCATCGCTCTAAAACCTCTGATGTTCTTCCCAACTGAAGTAATTAATCCATAAACTTGTTTATCCGACATATGTAAATGCGGAACAGAGCTTAACACAGCTTTCGAACCCGAAAAGACGGTAATCTTTCGGAGTGGGCATGCTGTTGAAATGAAGTCGCGATTTGTTCACAGCTCTTACAAAATATTCTACTACCGTATGTGCGTAGGCTTCTTTTACACTCACCGATAGCAGTGAGTGTAAAGGCAAGGCCTTATGGTCGAGCTCCATTGGGTAATTTAGATGTAGTTCCAACCCCTCTAGGGCGCCAAATGACATATTAGAGGGTCTCACCTCTAACCCGACTTTATTTAACTGAAATTATTCATGTATCTAGTTATATATTTTGCGTTAGTATCACTTCCATTTAAAATAAATGTTTTTCGAGCAAACAATGGGCAGTACAAACAATACTGTTACCAACTGTAAGAACAGTCGGCCGTTAGAATTGTTCTCTAGACAGAGGTTGAATTCAACCCAGCTATATAACTAGAGTCGAAAATCCGCTACTCGGTTCCAATCCGGATCTCGTGCATTACGACTTTCCGTTCAACGCTGCTGTAGAGGCAACGGTGTTCCCACTCAGCTATCGCAGCCAGCCCAAGCGATTTCCACCCCGCGTGCCAGCAAGCCGGCGTATAAATTACCACGTCGCGTCGTCGTCAAGACGAGGACCACGCGCTGTCTGGGTTTGTCGGACGACGGTGGCGGTGTCGACCAACGCGCCAAGTCGTGAGCGCTGTGTTGTTGGAGCCAGTGTTGCCAGGTCGGCGGAATTCGCCGTAGTTTCAGCGGATTTTCGTAGTACTCTGCGAGAAAAATTTGTTGTTCGAGGGCAGCTTGAATACAGCGCATTTTATTGGCAGTGGCGTGTTTATAGATTTAAGATTTTATGACCTAAATATTTTTAAAAATATTGAAATTGAACAATTTATTGTTTTCATAAGTAATTCCTTCATAGTTATTTGTATAATCCTTTTTTCCCTCTCTCCTTTTCCCCTGGCTTCCCCGTCTCTCTCTTCCTTTCTTTTTTCCCCTCTCTTCCTTTCCTTCTCTCTTTTCCTTCTCTTGTCCTCTTATCACTTTCCCGCTGCCCCTTCTCCTAACTTTCCCTCTCTTTCCCCCTCTCATTTCTCTCCTCTCACTTTTATCGTCTTTACCGCTTTGTCCTTTTCTTTTCTTCCACTTCTCTCTCTTTCCACATCTCTCTGTCTCCCTCTCTCTTTATCCCCTTTTTCTTTCCCATTGTCTCTCTTTCCCCCTCTCTCTCTTTTTGTCTCTTTTTCACCTCTCTCTATTCCCCCACTTTGCTTTTTCTCTTCTCTCTTTTCTTCTCACTCTTTTTTCCTCTCCCTTTTCCTCTTTTAATAATTTGTTAATATATTGAAGATCTCTCACAGTCTTCTGTCTTATTCACTCACTCACATTTCATATTGTGAGATTAAAAAAATTCTCTTCAATTTTTTAAAAATTTTCTTTTACTGACTTTAACTTGTCCTAACAATAACGAACACCCCCCCCCCACACACACACACACACACACACACACACACACACACACACACAAAGAATTATCCAATTTGGTGCAGTCGTTCGACAGTTTTACGCTTCAATACATATCGGCAATTCATTTTTATTTAAATAGATTTCTCATTTTTAATCAGAAATTGTTAAAGGTTTACGGGATTTTGACGGGAAATTATCTATGACATGTCACGGTTTTTTTAGCGGGCAATGATATCAGTAAGGCGGGTCTTGATAGTCGGCACCTGGCAACACTGGTTCAGCCCCAGTCGTCGCGGGCGTCGTCGCGTGTTAAGGGCGGGGAAGACGCGGAGCGGTGCTTGGCTCGCGCGGAGAGTCACGAAGCTACGACGCGACATCGCGGCGCTACGTGAATGCAAGCGGCACACAATGCGAAGGGGCGACGTGCAGCAGGGTGATAACTCACCAAGTCCCGTAAAGAGACAAAGGTCAGAGCTACAACGAGAGGAGATTTGTTAAAGGGAATTTTTAAGCGGAGCGACAAAACGAACATTCCAATGACGTGATGGTAATATTCACAAACGTGAGATTCAGAAGAATCATGTCAACCCGGTTTATAAGTTGAAATTGTTGTTTTAACATTAACACATTAGATGAAGATGTATTCGCATGCATGATGATGATAATGATTAATTTTTCGAATCATTAGAATTGTAAATGAATTTACAAGAATATTGTACTGACATTATAAAATAATGTTTTTTTAGTGGAGGCAAAGTTATCTGAAACTTCTCAGCCTTTGATTTTATATATGCATTGCCCGTTACCCGGTTAACGTGTTTCCTTTTTCCAAATTTTTCTGAAATCATTCGCACCTCTTCTTTGTTACATCTCGCGTAAAATGTGATAATAATCTGCCCTCCCTTACCACTATTACCGTATCTTTATTTTTTCGTGTGATATCAGGTCTTCCCGATTACCTCTTTCGTCATCCTCTTTTTTCGTCCTCGGTCTTTTTTCTTCTCGCCGACGTCGGTTTTTGAACTCTCAATATGTCAACTTACACTTTCATTTATCTTGTACCACTCTTTTATCTACATCCATATCCCTAGTACCATTTAGGGCGTTATTACAATTATACATTCGTACGTACCATGTAAACGTACTCTTTCCGCTCTTTCAACGCTGCCATGAATATATCTATTAATATGTCAGCATGTGCATGGCGCGCATTTGCGATTTTCACATTTAGAATATTTCTCGAACGTGATTATTGCATCTTATTATAGATATCCTCGAGTTCTGTTTTCACTTCCCAATTTTGATCGTGTTATTCATTCTCCGGATATACTAACTTTCAGGTAGTCTTTTTGGACACTGCGATGTCTTCATTTTATACTATTTGCAAATCAACTATCTTCAACCTGACACACTTACCCTCCCCATCTCGCCTCGCGCGCAAAGACCCTTCCCTCCTACACCATCTCGTTCTCCCCTGCCTCACGCGCGGGGTTTGGGGAGGCAAGCCTCTTATCTCGGCCGCGTCTTGGCAGCGGCGCTGGCGTCGTAATCACGGGCGTCGGAGTGGCTGCGACTCGAGATTACAGGCCGCGTTTAGTAACATCTCCTGCCTTTCTAGGGGTGGCTGCTTGGCAAGACGGGCAGGCCCGCCCGGCTTCTGGTTGTTGCGGTCAAATCGGGAGTGGAAAGAGATTGGACTGGGTAGGATAAACTTGTCGGGACAACACGGCCTGTTGAGAAAGACACATGTTAAGTTAATTCTCACCACCATTTTATTTGTTCTTATTTTTATTATTATCTCACCACCATTTTATTTATTATTATTGTTATTATTATTGTCGTCACGATTATTACTAAATATCAAATGCAGGGGTGATGTGCTCGTGCAACAACCATTTCGAATCATAAGGTCATTACACTGCAAGGTCATATTGCAACGTCAGTCAGTTACTGGGCATTAACCTGGAGATGCGGGTTCAATTTCCAGTTAGGGTTACTTATGTTTTGAAGATCTTACTCATAAAACATTACGTGAAGGAGACTAAACGTGCCGGGGTAAATTGGGTTGTCCTCCCGAGTAATTTTTTTTAAAGGTGCACGACTAGAGACTGTGTATTCGCAATGGATATGAGAAACTCTGATATAACGTTGTGGAACATTAAATAAAAATCACGATGCCTAACAAGAAAACCTTATACGAAACCGGGAAACCATATGTTCATATCTTTTCAATCAGTGGACTTCGTGAATTGGTAAACATTTTAGATGTCTAGAGAAAAATAATTAAATAAGGCCTTCATCCAACCATTCACCTGGAGAATACAATAATTACTTAGCAGTCGCTGGAAAAATATTTTCATTTTAATTCAACACAACTCCTTCTTTTACGAAAGGAAGATTGACTTTTTAATATATATATATATATATATATATATATATATATATATATATATATATAATATATATATATATATATATATACATAGAACATTCAATCAAGATTATGAAGATTAATTTGTTATATTTTGGCGATTTATGTTAAATACGTTGATGATTAGAGACTGGTAATGATGAATAATGATAATGAAATACTGACTGAAGGATTAATAATGTAACGTTTAATTTTCACTCTTCATTTTAATTGAAATGATCATAATCATGTTAGTTTGCTAATTTTAGAACTATTGTGACAACGCAGCGTATTTATTCTCAAGTACATAAATTATGCGCGTTATTTATCAGATGGCATGAATTGAATTAGGGAGGAAATCAACTAACAGATGTACAAACTCAGTGCAATTTTCTCCCTTGAATCAAAAAGGAGATTAAACAAATCTACGATCGGCGGATATCTGTTGGAAGTGACGGCTATTTATTATCGCGGTTACGTTGTCTGTTGTGCACCTATCATAGAGGGAGGATATGAAGCGCCAGCTCGGCTCTAATAGATATGATTAACGCGCTCTCCTGCATTCAGCAATGCATCTATGCGTCACAGTTGAGATATATGGGACGAAATCACGTTGTCAGCACAGCGCCACTGCTGATCGCGTCAAAGCATCTCACTTTTTTATAGGGATGATGGACAATCACAATCCCCAAGTTTCCTTTTGGCGTATTTTATCAGACTTAGTGTATTTGTGCGTTAAGCCCTTTTACAATGAAATATTGCATTCATACGGTTTATATCTGCAGAACTAGTTAAGACTATTATTGCATTGAGTTGCACTTACGTCGTTAAATTGTGTGTGTGCGCTCGTAGAGAATAAAACTCCAGTAATATGAACAAGGAATTGTGAATGAACAAGGAAACTGGATTAATAAAATAAAATCATCAGAATGAGAGTAATCTTCTTTGCGACATATGCCACGTAAAATATTTAAAATTCTAAAATGTATTCCATTTTATATATTCAATTGTTGTTGCGACTAAGACCTTGTTTATTACTAATGCTCCCAAAATGAAGCAGTCAACTTCAATTTTTTCTTAGCCCAAACTCCCTAAACTGAAAATGTAATAATTTGCAATTGTACTATACATCCTGAACGATCCTTATAAGCTAGTTCTGAAAACTGTCAATGCTAGAAGTTAATCTAGCTGAGGTTGCTACAGACTTCCACTCTCCTGTCCGAGGTGTATTCATCATTTGCGACCGCCCGATTCCCTTTCTAAAACCGAGCCTAGCTGCTCTATTTTGGTGGTTAAGTCAGATGGAGAGACCGGTGAATAGCAAGCGGTGTATGGTTCGCACAAGTAAAAAAATACACTTAATAATTTTAAAAACACTTTTAAGTGCTAAAATTGTTGGACGACAATCGAAAAAACAAAACAAAACAAAAAACAACAACAAGAAAAAAGCGACTGGGCCGAGCAAAATGGCTGACTGGCCAACTGCACGTGAGTAGCGACGAGCGAAAGCGCTCCCAGCGGCGAGCCGTCCAGGGCGCGGATTCCCAATGCATATTGCAGATTCCCAATGCATATTGCAAAGGCCTGCGCACCGCGTCGCGTCATTGTCACGTCCCGCGGCGCGCTGCTGCGCTCTGGCGACAGGAGTGGCAGGTACGCGGACGGGGCAGGGTAAGGTTGGCGTGCCACAGTGGATCCCACACTTCCAAATGTTGCGAAATGGTTATTTAAATCGAGTACTCTTTTATGGAAGTTTATTTTTTTATTATTAAATGTTTTTTTACAGAGCATACGTAGTTCAGAACATAGTACACTTAACATATGTATTGATGGCTTACATTCTAATTTACCTAAAATTAAACTACAAATTAATTTGGGTGGGGAAATCTTCTCGAAACACCTCTAACAATAAGAAATCTATTTTTAAAAAATTGATTAGGAATGCCTGATATGGATGGCTACTTTTTATTCTGTTGCTATGAGGAGTTTTCTGGGGTCTGAAGTTGTCTAGGTGTGGAATTTGAGGTAGGGAGTGATAGGACTGGGTTGAGAGATTGCATATGGTGTTGTATGGAGTCAATTTGGAATTCTTTGTGGAGTTGTGAATTTGTGACAAACTAAGGAGCATTTGTGATAGTTCTAAGAAAATGGTTTTGGACTATTTGGAGCTTGTTTAGGTTTGTTGCAGCGGAGATCCAAACTGGACAGGCTTAAAGGAGGAGTTGTATGTGAGATGGAAGTAAATGGAACATACGTTACCAAAATTTGGACGTGTAACTATGAGCGGAATGGTTGTGATTGAAGGTTTGTCCTCGTGGCGATAAGAAATTGCACAATATCTCATTACTAATTTCCATTTAACTCCTTATCAAACTTTACTTTTTAAACACTTACCTACAATTATCTTTTTGTTAAGTTATAGAAAGTTTACTTAATTTCATTGTGATTTAAAAATAAACTTGATAATTTGTTAATGTAAAGAGCATTTTGGTATTCAGATTAATTTAATATTTTGGTATGAAATTGAACGATTATTTTAATTTTTATTGTGGCTAATTAATTATGAAAAGTTTCTTTAGTTTCTTTATGATTTCGGAAAACTTGAAATTTTGTTAAAGAGTGTTTTAGAAGACAAATTAATATTTTGGCATGACATTGAACGATAATTACTTTCTCGCTACCGCTTACACAGTAGAGACAAAGTTATGTAATGCTGGGGTAAAAACAGCGAATTTTCGGCAGAAAACTTCTTATTACAAGGCCCTAGTAACAAAAAATTCGATAAATCCAGTTGCTAAATTTAGAAAAAGATAATCTAACACGTGATGTAGCCATAATTCATGTTTTGTAGATTCTTGATGCCGAAAAATCGAATCAACAAACCTCTGTCCGACTGTCCATCTGTGCAAAAATTCAAATTTTTCTCCAGCTTCCTACAACTATAAGTATGAAGATAGAGATTTTTCCCACTTAATGAAATCTATTCCTTAAATATAAATTTGAAACAATGTTATGCACAATTTTTCGAAAATTTGAGTATTTTTTTCATTATTTTGCGTGAAAATACGGGCGAGAAAATACATCCTGTTTAGCACCACTAGTTACAGTTTTTGTGGTTAAAAGTGTAGGCATGTAGAGAAATACATGCCCTATCAATCCGAAAATTTCAACAGTATTAATAATTAAACAAAATAAATGAAATTATTTTGAAATATAAAATTGATAATTAATTAATTTGAATAATTTGATGTACGGAGTCTGATTTTGATTCTTGCATGATGTTCAATTGTCACTGTTTTTGTCTCAATTGTTTCATATTTTTTAATTACCTTACTTGTCTTGCGTTGTATAAAAATACATCACACTTTGTATATTATCCATAAGAAACGCATTTATTTTCATCAATAAAAAGATACATTTGACTTTTTTTTATTATTTCACACTTTTAAGGGAATACATCACAGTATCGTGCGATCCATGGTTTAGGGTCTCCCTTTTCTTCCACTACTTCAGCTGGGGTTTAGTTCTTGGTCAGTCTATATGGAATTAATGGTGGATCATGGAATAAATGGCAGGCTCGCGGCAGGTTTTCTCGAAGTTCTCCGATTTTCTTTCATTCATTACTCTTTCATTTTTCACCTCTTATGAACAGCGAACCGTCAAATGAAGGGCTTGGGAAGTAACAAGAAAAGTGACACCAGTCAAAGCAAGCCTCCCACTATTCGTAAATGTTAAAATGACCACTTCGCTAGAAGTGTCGTCTATTTTGTTATTAGACCTATTGTATACCTACCTATTGTGTTCGCATACATGAAGGACTTGGGGCAATGACACGATGAGATACACTTCGACCAGAATCGAGATATTAACATGTGGGAGTTTTGGAAGGGTACAGCAAACACTCATCGACTGCAATCCTGATCTTCTGCACATGCGCAGATGCAGAAAAGTGGTGCATAACTCGGATTGTGCATGCGCAGAAGATCTATAGTGCTATTGATTGCTGTAACACTTTGCCGTGCAAAACTTCCCTTTTACGTATAACAGAATGCTTGTCGTGGCTGATATAACTTGTTTTGTTACTGCCCGAAGCCCTTAAAACACTCTCATCCAGAGAAAATATCATTGTGATCGTGAGTGTTTATGATTATTTCAACATATTCCCAAATAAACACTAAATAATCACGAATTTCCAAGATTTCCTTTCGGGCGTGATTTTTCGTGCGTTGGCTCCACTGTGTGTGGGTGGGCCGGCGCACACGGCTGCAAGCCCTGTGCGGCAACTGTTACAAATGTCGCGCATATTTCTCCTCCCCTCATAAAGGGCGCCCGGCTCCAGCGCTTGCATAATTTGAGGCGGCCTGGCACAAAGGTGTCGACGCGTTTTGGCGGCACATCACAATGCCGGCTGATTTGTTTCTTTGTGGCCTTCGTTATTTCGGGCCCGTCGTTGCCGCCGCTGCTTTTGCTACTTGTGTCCCAACTCGGTGCGGGAGAGTGGTTGTTAACGTAATTCTTGGTAACATTAATGGTGAGTTGAATTATGGTATTCGATACCGCGGATTTACAAGGTGGTGTTGAATGTAAATTGGATACGCTTTAGCTCGTGTTTTCTCCTGGCCCGGAATGTACTCTGCTATGCGGGCACGTCGTTGCTATTGTCCTAGCGTATATTTGGGGAATGGATTTCAAGAGACATTGTCAGAATATGAATGTGATAGTGATTTCAGAATGTTCGTCAGATTATGTTCATATTTCCACTTTTGTTTATTCATTATTTGTTCCCCTGTAAATTGATAATATGGGCCGACAGGGATAGAGAACGTCACCTGGATTCATAATATTTAATGAGAATGGATTACAAGGAATAATTTATAGAGACGTATTCTGTTATAATATGTGTTCAAATATTCATACAAACATGCATAAATTGAACATTTGGAGAAAATAGTGTGTATTAATGATCAACATTGCCATACAACATCAAAATTATGTAATAATAAATAGACTAGCCTGTAATTTTTTGTTAAGCTTAACTTTATATTTTAAAATTCACATTCCAATAGACATTGTTATTGATCACAACGGAATCATTTATTGTGGTGCATTTATTTGAAATATACACCGCAACTTCATCTGCACTGGCCTCCAAGCATTAACAAAAATGTTGTATTACATAAAAAGGAAATATTTTACTTTGATTATACTTGCAAATAAATTTTAATTTTCACAAAAAATGAAACACCATTTATCTGTTTGCTTTGTGTACCAATGAATTCTGGATAAATACATACGTGGTGTAACTCAGTTGATTGACATATGGGAAGTGTTTTCTGGAATTAAAAAAAACAACATAATTCTTCCTGTAATCACGGAATATGCATTGTTATATATAGTACACTAAATGAATATAATAGATTTCATGTTTTTCGTGATTGAAGGGAGAAATGGAATGGGGAACTACTGTGAAGTGGATCATATAAGTTGGTAGCATGATAAATTCTTGCACTTCCTTAAAACCTCGTGAAGTTTTATTCGTTTTCGTGAGAATCAGAAGAAGATGAGTAGTTCTTAAGAACTACTCATCTACATGAGACGTAAGGGAGGGGAAAAATAAAAACTACAACATTCCGTATGCCGTTTGCAATTCTTTCCATATACAACTTATGTATAATCATAAATCACACTGGATCTGAATTGCTACCTCATAACAGCGTGGTTATCCGTCCAACCTTACCTTCTGCTAGTCCCTGTGATTGGAAAGTGTCTAGACTGGCAAAATGTAAAAACTACTCACAAGGCAAATGAAGATAAACGTTTTAAACAAACATTTAAAGAAAATAAATTTGTCAACTTGCTTTTAACCTTCTAATCTTCTTCACCATACAACAGAAGGAAAAACGTGATTTTTACATTTTAAATTTAATACGCAAAGACTTTTTTTTACTCAATTTACTTACATTTAACTCGGGAGAAAGCTTTTTCTTTCTATTCTGGCTAGACTTCGTGGCAGCAATTCCAGCTGATCCCTGATTCGTTCCGTTATTTATAGTAGGCACTCGCCCCCTGAACAGCTCGCAAATGGCCATGTAATCGCAATGTCTCTGCTGTGCGTCTTGAGCCGTTGGCTTGGAAACGGGGTAGTGCGCGCTCTCTGGTGACGAGTCGCGGGCGGAGGTGCGCCGCGGGCACCGAGGCAGGAAAGTTGCGAAGCGCCTCCCCCCACTCTCCCTCTCTTACCCTCCCTCCCCCTCCCAACGCTTCGCGCATCCGGGGGATCATCCGGCGATGCGGACGACGTGGACGGTGAGGACAGCGAGGGCGGTGAGGTTAATAAGAGCGGCGAGCACGGCGTGTGTGGAGAAGCATACATGGGCGGTGAGGATGGTGCGGCGGTGAGAACAGCGCGGGAGGAGGACAGCACGGGCGATGAGGACGGCATGGGTGATGAGGACGGTATGGGCAAAAGGACGGCGTGGACGGTGAGGACAGCGAGGGCGGTGAGGATAATAAGAGCGGCGAGCACGGCGTGTGTGGGAAGAATACATGGCCGGTGAGGATGGTGGGGGGGGAGGACAGCCGGGCGATGGGACGCATGGGTGAGAGACGGTTGGGCAAAAGACGGCGTGGACGGTGAGGACAGCGAGGGCGGTGAGGACAGCATGGGCGGTGAGGATGGTGCGAGGTGAGAATGACCGGTGACGACAGGCGGGCGGAAGGGTTGGGGTGCCGGACCGGCGCGTGCCTTTCGGTCAGCGCTAGGGGGGGGGGGGGGGTGAGTGGGGCGGGGGTGGGAGGGGAAAGAGGAGGGGTGAAAACTTGCTGAGAAGCAGGTCTCGCGTCCTTATCCAGCGTCTTGGAGGAATGTTTAGGAGAAATTAATCACATGAGATTGTTAAAAAAATTGACGTATTTGTAATATAAATTAATATGTTTTGATGGTCCAAGGAAACTACCATGACTAAATATCGACTTTATAGATATTATGAATTTTAACATTTTAAAATAGGTATAGTTCCTCATTTTATATCGCTGAAGATTATTCAAAGAATTAAGCTCAATGTGTCGACATTGAGACAGTCACAAATACAAACGCTTTGTAATAAACATTTCGTCGTCTAAAAATGTTACTTCCCTTTCTTCACACTTTCCTAATAAATATTACAAAGAAATCGTCCCACAAAAACTTCCGATTAGAACTCTGTGGCTAAAATTTTTTTATTTGTCTACTGTGTTACGTTAGCCACTATTCGTTGTCTCATGCCGCTCTAACCCTCCTTCTCTGATACGATCTGCTAAGGATCCTCTCTATATATCCTCTAGCCATGAATACCTTGTACTCTATATATCCTCTAGCCATGAATACCTTGTACTCTAGAGGGAATACCACTGTTTTCCCTTCTGTTCTCGGCGTCTCCTCATTCTTTGCTCGCCTCTTTGGTCCACTTCATCTTCACATTCCTTGCCGCTTCTCCATTTGCTTTGCCGCTTCCAATGCTGCGTTTGCTATTTCGCCGCACGTTTGCTTTCTTACTTTCCGCCTCAACACCTTTACCGTTGCCACAGACAGAATATGGAAAAGCGTTAGCAGCTTTCTTAGCGTGAGCGATTATCAGTTGAAGACTGAGCGCTAATGACTTGTTGACAATTAAATATTTGTATATTAAATCGAATAAATTATTTTAGATGGACGGTGCTTCAATTTTTTTCTGACAATTGTAAGAATAATACCTAAGCAATCTCGCACCGCTTCTTCCATTCTGATGAATCACTTTTCTGCTTTTTCATAGAGATTTTCGAATCCAGTTGGTGGCCTTAACGATATTTATATCCACGGGCATTTTAATAAATTTCGTTATTCAATTGTAATTTTCTTGGAATTTCTTTTACAGATCAAAGACGTCCATGAAGAAATGGATCCTTGGTTGCATATCGTTATGAAGCCACAATCACATATTTCGTCGCAGAATGCAAGGGGGTAAGTGCAGTATTATTATATTACCAATAAGGTTTATATTTTCAAGGTGCGAATTTAGTTATTTTTCATCTTTGTAACTTCCTGACTGCCCCATTCCAGTTTTTTGTATTCTTTCAGCAGTGTCAATCTCCGAATGATAATCGTTTCTTAAATATTCTTTAACTTGATCTCCTCTGATAAATCACACTCCCGCTAAATAATTTACGTTACTACTCCCCTTGAGGAAGTCCCATGCCCGTTCCATAATTTTCGTGTGGTGTGTATCTCACACATGTTCATTTATTCTAACTAAACTCCTTCATTTTATCATTTTTTATTCTCGTACATTAACTTATTTCAACTATAACACCGTCGTCACATCATTGATACATCGACTTCCCATCGCTCAACTATTATTCCCCACCCGTCGTTCATGCATCGTCTATCCATTGCACACACAACTCGCCATCGTCCACCCATTGCCCGCTAATCGTCCACCAACCGCTCATCCCCCATCCAATTGCCACACACGACGCTCGTCAATCACCCATCAACCACCAACCAATCACTCACCTATCGCCCACACATCTCTTTGACCTACATGTCGCTCACGCTACACACACATCACAATCACTGCCATCTCCGCCCAAGCCGCCGCAGTCGCCGCGAGCTGAAGCGGCGTGTGAAGCTGCAAAGCCGCTTCAACCCCCCGCGTATTAACATCAGCCCACCGAGCACTTTGGTTTTACGATATGGGAAAGTTAAAGTGAAATGCATATAGGAGGCCTCGCGAAAGTAAGAGAAAGACACGAGAAGGAAAAGAAAAGAAGAATAATCTCCTGAATTTATTGCCTATTTCATTTAAATATTCCATTTCAAACAGATTGGATGCTCGCTACGCTAACCTACTACAATATTTAATAATTTCTTCTCCGCGCTTTTCTTTTTCCGTTTTCGCGTCTCCTTCTTATTCTCCGTTCTCGCTGTCTCGCACGTCCGAAACGAGAATTCATAGAATCCGACCTCGTAAAAGTCTATTCCCGGAATTCCTTCAGACAAATAACGGCCGTGACACGCCCGCCAACGCTCAACTGTTCCATCGTGACGCGAGAGGCACGAGCGTGGCCTCTAAGGACGATTTTAATTTTCTGCTGGAGCTATCCCACTCAGGAGAAAATAAGTTACGTGTTGGTGAAGAGTATTACTCTGCCAAACTTATAAGTGGGAAAACTTTGATTTAAAATTCGTATTTTTTAAGAAATGAATATTTTCCCAGTTCTGCAGTTGTTTTTCTAAGATTATTACTGTTGCTTTACAATTTTTGTGATGCAACATAGTATCAGTTTCAATTTAAGCTCTTACAAATTAGAAATATTGATCGAAGCAACACCAAAAGCAAGGAGAATATGTAAAACGAGAGGACAAGTGCAAAGTTAAACGAATTTGTGTGTATATTTAATTTTCTAAGTAACTTAATATGGAAGAATAATAATAAAAAATAATCGTCTAATAATAGTAAAATCATCACCAATGAAGATACAACGATAAGCCATCGATGAAAAGAAGAAGGAAAGTAATGGGTGTAAATAATTTAATACTACAGGAATAAAAGACTTCTAAATTCAAGGATTCAAAAGATCTACAATAGTAACAGTTTAACACCAGATACGTCATGTTGCGAAACAATAAAATTTACGTATTTAATTTTCGTTGAGAATTGTACCCTTAACAACAAGATTACAACATAATTATGTTTCATATAAACTTTAAATACAGTGATGTGTATTGTACCATATTCAATTTTTGTTCAATATCCACAAAGTGAACGAATCCACAAAATGCATCGAAACGATCACATCCACTCGAAAAATCGCACATAATTTCCAACTGATTAAAACTGTTCCTCCGAGAATTGTTTGCAGTGGATGCATCATATTTTATCGAAATACACCCTGGAGAACTTCTGCCTCTGACATATTTTCCATGAATGAATTTCCATAATTATTTCAACGTGGGACCCGGCCTAGCTGCTCTCAACGCCTGAAGGACCAAACACCACAACTTTTTTCTGCCAAAAAAAGTCGCACCAGTTCGAATTCGACCATGAACATCCTTTTAGATTCTGGTTCTTGGACGCCGCATTTCGGACAGAAAAGTCGATAAATAATTAGGTTAATAATAAGCATTCGTTAATTTATTAGGGCGCGACCGGTTTTCAATCCACTTCTGCGGCGGGCTGAAGCGCGCGGGAGGTTCTGCCTTCAGCCGGTCTCTTATCGCCGCCTTCTATCAATCCATTTGGGTAATGAACTTGTATCCTTCCGCCGGCCACGGCGCCGCCGCCACCACCGCCGGATTGCTTATCTGGCGCGGAGTAATTTGGAGACGCCACTGCCTTGGCCGGCCCCGCCCACGGTTCTGCGGTGGACCTCCCTTCCACTTCCCCTTCCCCTTTCAGCTCTAACCCACTCCCCCCTTCCTTCCCACCCCATCCTTCCTTCCTTGTGTAGCCGGCTTCCAGGCCGCTTCAATGCCGCTTTCTCCAGCACTGATTTCCTGTGACCAACGTCCTTCCTCCACTCATCATACTGCCGTTTAACTCGTTTAACGTTCTATTCTTCCTGTTTTCCCTTTCTTCATACTCTAATAATATTAATTCCTTTTGTATTCCTTTCATTGGTTGGTTGGTTGGTTGTTAGTGATTCCGGGCTCGTCAACTACTGAAGTCATTAGATCCGTAAGTGGGGAGCATGTTTTTTTCCTCGGAAGGTGGCGGTGATCTTCCCCCGCTGGATGACGAGATCCGGCGCCGACCTACCGGCGATTAGTGGGGGTTTCCCCATTCAGGTATCTCCCACCAGTGGGGCACCGCACCAGCCGGGACAAATTCTAAGCTCCTGACTGGCCTTCAGACATTATGTGTTAGTGTAGTGCATGTTAGTGTGTGTGTAAAGGGTGAGGATAGGACAAGGAAGAGGAAGGAAAGATCGCGCGCGGTCCGTGGCCCGTTTGGTAGGGTACTGCTCCGCCATCCGCCTGATGTTGATCAGAGAAATCAAGGGAAACTACTGAACGGAGCAGCCGACTGCTAGAATTCTCTTCCAGAGAATGACTGAATTTGACTTAGCTGAAAAGTAGTGTCGAAAATCCTGCCGCCGTCGGGAGACGAATCTAGTACCTCCCGGTCAAAGGCACTGCAGTGACATCAGATGCACTGCGATACCTGTCCCGGTCCCCTTTAATTATTTTACCTTTTTTCCCCAACCCATCAACATTTAACGTATTTTCAAGTATTGCGTTATTTACGCCTGCTACCATTTTTCAACTTCTACTTCTCGGATTCGCCATCTGTTGGTGTACTATCACACATTTCCATTCTTTCCTTCCCCTTTCTCTCATCTTTCCCCCCGCCTTTTGAACCGCGCTTTAATGCAGCTTTAGAGGAAGCGAAATTGAAAAAGGATTTAGTAAGCGGCTTTGATTTTATGGGACACGACTTTCTTCTATCATTCTCCAGTTTGTTCACTGTTTATTATTGTTTCTTTTCCTTGTTTTTTATTGTCCCTCTTTTCTCGATGTTACTGTTAATTCGACTTGCGCATTATTTACCTCTTCATTTCGAAACATTTTAGGACTCTTGTTCATTTAACTGTAACTGAAACTATTGGTTTCCTTAACGTGGATTTCTAAATTATCTTTCTACTAATAATATTCAATCTACTTTTATCGTATATTGGGCTCTGCCTGTAGGGGAAACCTGGGTTATGGGGGTCACGGGCTAACGGGAGTCAGCGGTAATTGATCTATAAATATTTTAACAATATTTATTGTAACACCGTATTGAAAGGCAGAAACATATGCCTCTACCTTCTATTAATCATGTAAACCATAGCCACTTGATCACCGTTGACAAAGAAAGCTATAATCGACGATTATCGCGTTTGTACCAGGAAAGTGAGTGGTTGATGTAAGAAAGTGCTCTCAGGAAACAAGTTCTTACACAAGTGAAATTACAGATTTTTGAAAGTGTTAAAATTTGTTGGAATAGAAGTACCTCAGCAAATCAATTGAAACAAAATGTCATCTGTTGTTTGTAATTTTCTATGGAGATTGCTTCCCTGTTGTGTTGCGACAGCGTTCGCTTCGCTTTGGACCCCATAATCGCGATTTTATTATCGTGATTACAGAAGAAAAAACAATATGGTTGCTGCCCTTCATTCCAATTAGGACACGTGTCCATATTGATTTATTGAAGGCCATAAACCTACAAGGAATTAGAGAATACCTGAAGATAGTAATAATGGCAGTTACACCACAAAATGCCAACATTGAATTACTTTAATTACAACATTTTATTATGTAAAGAAACACTCAGTTCATACTTAAAATGATATTTGTTGTAACATTTCATTTTATTACTTTTTTAAGATGTTAAAGTTTGAAAGATTGTAGTCCCTGTATTTATTCTCAGTTGATCAATACCTACCACATAATCCTAGGAGGAAAATATTTTCATTGACAAGTCTCAATTCATGTTGACAAGTATTTTGATGTTGTAGCTCTTGTATGTTAGAAAAAAGATTGTGAATTTTTGATATTGATGACGTCATGAAGCTGCTGGCGAACTATTGATTATAATGGCACTGTGTTAGATTTTTAAGCGTTTGAACTAATTTTAAAGTCATTGTCCTTAGAAATACTTTACAAAGCAAGGCCGTTTCTGAAAATAATATTTCTTCCATTATTATTTGAAGTACATTCCATACTAATAATTTGTTTGTAAATTGACTCGGCCAATGTCGAGACTTGACATTAACTACAACAGTTAACAAATGCATTTTAAATGGTGGAGAAAAAAGGGAGTGTACGTTCTTAAGATTTTTACACAATATACTAGTTTTGGTACAGTAATGTTATCGTTTCGGTAAGAGAAACGAAATATTTTTTTGGATCATGTGTCTTTCGCATTATTATTTCGAGCCTTGAAATAACTTTAAATAAGCTTTAAGTATGATAAACTTACCCTTAGTCATATTTATACCACTTTAATAAAATGTTTTTTTAAGATTTACTTTGTCATAAAATGCACATCTATCTGCTTCTTGAGTTATCCACCCAAAATCGAGCGCTGCTATATCATATATCATATAGTCTTAAATTGAACAATTGTAATTTATTATAGCGAGTTTACATAAAAACGAGCACAATGGCGAACCTAAATAGTTAGCAGTATATTTATTTATTCGTTCGTAAACTCGCTCATTATTGTAATGACTGTTCATATTATACATATTATTTGCAGTACCTCGTGTAATGGAAGTGTAAATAAACAAAACTACTTTATATGTACAAGCAAATGTTGATAATAGTTCTGGCACACAATGTACAAGAGATGCATGCTCATGGAAAAGGCCTGTAGTTTGCCCAACCTTCCAGTTTCTCCACCTAGGAATCTGCTCTCTGCAACGTGAAGTGGCTGCGCTGCTGTCGGGCGGCGTACTCCCTAGCCTCTCCAGGCTTGTTAGGGCAGCGCGGGGGCGGAGCGTGGCGGGGAGGGGGGAAGCGGGGACGGAGGGGGAGAGTGGGGGCGTGACAAATGCGAGCTGCGCACGATATCAATCAGCCGCTGCCGCTTCGAAGCACCACGCGCCTCCCTGCCGCCGAAGCAAGTCCCTCCGTCCTCTACTCCCTCACCCTCCCTTCACGCCTCCTTCCTTCTCATCTTCCTGCAGTAGTCCCTGATCTTTTCCCGCCTTTGGTCCTTTCATTTCCTGATCATCCTTTGGTTCTCTCTCGGTCCCGTCCTCCCTCCCCCCTCCTTCCTCTCTCTTCCTGCAGTGTCCTATCTGCTTCCGTCGCCTTTGGTCTTCATTCTGCTCTTTTGTCCTTTTCTCATTTCTCCCCTTTCTCCTCTTTTGACTTCCTTCTCCTCTCTTGGTCGGTTCTCTCGCCTCTCTCGGCCCTCACTTCTTCCTCTTACAGACCTCTTTTTGTCCTCTGCCGGCCCTCTCTTGCCGCGGTCTATCATCCGTCATCAATATCCTCTCCTCTCCCATTGGTTGTTTTGCCAGAGTTTTGGCAACCCATTCCCCCTTAAAGGACACGTCCTTTATGAATGCTTTTTTAACCCAGCCTTCCACGTTGCCGTTCGCGCAAACCCAGAATCCTCTTGCTGAAGCGTCTTGACCATATCCGTCTTCACTTCCTCTGACTTGCTTCATGGCGTGTTATGCTTTGTTACCCCACTTTTGGTCTTGGCCACATCGCCATTCTTAAGACCTTTTCTTTGCGCCCTTTACATTAATTAGAACCATTACAACTGCCAACACTAGTCTCAATAGAAAAGTTTTCTAGAGATTGAAGCTTTTTCTATAGAAGCCTGCATTTATGATGCGTTTATTAAATAATCAAAAGCCCGAGATTGGAAAGAGTTGATGACTAATAATGGGATCAAGTAATAAATGAAACACGATTCTTGTGACTATAATTAGATTTAACATTATGCTGGCAATTTCGTGTATTCATATAAAAAAGTACTTTTTATGATGCACTTACACGCAGACTAGGCCATTTGGCTCACCCGAGTTGGCTTTCTCACACTGTCACAAACGATAAAATAAGGTGGCATTTCATTCCAACTCCCAGTCCGAAGACAACAGAAAATACATGATACTCGTTTAGGAGAGTCGTTCTGTGTAAAGTATACATTGGTTTTCAAGAAGTGAGAGAGCATTAGTTGTCGTCTGGGTTAATGGAGAAGAATATTGGACTGATACTTATTAAATCACTTTATTTAAACCTCAATAAAATAGCTCACCTTTAATTCGTTCGCATTCTGGGAATGACAGTCAGTTGTACATAAGGTTTATGAGTTAAATTAAGCTAAATATGTCATTAATACTCACAAATTTTATTTGAAAATTAATTTATTGTAGTTTTCATTTTTGAATGACTTTGTATTCTATAAAAATGACTTATAAACTTGCCTTTCCTTTCTCAAGATCCTTTCTCCTGAAGATGGCGTGTTGAAATGTTACGAATCAGCCTGCTGGAAATGAGGGTCCTATGAGCTCAGCGCATGCGTAAATAACTCTTGGTTTGCATGCAAAAGTCACAGAACTTATAGCGTTATCTGGCTGCAAGCAATGTCCGTTTCAACTGGAGGAAGCACGTATTTCCTTCAGAAATGGTTGGATCTGATAGGGGGTTAAAATTACGCTTACCCACAAATTGTTTTTTCTGCTGCTCACTTTAACTATTGCTTCCAAATATGCAGAAGAGTGTTCATTCTTTTGAAAGAAGGTCATCAGCATTCAAGGACGAGTCCCTGATTGATAGTGCTCAAGTATTATTCAAATTAAGTTTACATTAAATGAAATTAAATGCCTTACAGCTGTCACACAAATATCTTTGTGTACTGAACACAGACACAAATCACATAAAAAATCAAAACCGCTAATATTTGTACATAACCCATAAAATTTATTTATTTTGACTGAATCGTTTTTCATTTGCCCTTAATTCTACTCTACAAATGTACCAGTAGATTACTGGGTTATAAATAACGTAACAAAATGACAGCTTCGAAAATATATTTGAGATAATCGTACATTAGATAATATAAGTGACACTAAAGAAATGTTGTTTTCCATCTCTCCACCAACATTTCATCGTTTTATGAAGACAAAGAAGGTTTTTATTTTACGACTGAGCTTAAGATGTGCTTAAAAACAGTTTCACTCGCCTCACAAGCGACGAGGGAATTTTGGAGAAAGCCTAACATTGCGCGGTGCTCGCTTCTTCTCTTCAGCGAGTCTCCCGCGACGGCGCCGCCCCGTCCTCCGCCCGCCTCTTTTGCCCTCGCGTCGCTTTTGCAGGGAGGCTCCCTCTGCACAAAGGGAGCGCAAGAGTTTGCATTTATTTCCTCGCACACTCCCCGGTACCTCCGTGCGAGGCAATTCAATCGACTAATTCCGAGAAGAAATAAATTTCGTGCATCCCCAAATCGCGTTTCGCGAGGGCACCGGTGGAGTCGACGGGGCAGGGGAGGGGGCTGCGAGGGCGGTGGAGAGGGGTGGTGTGAGCGGTGAGGACGGAAAAGGGGAAGACAGTGACAGGGTGAAAGGAATGAGAGTGGGGACTGGGAACGGTGAAGAAATGATGAAGGAAGAAAAATAGTAATGGGGTTGGGATGGTGGGATTGCTCAGGCAGCGAGGATGTTGACAATGGTGACGAAGGTAAGGGAAGAGTGGTGGTGGTGCTGATTGTGAATGTAAGATGGTCGGTGGGAGAAAATGGTGAGGGCGATGGGATGGTAAGGGCATTAGGAATAATTTGAGCGCCGAGAATGGTGAAGAAGGCGACAATGGTGAGCATGGCGAAAGTGCTGAGGGGTGGGTGAAAGGAGTGAGAATGAGCAGTGTGGGGAGGAACTAAGGCGGGGGGTTTGGGGGGAAAGGGGAAAAGGTTTTTTCCGGGCGCAAGGTTGTATATGGAGGGGAGGGAGCTCGTGGGGGGGAAGGTGAGGTCTGGAACTACTGAGGTCATTAGTCCCGTAATTATAGTATATTTTTGTTTCTTCGGGAGGTGGCAGTGATCTTCCGTCACTGTAAGGCGAGGTCTGGCGCCGACCTACCGTCGACCAGCGGGATTTCCCCTAACCAGGTATTTCCGGGGCACTGCCCCAGCCAGGACAATTTCTAAGTCCTCAATCGGTTCCCCTGCATGTGTGGTAGTGTAGTGCACGTTAGTGTGTGTGTGTAAGAGGTGAGGGTAGGACAAGGACGAGGAAGGAAAAATGAAGATGGCGCGCGGTCCATGGCTCGTTGGTTAGGGTACTGCTCCGACATTCGCCTAGTGTTCACATTCGCCTGGGAGAAATCACGAAAACATACCGATCCTGGCTCCGAAAAAAGGGAGGTGTCTGCACTTCACCATGCGCAGATCGGTAAATTATCAACGACTGCCAACGTGTATACCCCACATCGTTTTCTAGGTCTCTCATGCAACAGACTGCAATCTATGTCTCCTGGCACCCCTAGGAAATAGTTCTAAATTCTTGAAGTACTGTAATTGGATTTTGGTTTTATAAAATATGTTCCATCAGTACAGGTGTGGTATATCATATCCAAATTGTGACAATAAATATTTTCTCGATTTTCTCAGATTTTTTAATTAAAAAGTGCATTATTAATGTACATCTTCTGGACTTCGACTTTCACTTGGTACATTAGGATATATTATGTCATACTTTCTTTTATTAAATCACACTTTTTTTATTAATATACAAGATTAATAGTTTTATAACTATTGAAAATAAATGTTTATGTAAACATTATTTAGAAATAATTATAATAACTAAAATAATTGAAGGTTAAAGAATAGAACTGTTTGCAAATAATAATTTTGCACATTGTATGATATTATAAAGATAATAACACAGGGCAGAATTGACAACACATTTACATGAACAATACTTTATATTTATAATATCAATGTCAGAGACAATGCTAACACTTTCTTTTGCTGAAATTTTGCCTCATCGTTCGACTTGTGTGCAATTCTACACTTTCTCTCTTTAAGGATCAACAGTTGCCTGCCTTCAGCCCTTCGAAATATTTGTCCTGAAAATTTTTTCCTATCTACTTCAGGTCTTGATGAAACTTCCCTCCATGGTCATAATTTAAAACCCCCAAATTATAAGGAAAGAAATCAAGGTGGAAATGTTGAAAATGAAGTTTGATGCTCATGTTATATCAAAGATTCTTCATAGAAATTAGCATTTCATCCACAATAAATTTGAAATCTGAATGTATTTTATTGCATTAAAAATTGACGAAGGTGTTTTTGAAACCTGACCAGGCCAGTCTTTCTTCATCACTCATTAAAGTTTCAAAGTGTTCATCTTTCATTATATTTCTAATTTGAGGTCCAATGAAGATGCTTTCTTTAAGCTTAACCATTGAAAGAAAAGGAAAATTTGGAAAAAATATATTTAAAGCAATGTCCATTCTTATTCAAACTTTAATTATACCACGCTTGATATGAAATAGTGGCAAAATAATATATTCATGATTAACCAAACTTCTTATTTCATTTTTATCTCCGGGATTGAAAGTATTTCACTTTGACCAATACCTTTTCACCCAGTTGAATTCAAGAACCTTGCTATGCCATTCACTTAGAAAGCAGAGGAAGTTAGTTAACCCTAGAATCCATTGAAGTCCCAACAATATTCGAATAACATTCAAGTTTCCGCAGACAACCCATTGACGTTCTTCATAATTATTTTTTTTAGTTTATCCGCATTTTCGTATGTTTCTTTTAAATGAACAGAATGAACTACCAGCACTAGGGTATATTAATTTCTCTTATGTGGCAGAACAGCTCTGCAGCTGCGTTTCGAAGAATCTATAAACAACCTCCATTGTTCGCTGACATATGTGATGATGTAGATAGTAGGTCATGTGTTGGGTTTGGTATAGCAATGTCGGGACGATGTGGTACGGGTCTAATGGTTGATCTGAGTTACTGTAATAATACATTGCCAACGTTCATTTGAAATTTAATCCATCGTAAATTTCGCAGAAACTGTGGGTAATGTGAAGAAACCAAATCCACGCATTTAATCAGGTTGCAACGCCGGGTCATTGTCATCCTGCTTTTAATCAAAAGTAGCGAATTGTCGCAGCCCCGCGTGTACGTATGACATAGCGCGTGCTAATTTGAAGTACGAAAAAAACAAAAATTTTGCAAAAACAGTACGTGATAGGAAGAAGTAATTACTTATGTAATCAAGATGAACGACTGATTAATAATCACCATTTTCATCAAAAGGGGGAAATCGTTGCATCCCTGTGTAATTTATTCGATCTCTCCTTCATTTTAAATAAAAAATATTTGAAATTAAATACAATCAAAAATTGAAATTTTAGTGTTTGATTATCTGAAACAAAGATCTTGAAAATACTTCGGAGATAAAATTCAACTTTATAAATTTAAAAAACAGCATGTTTGTATTTTCAGTTGTATGTATTTATCGCACAAATTTCATATTAATAGTTCAAAGAATACTTTTGAATTCTATCAAATTAACCCCGGAATATATTAAATGTTCAATTTTAAGGGAGTATACAATGTACTTCAGACGAGCTAGATCATTCATCGTATGACTGTTTTCTTGTATTTTTTCTAAAAAATCAGAAACAAAAATCTGGTTTTACACCTGATATTTCTCGTACTTTGAATTGAAGAGGTGGATGTTTTATTTTTAATTGAGGCAGATTTCTAAACACTTTAACGATGAAAAAAAACTTAAGAGTTTTCCATTATATCTTTTCAAATAGGAAATCAGAAAAGGAAACAGAAGAGATGAAACACAGACTGGCGTTAGTCTACACAAGGGGTGCCACCCATTCTTGATTACGGTTCTAATTTCTGACATCTCTTCAGGCGTATGGACGCTCCCCGCCTCCTCCAATCGCTTTCTTCATTCTCCCCTCTGAGGGGAGCAAAGCTCACAAGCTGTTTTTCCGTCGACTTTCTTGTTTTTTGTTTTTTTACTTTTTTCGCGAGGGAAAAGTTACCTCATTTTCTTTTCTTTTTATTAGAAATTGATGGATCAGAAAAGTGCGGACTCTCTCGTGGAGCGAAGGGTAGTGTGAGGAGGCATTCAGTTTTGGAAGGCTTTCGTCCTAATGGTCTTCAAATTTGATGGAATGTCATTGCCACATGCGAAGAGAAAATAGAAGCTGTTACTTGGGTGGTTGTAGGGTAGAAAAGTTAAGCTTCTGCGAATTGAAAGCTTTCATTTTTGTGCTTCTCGTGTATCTCAAGGATTAAGAGTATCAGGGTTTCCTCTTTGATTGTGGTTCCTCATTAATAATAATTTTTGTAACAGAAACCTGGTACAATGATCTACTGCATTTGGTTTAAAAATTAGTAAATAATAATCACTTAAAAAATAAGAAAATAATACGACGAAGTTGACTTGTATTTTTATGCGTTCACCTTTCCTAAATAATTTAATTGAATAATTTTGCTAAGAAATAGTTTGGCTATACTTGAAATGTGCGTTAGTCCAATTGTTTTTATAACGAGAAATTGCAATGGCGTATCGATTTTTAATATTAGTTCTTCATTATAAAATATCAAATACCTCAAAGCGTTGCAAATACTAGCCGAAAATATCTTTCTTAAAAAAATATTGTGCTAAAAAAATTATACATCTGGATCGACTTACTAATGTCCAAAACATAAAGTTGTTAATATTAACTGTACATTTGTAGAACCGATGATCAAAATGAGGTTTTCGGAATGTCAGATAACATCAACATTCTTTTTATATGAAATTTTGAATAGGAAAATTGGATGTATTTTTTTTTAGAAAATGTCGTTCGAAAGTTTTTTAATATACTTCATTTTATCACTCTTATACAACAACTTTAGTGATTCAAAGACTCTTGAATTTTAATTGAAGAATAAATTGCATTAAAAAAGAAATATGTTTCTTCAATAACAGAGGTTTATGAAAAGTTGAAAGAAAATTAAATTTGGTAATTTTTGAAGTATTGAAATATTTAAATAAAAGTCGAAATTTTACCAGTAGTATAAGCGTATTTTTTTATTGGAACAAGAAATACAGAGACTAAATTAAAGCGGTTTTTGAGAAAATTTAGATAATATGGTAATTAGTTCATATGTTTTACGCGAAATGCGTCTAAAATGTTATTTCAATTTCACAGGGTATTGAGTTGAGTCTAATTGTTGCGAAAATAATGGAAAATATTCTGTGTGTGGTTTAGGTGTTAGTGTTATTCACAGATGGACTGATGGATTTCAGTAACAATTAACTCTAGTTTGTTACCTTGAAATACTTCAAAATTAGATAAGCTACTTAGGTTGAATAACATGCAACGTCAGTACAGTGCTGTGTGTAACTGCTTTGCCAGGTACTGAATGTTGAGCATGAATTGAAATGAAAGAAAGAAAGAATGAAAGAAAAATAGAAAGAAAGCATGAGACGGAATTTCAGATTTTCTATCATCTTCACATATCTATTAGATAACATTATGTCCAAGAAAACATCTATGGTGGTTGTGGAGAAATCTGATTCCGTATTAAACGAAGAAGGTAAGAAAAATAATTAGGATAATTCATACTTTTTCAATTGCAAACGACACTCTTTTTCAATTGAAGGTGCAAAGCTCCAGAGAAACTTGGATATCACAACTGTGAAAAACAAAAAAATGGGAAATAATTACTTAATACGATTCTAGTTCACTATCGACCTTTGATATAACAAGATTCCATCTAACAATTTAGTCTTTTCGAGTAAATCGATGTCAAAGTTCCATCTCTCCATGTCTTCAATCATCTCTCCATGTAGAGTGATTGGTTTTATAATAATATTTTATAATATTGTCCACAGATTGCAACTAGTGTGTGTTCTACTTGTAGCAGGAATCAGATAGAACGACATCACACTAACGACTCATTTTCTTCGATTTTGTCAGTTGGAACCTTGCCATTCTAAAAGATCGTAAAGTACAAGGGAAAGTGTAAAGAGACAGTCGAATATTCAAGATGTTTAAAAATTAAAATGATGGCACTTCGTGTTGCTCACAATTTAACATTTACTCTACACTAGGCATGTCAAGGCCGCAGGCAATGTAACAAGCTTAGTAGAGCTCGCGGATACTGCGTCCAGAAAAATTCGTATGAGAGTTGGACAAATTCCTCCGGATTGACGGTATGTCATCAGACACTTGACCCATGACAGTCTTTGGAAGAAGTAACTTGACAGTTATTGTTACAAATTTTGCTACATTAATTCCCATTTTCGTTTAAGGCAAAAAAATGATCCATTAAAATGAAACAATACGCCCGTCCCATTTCAAATTCTCAATTGAGAGTAAAAATTGAGTGAAAATAATCTTCATTTTATAATCCTGTTTACTTAAGAGTGATATAAAAGCATAAAAGTTGTACGTTTAGATTATTGTTAACTTATACAAACTTGTAATTTTTTTACATTATTGCTAAATATAAATAACGTAAATGTTTAATAACACAAACACAAAACAAAAACTAGGAAATAATTCAAGCATATTCCTGTCACTTAGAAAAGATTATATAAGTGAGAATTTAGCAAGAAAATAAACATGAAATAGTAATAAATAGTGAAGAATGTAAATGTAATAATACAATTCTCGCTTATTGATAGAAAAATCTGGCAAACATATTTGCGTATGAAGTCACTATTCACTGCCTCGCGCTTCTTCAGCTTGCACATGTTCACCCCTCTCTGGATTTGAAGGGGAAATGAGTGCAGAGACAGGCGAACGCCGGACCCAGGCGGGCAAGTAGTTCGTGTGGGCGCATTTTGACGTGCCTGGTCTACATTTTTAACCCTTCAGACGTGACTTTCGTCGCCAGTTGTCAGCTGCTACAGCGTAACTTTTATATTTGCTAAGTTACAATTCACTTTTTATTTAGCTTAAAATTATATTTCTTCCAAACGATTAAAGGAAAAATTCTGAAAACAATTCGGATATCTAGATCAAAGTGTGTTCTTTCATTTAGTTTATTAATATGATCACAAATAATTTGCACATTAACCTAAAAAAAATATTTCCGAGAGCGATGTACTACATAGCATGTATCAATAAAAAGGAGTTTCTTAGGCAAATTTTGCAACAATGCTATGTTTATTTTCTGTTATTGTTGGTATGGCACATTAATCACTTCCGTAGGCAAATTTCTGATTTTAATACCCGAATTTACGTCTGAATATTTTATTTTTTCAATCCCATCGTTGTAGTACTACCACAGAAAATTCCACGTCAGCAACCACAATATAGTTATAAAAAAAATTAACAGCTGATGTGAAAAACATGAAAATCGGTATACAAGTAGCTGAGATACTGCATTAACTGTTAGCTAGCGATCACTTCGCGAAATACGTCGAGTAACCCCGGTGACGCATTCAAAACCGTGAACGGCATACGCCGCCGTACACGCCAGAGAGTGACCCCGTGGAGGACGGCAAAAGCCGTCGTACGCGCCTGAGGGGCTAATCGCGATCGCAGCGTTGAATTGCGTTGCCCTGCCGGCAACACTTTCCTCGCCGTTCGCGAGAGCGCGCGCGCCGCGCACTTGCATTGGGTGGCGTGGAGCGCGCGGCTCCAAAGCCGTGTGATTCAGCGCGCGGGGGGCCGGGGGCGATACGGCGTGGCGCAGCGCGGCGCAGCGCGGCGCAGCGGAGCCGAACGCGACGCACGTGCGTGACGCCGCCGCGGCACGCTGCATCGCGCTGTGCTCCACGACGCGACGCGACGCCAGACGACGCGACGCCAGGCGCCGATACAAAGAGCATAGTTTATACCGACGGCGGTGGCGGAGGCCGTGGCTGTGGCGGTGGAGATGGAGGAGGCGGTGGTGAAAGGGACTGCAGCGGCGGGCGGTGGTGATGGCGGTGGCGTTGGTGGTCGTGGCTGTCGCTGTAGCGGTGGTGTTGGACGTGGCTTTGGCTGTGGCGGTGGTGATGGCGGTGGCGATGGAGAGGCGATGGTGAAAGGGACTGCAGCGATGGTGTTGGTGGTCGTGGCTGTGGCTGTGGTGATGGCGGTGGCAATGGAGAAGGCGGAGGTGGAGTTGACTGCAGCGGTGGCGTTGGTGGTCGTGGCTGTGGCGGTGATGTTGGTGGCCGGAACTGTGGCTGTGGTGGTGGTGGTGATGGCGGTGGCAATGAGAAGGCGGATATGGAGTTGACGGCAGTGCTGGTGGTAGTGGTGATGCGATAATGGTGGTAGTGGGAGAATGGGGTGGCGGTGGCCAAGGTGGACATGATGGAGGAAGCGAAGGCGCAGGTGGTCGAGGTGGCAAACGCAGGGGGGGGGTGGAGGTGACAGCAATGGTGGTGGTGGTGGTGGTGGTGGTGACGGTGCTGGCAATGGCAGTACCGGCGGCTGTGGCGGTAGAGGTGGTGATGGTGTTGTTGGAACGGTGATGGTAGCGACTGCGGCGGCGGCAGCGGCTGCAGTAATCCGCTGCCGTTGCTGAGTAGGCGTTGCCGCTGCCGCCGCCATGCTGTTTTGTCGCGCAGCCGTGACCGCCAAGCTACTTTGCTTCCCTCCGCACGGCCTTCGCTTTAAGGCGCCTTCGTGCAGCTGTTTCTTGTTTTTCTCCTGGCGGTGGTGCGTGTGCAGTTTGCCCCCTCCTTGGCATTGTCGCGATCGTGGTACTTTTATATCTGTCGTTTATTCTCTCGAGAATTTTCGGGCTGTGTTTCTCGTGGCTATCTTTTTAATTCTTTCCGTCGGTTTTGTTTTTTTGGTACTCTTTCGTTTTGTTCACGCAATTTACGGGATTAAATTTCTTGTACGTTCGCACGTCTGTTTTTGGATATTCATTTCACTTTACTTTGCTTTATTCAACTTTTTTTTAAATATTTGGATTCATTTGCAGTATTCCCTTTATAGTTTTTTTTGTGTCGGTCTTAAAATTTTTATGTGTTGTTTATTCATTCGAAATTGTTTGGTTTTTCTTCCGTTCTTCGTTTTCTTCCTAAAATTTTTTTTCCATTTCTTTCAACTTTGCGGCAGCATTTCTGTTCTTTAAGGTAACTTTTAGCCTCTTAATAAATACTTTTTCATTTACTTTCCCTCTCTTTATATCCGCTTACTTTTTGCGTTCTACCCTTTTCTTGCTGACTTTTCTTCCTTTGACCGTTATTTAAGGCTCCTTTTTATAGTTCTTCTTTTTCGTTTGTAAGTTCAACAATTCCTTGGTTTTTTCCTTTTTTTTTAATTTGTTTTCTGATATGTTAAATTTTAGTTTACTTCTCCGTCCGTCTTAGAAAAAACATTGCATTGTTTTTAATTCCCATCTTTATCATTTTCAGGTTCCGCATATCCTTATTTAAATTAATTTCAAATTATTTCTCTTTAACCGTTACATATTATTAGAAAAGCCTAAGCCTTCTCGTCTAAGCTCAGAAATAAGCATGTCACTAATCAATAACTAAGTAGCATTATTTTAAAGATGTTTCTTTCTCACGAAAAAATGTTTTTAACTCGTTACTTTAACCTCAATTTGTATCTTTTTTATGAATGTTTGCCTTTTTCTTGAAACAGAGTTCTTCTGGCTAATTTTTTGAGTTCCGTGGATTTGTTTTGTTATTATTTATTACCTTCAATTTTTCTGTACTCCGTCTAATGTATAGTTTACGATCTTCTTTTTCCTAAATGACTTTAAATAATTTAGTTTTTTTAAAAACTTTTACATTTTTGGATCGACCATTAGCACTTTTTAGAAAATACCTCTTCTATATATTTTGTTATAATAGATGCATAGTTCATTACAAACTTACCATACGATGTTTCTGAATTACTACAAATCAAAGTGGTTGAATCCCTTTGACTGCTCCTTGCATAGTTCGTCTCTTCACTTCATCTCAGTCTCACTTGTTTTCTCCCCCGCCGGAGCGCTCCCTGGCTACACCTCCGAATATTCAGCTCTGCCGCAGCTGCAAAACCGCCTCTGTTTCATGCGCTGCGAGCATCGCCCGGAGTGTTATGCACTTGCGCTCGTGTTTCTACCGCCACATTCGTTGTCTCTGTTTGCCTCGCATGTACGTAAAAGTTTCAGTGCCCGCCGCCCCCGCCGCCCCCGCCGCCCCCGCCGCCCCCGCCGCCCCGCCGCCCCCGCCGCCCCGCCGACCCGCCGCCCCGCCGCCCCGCCGCCCCACCGCCCCGCCGCCCCGCCGCCCCGCCGCCCCGCCGCCCCGCCGCCCCGCCGCCGCCCGCCGCCCCGACACCCCAGATCCCCACCGCTCCACTTACCCGCCTCCTCTGCATCCCCGCCACCCCTGCCACCTCCGCCCCCGTCGCCCGCGCCACCCCTGTTGGCCCGTCCTCCCGCTGGTCCGCCGTCCCCGCCTCCTCGGCCCCGCCGCCTCGCCCCTCGTGCCACCCCGCCGCGCCCTGTCCCCAATTCCCCACCGTCCGCGCCGTCCCCGCTTCCCCGCCGCTCTCAATGCCGTCGCCGCCCCCGCCGCCGCCATCCCCGCGTTCCTCCCCCCGTCCCTGCTGCCTCCCTCGTCATTCCCATTGCCACCCCCGACCATTTCACATCCGCTACGGAGCAGAGCTAGAAGCGGCTTCCATCGCCCCCCCGCCGCTCCACCCTCCACTGCTCCTGTACTCACTGGCACTGCCACCGCCCGCTTATCCACATCTCCACCTTCTCGTCCACTCTACCGCCTCCGCCACCGCTGCTTCTATGTGGCCTCCTGCCCCCCCCTCCACCATATTCGAGCGCGGCCACCGCCACCACCGGCGTCGCTCCAGCCGGATGTTTCGTCACACGCGTCCGGAAGTCGTGCAGCATTTGTTTTATGCAGAAAGGCTCATTAATTCTTGCGCGTCCGAGTTTCCTAAGCTGAGCTTCTGTCAGAGAGAGGACCTGGTTTTGCGGGTCGCGGCTGCGAGACTCCGCCGCTTGGGGCGTGCGCGCGCTCTCCCGCCCTTCGACGCGCCCAAACGAAGCCGCGCGATTGTGACGTCAGCATCGCGCGTCCCGAAGCTGGATTTGGACATTTCTAATGCTCTGCATATGAAGCGAGGACACAGGCGAACTGGCATTATGAATTTTATTCCGCTTTATTAGTATTCCCTTGGGGACGATGCAGATTTCCGTTACACACAGCTGGGTTGTCTTTAAGTACTGGAAGGGTGTGATGGGATTACTTGGGGAATTAAATTCTTTACATATGTTTTGGTATGCATGCGACGTTTGTATAATGTAAAACGTTTGAACAAAATGGTTTGGAATGCAACGGAATAAATCTATCAAAAGACTTGTGGTACAGACTGACACATCTCTCTTTACATTCATCTTTCAGTTGAAACATAGTTGCTTTTTACTGATAATATATACATATAATCATAAACTTTGATTGTGATTGTAATTAAAATGCAATATTAATTTAATTTATTTTAGACTTAATTTTACCAATGTCGAAGGGAGGGTATCCGATTGCAGTTTCTCGATAAAGAAGCGAAAGGACTTCCTTTATTAACGATGGACAAGTATAGTAAATAAATTTTAGATTATTATGAGGGACGTTTGTGAACAGTAATATCTTTGAACGTGTAACATAATCTTGAATTACTGACAGTGGTTATTATGCATACAATTTTTAAAGTCTCTGGAGTTCCCTTTTCTTATTCATTTGTCATGTCATCAATGGAAACTCGAAGCTGCCGTCACTGTCGTAAACAGCACTTTGTATGAACTATCTCATTAGCTTCTTAAGTGATATCTTGTATGAATTCTTCTAACTTCATATTATATTTTACGAATGATATTATTATTATTCACGATTATTCCCATTTAAAGAGAGCGTTTGAACTGGAATTCCTTTATGATGATTGTTTGTGTTTTCTCTGGGCCCATATTTTCTTCATGTGTTCACTGTGTTGTTTCTTCCGCTCTGCTGTCCATTTACATCCTGGCCTCTTCTTGCTTTCGGTGTCAAATTATGTTTTTTGATGGTGTTCCTGAATTCTTTTCTATTTTCTGCATCATTTATTGTAACGTGTGCTTGTCTGAGATCCTCCTCGACTTCTTTAATCCATTTTGTTTTCCTCTGCCTGAGTTGATGACTATGAGAATCCGTGAAATTCTGTTTTCATTCATCCTGTGAATATGTCTGTAGAACTGCATTCTTCTTTTTCTGAATGTGTCCGTAATCTTATCAGTGTGCTTATAAATTTCTAATGTGGGCCTCTTCATCCAAATCCCTTGCTCTTGTACCGGTCCAAAAAATTTCTGGAATTTTCCTTTCTTGTTTCTCTATATCTTTTATTTTTGATTGACCACCCATTTGTGTCGTTTCAGCGGTATATAGTGCCTCAGGAAGTACGACAGTGTTATAATGTCTTAATTTTGCGTTAATGGATATGGACTTTTTGTTGTAATAGTTCCATGTGAGTTTGTATGCTCTCTGCAATTTTCTTATTCTCTCCTCATTGGCCCTTAGGTTGATCCATGATGGTTGGATGATTTCTCCCAGATTTTTAAAATGCGGCACTTGTATGATTGTCCCGTAGGTTGTTTCGATATGCAGTTTGTCTTGTGGCACTCTTTCTATGTATTGTGTTTTCTCGTACGAAATTTGAAGAACAGTCTTATGTGCAATTTCGTGTAGTTTCTCTAAGGCGTCTGTGGCCTCTTTTCTATTATTTGTGAGAATTGCGAGGTCATCCGCGAATGATACTATTATCTACGAATGATATTATTATTGTTATTATTGTTATTATTGTTATTATTATTATTATTCAATTCAGTTTTATTAGCAATTTGCTTACAGAATTATCCTATTACAAATTGCTGTTTGTACTCACAGCTCAATCATAAACAAGTTTCATTACAAAGGATTTCTGATAGAACAGGTAGTAATCAATAGGTTTCTGTTACTACTTATTATTTTACAATTTTTGAAACGTTTGTTGATTAATTTGTTACAGAGTAGTTAATATGAACAAAACTCACTAGTAACATAAAATACAAAAAAGTGAAATTAAAGACAATAGTACAAATACATTCAAACAAGTGTACAATATAAATAAGACACCAAAAAAAAAAAAAAAAAATAAGCAACAAATATATACATAACAACCGGAATCAAGTGGGAATTGACGTATTACATATATTATAAGGTACTAATCATTCAATCATTAGAGTGCTCATAGAATTTAGCTTGAACTATTTATCTACAATAAATTCCCGTAATTTCAGAATTGATGAAATACAAATGTACAGAGTTTTAGATCTCTCAGAGTTTGGTTCAATCAAACAATTGGCATTATTAAGGTATGGTTCTCTAAACCCATTACAAATTGGGCTGTCACACAAAGTAAGTTTAAGATTTTCATCGCTATTAGTATTATCTAGCAATCAGATTGAAATTGAGTGTTTTTGTGCTTCATATTTCAACAGTTGATGTTGATTTCTTTATCACTGCACATCCTGATTTGAGGAACTACTCTAGTAATGTAAGTGGGAAAAGCCAAAGTTAGATATTTTTCTGTTTATGTGGATTAAAAATCCCTAATTTCTCGATATATTGTACTGCATGATATATTCATGGTTCTACGCGAATCGTCCATTAAGATTTTACCTACAATAGTTTAGTAATCCTGGTATATGGTGTGGGTTTGGAGTATTGAGTGCGCTCATGGTTGAATATAACAATTTTGGGGTATTGAGTGCGTTAACGGTTGCATATGCCATTTGGGAGACGCAAACAACCCCTGTGAGAGAGTATATTTACTGGTGGGACTTTCTGTGAGCTGGTTTTGATATATTTGTAGTTTTTGCTTCGCCGCTAGACGTCCGTGCTGGCCATGCATCGGAGCAGCAACGGTAAATAATTGGGTTAATGATATTGCTTTGAATACAAATGGAAAGAATAAACAACGATCATTCCTCATTCGTTGTTCATAAATGTAAACACTGAAGAAAGACACTTTCGTTTCGGGTCTTTGTTAGTAGTAGCATCGGCGAATTTCTCAGAATTGCGGAGTTGCCAACTTGTACATATTTGATGCTGTCTGGGGCAGGAGCCAAGTCTCAGGAGTAATTAAGTAATTCCATAGATGCATTATCAATGTGCATCTTAGATGCATTATCAATGTGCATCTTTCATGATTTGTTTATTATTATTATTATTATTATTACAATTACTCTATTGAGTACTGCTAAGGCTACAAGCACATTAAAAGGGCGAAAATCGAAATTCCGAAGCATGCGAATCGAGATAGTTACTGCCGTAACGGTTTCGTTTACCCTGATTGGTCAATAGTTCTGGTTCGAATATTTGTTGTACCATCCACGGTCTCTTCATTTAACACAGGTTTCGTTGTACATCTCTCCCATCTTAACATCCTCAATTCGTTCAAACGCAATCCAAACCCATGCCTCTTCCTAATTACTCGGTTTCGAACGTAACTTTTCGCGTTTGCCACCATGTGCGGTCTCGCTCTTCCCCTAACAATGTCGTGCAGCCTCCACCGCCGCGGAAGCGTGTGTCGCCGACTTTCTCCCGCCGTCAGCTGTCCATGCCCCGTCCTCCGTCGCACATTGCCAGCCGCCATCCGGCAGATGTCCGTCGCCCCGCCGCCCCCCCCCCCCCTCGCCCGCCGCCACAGCGGCCGCCCGTCACCGGCCCGCGCCGTCGCTCCGTCTCCTTCCCACATCGTCCATTGCTCGTCGCCTGCATCCCGCCACCCACTGCCCATCCTCCACCCCTCGCCGCCCATCGCTCGTCTCCCGCCGCTCGTCGCCACCGACGCCGCCATCCTCCGCTGCGCCGTAACGACGCGCGTAGCACGTCCGCCCCCGCATCAATTTCACTCATCGCCCGAGGATCCGCGCCATTATTTTACATGGCCGCTCGGCGCCCGCCCCGGCCCACCCACGCCGCCCGCCCGCCCGCGCCGGCTTATCATAAACTTTAATCTTCCCGCCTCTCCCCTCCACTCCCCGCCGCGCCCAGGGGACCGCCCGCTGCCCTGACGTGCCGGCTGGCAGGCGGCTGGCGGGGCCGGGGAGGCGCGGCGCTGGCCCGGCCGGGACGGACCGCGGCGCGCGGAAAATTAAACGACGACGCTCCAAGAGGAAGGAGGACAACGGGAAGAGGAATAGGCGGAGCGGCACAGGAAGTTGAATGCTCCATAGAAATACGGAAGGATCAGCGTCCGAATAGGACGGGAGATTGAGATGAGGATTAAGGGAAACACTCCGCAGTTACTCCGCAACTCTTTAGATATCGTTGAGTTACATTTTCATGTTTTAGGTTTTGTACATTTAGTCTCGATGTGCCATACTAAATAATTTGTTCACAATAATCTCAAAGAAAATTGGACAACTGAAACGAAGAGTTAATATTAATTTTATACCTTCCAGAGTAGTTGTTTTGTTTTTGCTGTTCTTGTTGGTGATTTGTTGCTGTAGCTGGCTTTATTAATGAAGAAGTAGGCAACGTTAATGAAGGCGTCAAATAGCTATGTGTATTAGTGAAAAGTCGTAAATGTAATTTTAATAAAAATAAAGCAGAAAATACTATTTCTTTTTATTGCTTGCAAGACGAAGATATGCGAAGGAAGAAACTGGCTGGAGAAGTTTAGGGATGCAAAACAAGTTGAAAGGAACCAAAACATTGGAGCGAATAGTAAATGGTTTTGTTCAAAACCTTCTACCAGAAGTACATTAAACTTTGTCATGTACATCTAAATAAAATCCTCGCGAAAACTTATCATAGAGGATCTTGAAATGTACTACTAAATATTTCCATGATGATAATTTTTAATTCAAACAGACAGAAAATCATTCCCAAACTATAGAAAAATTATTAAAAAACGAACACAAAAACCATTTACAAACAAACACAAAAATCATTCTCAAACGGACACAAAAGCCATTCTCAAACGGATATAAAACTCATACTCAAACAGGCACAAAATTATTCTTAAAAAGACACAAAAATCAATTTCAAGCACAAAATCATGCTCACACACACACAAACTCATTTTCAAGCGAATACAAAAATCATTCTCAAACAGACACAAAAATCATTCTCAAAAAGCCACAAAAATCATTCTCAAACAGACCAAAAATCATTCTCAAACAGACCCAAAAATCATTCTCAAACAACACAAAAATCATTCTCAAATAGACACAAAAGTCATTCTCAAACGGACGAAAAAATGGAACTGATGATACCTCCCACCTCCATCGACATAGGAAAAAGCCGCGCCAGGTCGCTCAAGTGCAAACGAGCCGCGAACATTCGAAGGGTGCACGCGACGACGTCTTCCGCTGCGGCGCCGGAGGACGCGGAGCCCTTGAGAGCCGCGAGGGCGGCGGCGAAAGGAAGCCGTCGAGGGCTTTGCGCGGCTGCGAAAGAGCGCGCGGAGCAGCGCCGAGGCGTCCGCAGGAGAAAGGGGAAGGGGAAGGAGAGGTCGCTAGGGCGCGAGCAAAGAAGGGGCCGGTGGGCCGCAGCCGGCGGCTGCGTCTGCGGTGGGCGCCGCCTGCCTCTTTGCCGCCGCCCGCCAACCATGTGCTCCGCAACCCGCACTGCAGCCTGTGCTGGCGCCCCCGCCACATCCTCGCCACATCATCTCCTCAGTACCCTACCACTACGCTCCTCACATCCCCGTTTCCATCTCTCTGTCCCCACCTTCCCGTCCCGGCCCCCCTTTCCGTTACCCCTGCCAGTCTCCACATTCTGGTGCCCACCCCCCTCCTCCACCTCCCCATCCCCACATACCCGCCCCTATATCATCGTTCTCACATTCCCATCCTCACATTCTCTATCCCGTCCCTGCCTTCTCACCTCTTGGACACCCTGACCCCCTCCTGACTAACCAAATTCCCACCTCCCTCTGACGCTACCATCTTTGCGGCAACCGTCGACACCGCTGCTGAAGGTGTCTTCGACGCCGCCATCACCGTATCTGCCATTCCTACCGTAACTGCTACCCCCCCCCCCCCGTCCTGCCACCACCGCCATCTTTACCTATCTTCACGGTTCTTTTGCCCCCCTCTTCTCTAGAACCGTTCTTTCCCGGAGTAAAGACATCTGCGCTCTTCACTATCCCTGCCCTTCTCCCAACTTCCCGGAAAAACTTTCCCACCTTCACGTCTTCTCTTGCCTGCTACAACCGTTCTCTCCCGGAGACCGAGAGAGGACAACGCTATGTATGACGAGTCTGCGGCGTGGCAGGAGATGTACGAGAGACAATGCTAAGACACAATCCACAGCCGGCGTGGAAGGTGCGGACTGTGGGGTCAGGGGCGTGGTGCGAGCGAGGATGCCGGCCGGGCGTGGGCGTGGGCGAGGGGATCGCGAGACGCGACGGAAGGGAACGGCCGAGTAGAAGCAGGAGCCGGCTGCGCGCTCTCTCCGTATATTACAGCGCCGCCGCCGCCGCCGCTGCCTCCGAGTTACTACCTCGTAATTTGGGCCGCGCCGCGCCGGGCGTCGCACCCGGGCCCGGCTCGTTGCCCGGGAAACGCTCCGCCGCCGCCGCTCGCGCCGCTCTCGCACGCTCTGTGGCGATGGCTCCGGACGTGGAGGCTACGAAGATGCACGGGCCACTGGGGGAGATACCTCGGGGCAACAACGGTTGCTACTGTAGTGTTTCTAACTGAAAGGTCCTAGGTAAGTGTCTGGTCGGCGGCAGGATTTTCGCCACTAGCTTATGAGCTAGGTCGGATTCAGTCGCTGTCTGGAGGAGAAAGTTAACGGCCGGCTGCTCTGATCGGTCGTTTTCCGTGGTTTCTCCGATCAACACCAGGCGAATGCCTGAGCTGTACCTTACCAAACAGACCACGGACCGCGCGCGATCTGTCCTTCCTCTTCCTTGTCCTATCCTCTCCCCCTTACACACACACTTACACTAACATGCATTACACTACCACATATGCGGGAAGACCGGTCGGGAGTTTATATCTTGTGCCGGCTGGTGCGGAGTCCCGCTAGTGGAAGATACTTGGTTGGGAAAACACCGCTAGCCGACGGTAGGTCGGCGTCGAGACTCGCCATTCGGGGTAAGCGGGGGAAGATCACCGCTACCTACATATGAAAAATCGTGCATTACGCTTACAGGACTTAATGGCCTCAAGAGCGGAAGCGTCCGAAATCACTAACATCCAACCAACCACGAAGCCCGAAGGGCCACCAGTGGAGATACCTCGAGTCAACAACGTAGTGTAGTATTTCTGACCGGGAGACACTTGAGATTGAGTCCGAACTGTAGCGGATTTTCGACACAAGGTAGATATGAAGAAATAAATGAAGTCATCTCCGTCAATTTAATACGTAATACCTCAACTTAATTTGTTTACGTAATATACGTATTAAGTTGACGTAGATGATTTTCTTTATTTCTTCATGTAATTACTACAACAGTGCCACACCAAAATTCTATAATAGTAGTTATTGCTAGGCTGAATTCAGCCGCTGTCTGGAGAGAAATTCTAGCGGCCGACTGCTCTGATCGGTAGTTTTAAGTTCGATGAATTTCAGGCGAATGTCGAAGCAGTACCCTACCAAACGGGCCATGGACCGCGCGTGATCGTTCCTTCCAGTTCCTTGTCCTCTCGTCTCTTACATGTGCACATATTATTTCCGTGCACTACACAAGCACACTTCGGGACACAAGTCGGGAGCTTAGAGTTTATTGTTGGGGCGGGTGACGATGGGTGGGATACATCTGGATGGAAACCCCGTCCAAGTAGAAAACCACCACCATAGTGCCGGATCTCACCATCCAGCTGTAGGAACTCTACCAGCTGTCAGGTTATAATATTCACCACCTACGGGACTAATAATTAATTATTGCTCCCTTCGCACAGCTGGCACACAGCCCTCAGAGTGCATGCCCTTTTGGTTGATTGATTGACTGATTGTTAGTGATTCCGTGCGCGTCACCTACTGATGTTATTAGTCCCGTAAGTGTAGGTATGTTTTTCATCGGGATGTGATGGTAATTTTCCCCCATTGGATATCGCAATTCCGCACGGATCCCCGTGGACCTACCGTCGACTAGCGGGAGTTTTCTCCAACCAGGTATTTGAATTGAATTGAATTGAATTTGCCTTATTTTACGTGGTGAGACTCAGCCATAGGCCTGCTCTTCTGTCTGACTACGCAAATTTCGTTACACTCCTTTCACCAATCATGGGAGAAAAAAGGTATTACTTGGGCAACGAAACAGGCGATTTGAATTTAGCTCAGAGGCATCATTTAGGCTTGAGGATCTTTTACATGCAGTAAATGTACTAACATGGGACAGCGGCTTTACTTCCTCCGAAGGAAGGCGTACGAAGGATTTTTCGCCCTTAAAATCTACGGCTTCGATCGGGTTTGAACCCGCAAACTTGGGTATAGCAGTCCAATACGCTAACCGCTACACAATCGCCGCCGCAAATATCTCCCACTAGCGGGGCTTCGCCGGCGGGCCCTGCCGGCACAAGCTCTAAACCACCAAGCGATGTGAGTGCTAGTGTGTGGCATGTGTGCTTCACACTAGTGTGCACCTGGCGTGTGTGGTAGTGTAGTGCATGTTAGTGTGTGTGTGTGTGTGTGTAAGGGGTGAGCATAGGACAAGGAAGAGGAAGGAGAGATTGCACGTGGTCTGTGGCCCGTTTGTTAGGATACTGCTCCGGCATTCGCCTGATGTTGATAGGAAAATCACGGAAATTATTGATTAGAGCAGCCGACCATTATAATTCTCCTCCAGACACCTGCTGAATTTGACCTAGCTGACAAGCTAGTGTCGAAAATGCTGCCGCTGTCGGGACTCGAACCTAGGATCTCTCGGTCCGAGGCACTGGAGTGACATGAGTTGATGCACTGAGCTCTCGATATGCCCTTTTTGCTTCTTATCCCTTTGAACTCTTGATTCAATCTCGAGGGTGGCATTTAACACAATGAGAAAGTGATGTCTTGAGTTACACATAGTCTGACAAAGAAATGGAATCTCTCCTCTGGCATGTTGTCTTTGCCATGAAATGAATTTACTGTGAAATGACAAATTTGGCTTTGATTTTCATTTCTTTTTCGTTGTAATTCTTTGTATTTTTACAGTAGTCAAGTCTTCAACGGTAGACGGGTCTGTCGGAGGTCATGAGAAGAGACGGTGTGAGTATGATTTTCGTGAGAGTAAATTCGGAAGTATTAAAAGTGGGAGAGCGGGGGTAGCGGTGTGGTGGCTGTCTGTATTGAAGACTGCTGTTGTTATTGAGCAAGGTCGTGTCTGCACAATATATAATTAAACATCATGATTATTTCACACTCCTAAACATCTAATACAAAACTATAAAATATGATAATGAAAAGAGTTGAATGAGTGCGACATCACTGAATTTAACTTGCAACTGACATACTTCTCATCATTTTCTCAATAAGGGTGAATATCTAATTTTGTACTATAGAATTTCTAAATTATTTCTATGAGTCTTATGTGAACACAATAAACAACAAAGTTTGACTTCTTGGTATGTGTGTTACTGGGAATAGTATACTCTGCGTGGTCGTAAATATTTGATACGCTCATAATCTAACATGTTGGCGTGTTGGTGAATGTAGCAACTTCAGAAGGTACACATAAGCCTAGCTGTCTGCAGTCAATCCTCAGGGTGACGGATGGCGTCTCCGTAATCTATTGGGGGCATGCTCGTGTTGCAACAGAGAGTACTTGTGCACAGACCTCATTTGTGAGTATAAGATATGACAATGAAGATGTTAAAGCGCCACAAAAAATTCTTGAGGTATAAAAATAAATTATACAATGTTAAAAGAAAAGATTTTCGATGAAAGTGATAGACATTGCAGACGTCTGGAGGCAAAACAAGAATAATATAGTATAATAATAAGAATAATATTTGTTTCACATATCTTTTTACTATTTAACGGATGTAACATTTACATATTTTATAATTTGTGTTTCTACTTGTTTGATGATAGAAATGTGTACGAAAATGTTACATCTGGTAAATAGCATAACAACATGTTTACTATTTACCAGATGGGACACCGAGTAAGTTCAAAATATTTAGACAATCTTTTATGCAACTGGCTATATTTTGAATTTTTAATTGTTCACTTACATGAAAGCTTATTTTTCGATATTTTGAATTGTTTGATCGAATCATAAATGTTTCCTTATTTCCAAATATAAACTTTAGTGACAACGAAGGATTTAATTTCAACATAATTAAATTTTTTTTTATAAACATGTTTTGGAAATATTCCCGGTCAGGGGAAATTCCTAGTAATTAAACATTATGTTAAAATCTACCATAGCCAATGTGGAATCTACCAGAAAGCTCCGTAAAATGCATGCCTTGACTGCGAAATGTCGAATACAAACCGGTCCGATTGTCGACCATTAGGAAGAAAAGCAGCTGGAGACAAGGCGGGCGCAAGAATTCGCATAATGATGTTTGTGGAGGGCGCGGGGCCGGGTCGCATTAGCCAGTCGGCCTGGCGAACGAGCGAGAGCGGGCGGGGACTGGTGGCGCCGCCCCGGGCGCTTGCACGCAGCGGCACCAAGTGGCAGCACCTGCGCTCCCCCCATCCACATCCCCACCCGCGGGGAGGTGCAGGGCGAAGGGCGGCCCGCGAGGGCGGGCGTGTGTTCAAAGGGCCAAGGCGGGGCGGACTGCGCTGTAGAGACGCTGCCTCCCGTCGCCTTCCATGTCGCTCACAAAGGAACGTGCGACAGGGTCCTTAATTGCAGGGCGAGGCCAGATCACAAGGAGAGACGCGCAGGGCAGGGCCGGGCCGGGCTGGGCAGGGCCGGGCCAGGTCGGGCCCTAGCGTCCTCCAGCCCTTCACCCGCGGGCCCGCCCTACCACTCCCCGCTCAGAAGCCGTTTGAAAATTAATGGCGCCAAGAGTGCCCTTTCTAGGTCGCGAATTGCCTCCGCACGGACCTGCCCTTTTACTTGGCCGGTGGGGTTGCGGGCGAGGGGTGCGGGCGGGGCGGGACGCCGCACGAGCCGTTTTGGCGCCCCCACCAAACAAAGTGCCCGCCAATTTTTGACCGTAAGTGGCTTAAACCGCTCGGGCTGCCCCTTTTTTTAGCCGCCGCGCCTTTGAAGGAATGCCCTATACATCCCATTAGGTGGTCGGAAGGACGCGCGCCCTAGAAGCCAGTGTGTGGTCGCTTGATGTTGACGCTCCCCACAACAGAGGAACCCGTGAAGTAAGAAGCACGGGCCGTTTCAGTGAACGTTCTTTGTATAAAACAATTTTGAGAGCACTCTTGGTGCCTCGAGATGTTGAAATGTAGCCCTTGTGCTATTTTACACGTGCTCTTTGTACACGTTGATCTCCGCCATTCCCATCTGTTATTACATTTAAATGACCGTGACTCTGTAAAATACCACAATTAGGTCATTAGTATCGAATTACTTGCTTTTACATTGAGAATATAAATTTTTCAAATTTGTAGGGAACGTAGGAGATGGAAGATATTTTTTTCAAAGAACATATGGTGGCAATTGTATATAACAAACTTATAGCGAGACGTGACTTACAACCAAGTTACACACACGTATGCAGTATTGAACGTTGGGCGCTTGATTTTAGGCATCTAATCCTGTTCTGGTGTTCGGCGAATACCCAAAATCTTTGAATGAGACATGACGTGCACCTGACAAACGTCGGTGTAGAATTAGTTGCCAACCGATTAGGGGCGCGAGGTTTATACTTGCTTATAAGTAACTCTTAAATATAACACTGAAAGTTTGCAAAATTTATTCTTAACCATCCTCTAATACTGGTTACACAAATGATGCTCAATTGTACATTTCGAACATAATATCCTTATAACAAATATTATACCGTCATCTCGGCAAAAATATTGCAAAACATAGAACAAAACATTTTAATAGCAATTCTTAATATTTATCAAAAGTGTACTTCTCTTCTGAATTGCAAAAGTGGAAACAGTTTTGTTTATTAATGCAAAATTCGCAAATAAAAAAAATTGTGCAACAGCATTCTCCGGAATGGATTTTGTTCGCTTTATTGGAAAAACTTAAAAATAGAAAACACTTTATAACTACAGTATATACTATTAAAACAATTAGAATTCTAATGGAGACTCTTTATAACGACTTCAGATCGAACCTTGTGGAGCCCCAGTGGGTAGCGACCCATGAGAACGGACCGTTGCGCGGGCAAAGGAAGCTAATCGCTGGGCGACGCGGGACGGTTTGACGCGGGCGGTTTATCGAGCCATCGGCGCGGGGCTTTCGCGCCGTCTGCGTCCGCCCGCGCGGCCTGCTTTTTACGCTGCCCGATATTTACGAGAAAAGCGTCGAGGACCGGCCCGAGGGTTGCTGCTCGGCAGAGCCACCAGACGAAGCGCAGGCGCTGGTGGAAGGACGTCTGCGAGGCGGCTGGCGGCAATGGGTGGTTGGCTCCCTTTCGCGGGATAAGCAATTGAGCCGGTGCACTCATAACTATTCTGTTTTTTTTGTAGCAATAAAAAAATGGTGGTGGGTAGAGGTGAACATAATTTTTATTATATTATTTCATTATTGAAATTTAACATCTGATATATCTCCACATTTATGCATTTGCATAAAACTGTAAAAAAGTTCATTTCAATTTTTACTTTCGCGACTTACTTTGTAAGAAGAAAAAGTATCCTAATAGTAAGCCGAAAAACGACTATTTTTCCACTAACGGGCCATGATTACGAAAAATTGGTTAAATATTGTTTCTATGTGTAGTAAATTTCTTCCTAACTCATTGTGTAGTCGGAATCCATGTTTTGTGGGACTTTTATACCAAAATATCGATTGACAGAAAAGAGTATGTCTGTTAGTCCGTATGTCTGTGGTCAACGCTAGCACCTAAATCTTTCAAATTATTTTATCCAAAAATGATATCCCTGAGAGATAAGAACGAATTCAATTCCCTGTGAGTTTGAAACGAATATTTGGATGTGTTAGGGTACTTGAAGCCTCAACATTTTCAATTTTGTTTTAAAATGACACTGTAATTTTTCTGTCTTAACGGTTGTCGGATAGCGTTAAGAATTCTTAAAAGAATGGCGTAGGTCTCATATTCTTAAAATTCCCGATTTGTGGAAAATTGCAAAATTTGAAAATTTTTTCATCGGATTCCTATAACCTAAATTTTTAAATTAGATTATTTCTTTAATAAATTCTATTCTTTAAGACAAAAAATAATATCGCAAAAGTACAGATTTGATGATAAATTTTCTAGTTCATAAATCTTTATAAAATCAGATCCTTAAAAATGTTTTAAATAGTTTAAAAAAGACTAATTTTCGTGTAATTTCAGCTTGTAGTTAATGCAGCATATACGAAAACTAACTTTTTTAAAGAACGACCCCAAATATTTGCTTTAAATTTTTCTCGCGTATAGCTCAAAGGACGCTTAATTATGATAGAGGTATATTTTTCGTTAAACTTTTTGAATTATGTCCTAAGTATTTTAATGAATTATTAACTTGAGAATTTATTTTATTCGGTTGATTTTTGACGAATTAACTCTAATTATACTGTTATAAAATGCCTTTTAGCTCAAGTGTTTAAAGAGGAACTTTTAGAACCCCGTGCATGTCATAATTTTATTAGTAATTGTCTGAAAAAAGTGTTATAAAAACTGTTAAATGACATACTTGGCAAAGAAAATATATTAGTTTATTTGATGCCTACTTATGAATTGTAAAAAACATTGTAAAAAAAAATTAAACATTGATTTAAAATAAAATATATAAAAAATAAATTATAATTTTAATATCATCGAAGACCTGGAAAAGCTAATGAATATTGAATGAATATATGAATCAACATGCATTTTATGAAAATATCTTTTATCATACTTCAATAAACATTTCACTAAACTCTATAACACCAATATGTATTTTGCTTATCACTGCATTAAACTGATTGTTTTAGTGTTTCATTATTGTCTACTAAGTTCGTAAATTATTCTCTTGCTGTATACACAATTTTAGTTCTAGTCTGATTTTATTCTCGAATAGGAATGAGATGAATGTCATGCCCTCGAGAAAATTTAAGAGTCCAAAGGATGCCCATGCAGTTATGTACTCGAGTCGTATTACTCCAAAACATTGAGTAGTGGCGAAATTTTAATAGAGGATGCTATTCAAATCTCGCCCGCCCAACAACAAAAACATCGAGTAATTTTCTCCTTCGTGAATAAGCCCCGCCCTTTTAATTCCTAATATTCACGTCTGTTCTACATCGTTGTACCGAAACGAGAAATAAAACCGGAGTTGCAGAACAAGCTCGTGGACTTGTAACCTAGCATGTAGTCGTGAAGCAAAACAACTTTAAAATGAAAAACAAAAAAAGTTTTAAACATATTGTTGAATAATCAACAAAGCTGTCTCGAGTACAACCGGTCATTACCGGTCGTACGCACTTCAAATGCTTATTGAAAATCGTATAAATGAGAACAGGAAACGCATCTTCTACCCAATTAATTGGTTAATTGATTATTAAAATATACGTGAGTATGCCTGTTTCTATATCTGTATGTTAAGAATCTTATTTACAAAGCAAATGAGATCCTAGTATTTGAACGTTTTGGTTATTTACTATAATTGAACATGAATAACATTGTACATTATGAAGAGTCGAAAAAAGATTCATTTACAATAGTTACCTCTTTCATATTTGTAATTTATCAAGTGTATAATTTGCTCAGTAAAAATAAAATAGTCATAACAAAAAAAATGTTTCTTTCAGAAAACTGGCATTTGAAGATTGATTGCGTCGACTTCAAAAAATCGAAAAGGGAGATTATGCATTCATAGATTTTGATGCTGTCATCTCATATTTGACACTCGTGTTGTGATTATATAAAGAAATATTGCATAAAGTGACACAAATAAAAATGACTCCATTTTAGTAATTATGCTCTTGCATAAAATCATTGAAATATGAGAGCTTTAAGAATAATGCAATAAGAGGTTCAGAAAACTAATGATACGTTTTCTAACCTAACTTGTATTTAGATCACTGAAAATTACACAAAATTCATTGCTAGATGTTGCCATCAGATAATAGAGAAATATCTAAAATTACCATCGTTTTATTAAGAAATGTTTTATTTATACTTCATAAGATATAATAACTGCCAAAATAGTAGCATGCCATGTGCATCTATTTAGTAATCGCAATTCTATTCATGACTGTTAGATCAAGAAATTGCGCATCTTCAGAGCTACTCGAAAACCGTGCGTTTAATTACAGAGATTTGCGTGGCGTTCAACTGCACGAAACTATGACTAATTTAGCTCACGCCGTCATCAATTTAACGAGCTGCAGCTTACATAAAACATCGAGAATATCCGAGATGGAGAGTTTTGGCACCGCTTCAGGAGTCGAGTCCGTAATTACTGACAAGACACATCGCCTCGCGAATATCTTTCCGCGTTCATTGGCGCAATGAAACATTTTCCCGAGGCCGCCTCCCTTCCTACCCAGCTTTTTGCACGCGAAGCATTAAGCGCGAGGACACGAGGATGTGAACAAATCTCCTACACTTCCCAAGTAAAACGTGTTTAACGAACGAGCTTGAAGTCTGCTAAGTGTGTCAAGTGTGCTACGTTAATTATGGAGCATTTCGAAAAATTGGATTCTTTTGTATAGATTTGCTGGTGAGAAGTTGCTGGAATTGAAACAAGCAATTCAAATTAATATCACCTGTACTTACTCGTATACGTGCGTGTGTACGTATACGTGAAATAAACGTTTTGGGGTTCCCTAATATTCAAGTCTTTTCGTCTGCCCGTCTCTGTTCATCCGTCTCTCTACCACTGTCAATTTGAAACGAATTCTTTGAATTTTGGGAGTGATCCATTTGAAGCACCTTGAACATTTTCAAATTTTCATAAAATAACTTATTTTTTCATTATATTTTCTTGCTAGAAAAGAGTGAAATAAACTTATAAAAATTGCATTCGACCGTTTTTTCTGGGTTAAGCCTGAATTTTCGAAAATGGAAAACTTTGAAACTTATTGGACTTCGTCGTGCATCTTCATTATTGAAGATAGATAATGCTGTTCATTGAGGAGCTGTTCGCAGAAAATGTTCTTCGAGATCAGTACCGCGATAGTACCTGGTAAGTTGCGTAGGTACCGATAGACCAGAAAATCTATAACAGACTCAAGAGAATAGGAAACTAACAAGTATAAGAATGTCTGTGATGTTCTGTAGCGCCACTACTTATTTTCTCGCATACTACTTACATAGTAATGCTACTACTTACATAGTGATGCTGAGTTTTTTCGAAAGAAAAACTTCTTTTGTGGCTCCCTGATACCGAAAACGTCTGTCATTTTTGTTTCTATACAATGTAGAAAATAACTTCCTCTAATATATTGCGTAGTCAGGATCCACTGTTTGTAGATTGTTGATACCGAGAAACTTGTTTACGGCGAAACGTGTGTGTACAGTGGGTTGCCAAGTTACGAGTATTAGGGACTGTACTCATATTTATGTAATTTGTTGTTCAATTTTTTTTGAGTAAAGGATATGGTTTCGATAAGATTTGTAGTAGTACTGTTATCATTACTATTGCCTTCAATTATTGGTAACACTGGATATCTGCGTTATTTAAGAATTAAGTGATATTACTTCTTATTCAGTTGAAGTTTATTGAAAACTGCTGATATAATGAGGACATACAAATTATATTTTGCATGTTTTTCTTTTTCAAAATAATAAAAACGGATGTATTTTTCCTTACGTATTGTATTAAGTATTTTTCTTTACTATTACTAAGTTTATGAGTGAATTCGATTTAGTTTTCAACGTAACGTCACAACATAGAAGTTTTTCTTTATTGGTGGGTTAAGGCTTCAGATATGTCCTTAAGCAAAATAAGAGAAATACAAACACTATTACCTCACTCCACACCTTTACAGAGAGATATATCAACTATTGCAAGTGTTTCGAAAATTTTCGTTAACAGAATAAAAGTAAAAATTGATCAGAACAAATCCCTGGAAGTATGCCGTGTGGCTAAATGTGGCAGGAAAAGGATCACCTGTCTTCATACCGATATATAATCATATATGCCTCAAAAATCGTGGAAAGAGTGTTGGCTGTCTGACTACAATGATAAACGCCAAGGGAGTAACAGTTTCCAAAAGGACAGTACAGAGACGGTTAGCAGAATAGAGCCTGATCGATCGTCGTCATATAAAAAAATAATTACTTTTTTTAAAAAAAGTCTCTCCCAGGCTAGGAAGAAGAAGCGACTGCGAAGGGCCAGACATCACTGAAATATGACTCTTGCAGGCTGGAGTCAAGTGATTCAACCTTTTTGTATTTTTAAATCGGTAGTTCTTTTGATCAGTGATACTTTTTGTAATATTTTACGGGTATGCTTCCCTGACGAATCAACGTTTCAGATTTTGGCCCACTAAATTTCGAAGACACCCTGAAGAAAGTACCATTCAGACTACCTAGTTGAGAGGGTAATACACCCAGTTAGTGTCATGGAGTGGTCTACAATCTCTGGGACAGGTGTGTGGGGCCCATATACAGAATGTCCGAAGAGGAAACGTCGAAAATTCGAAAATAAGCTTTTAATACAATTTTAAGCATATTTTGTCTAATATACTACTTGGATATTCTGAATGGCAGTGTCGCAATAAATACTCAAAAGTTGCTTTAAAAAATTCTTTCTAGGCACAAAATTGCATTGTCAAAACATAGAAACAATTCAGAAACATTTAAGTTGTTTATTATTTACAAAAGAAATGAATATATTTGTTCAGAAAGAAAAATTAATCAAGAAATAAAAAAGCACCGAATTTACACAGTTCGACTGTGTTTTACGCTGCTTGTTTTACGACGGCAAGATCAGTAAAAGCGAATACTAAAAACTCGGCTACTGTTACAGCTCAAAGAATGGTGATTGTGTCCTAGTGATTAAGAGTACATTTTTGTTCACTATTCAGGACAGTGCCACAAAGTCCGGAGTATTACTGTATTCTTGCAAGAAAAAGATTACCGTTTTCCCCTGGCCGGGGAACTCATCAGACATGAACCCTATAGAGACATGTGGGAACTCACCAAATGGCCGATCGCCAAGCTAATGATTACCACCAAGAGCCAGTTAATTGAAATTCTCAACAAAGAATGGCACCACACTATTGAACTGCAACAAAATGACAATGCCGGTATACAGAGCGTGCATCGAAACATTGAAGTTATAATTGCATCAAATGGTGGCGTCACTAAATACTAGTAATGATTTTACCTAAAACTGTTTTTACATAAATATATTATTGTTTTTATGCTTCTTATAATACACTCTTTTATAAAAAGTACCAATGAGATCAAAAACAAATAATTTGTTTGTAAAATGCAGTTAAACTATAAAACAAAAATGTAAGTCTTGTCACTAATAATTTAGCCACCTACTGTATGTTTACGTAGATCTGTGAACAACGATAGAAACTAAACTTTCAAAATTTTTTCAGGTACAATTTTAGTTGAACACTGAGTTTTTGAAAACTCCAAAGATAAATTTTTTGCGCCACCCTACACTTACATAATTGAAGATAGAGTTTTTTCTTAATTAAATCTTTTCTTTAATTTCTTAATTAAATCTTTAAATGAGGTCAGGTACGATTATCACAAAATATGAGTAACTTTTGTGTAATTTTGCAAGAAATGAAGACAATTTTAAAAACAAGATTTTTTCCAAGACGGCTCCAAATGTTTTCTTAATTTCTTTCATTTATTACAAAGGCACCTTATAAAAATGGATCCGGTCCCATTTTTATTGAACTCTCTAAATTTTCGTACCTCATAAAGGTTACAAGTAATGTGAAAAAGTATGTATCATGGCTTAGCTGTCCCCATCAATTCTGCTGGTAAAGTTGAACTGGTGATCTAGTTTTTTTATTCTTTTTGGCATTTGCATTCTTTTGTTGTAATGCATTTTGAATCGTTTGCTTGATAACACGTTTGCGCAAATGTAAATCGAACCAATTTTCCTTGTGACAAGCTTGCGTTTTATATCCGCGACAGCTGTTTAGTAATCAAATCTGTTCTACTGCAGACACTAGTTTTTCAGCTAGGTCGTATTCGGACGCTCTCTATAGGAGAATTCTAGTGGCCGTCTGCTCTGAGCGGTAGTTTTCCGTGATTTCTCCGATCAACACCAGGCGAATGCCGAAACAGTACCCTAACAAACGAGTCGCGAACCGCGCGCGATCTTTGCTTCCTCTTCCTTGTTCTATTCTCTCTCCTTACACACACACACACATACTTACACTACCACATATTCCGGAAGACCGGTCGGGAGCTTAAAGCTTGTCCCGGCTAGGGCGATGCCCTGCTGGTGGGAGAGCCCTGGCTAGCCGACTGTAGGTCGGCGCCGGATCCCCGGATCCAGCGAGGGAGATCACCACCTCCCGAGGAAAAACATGCACTGCACTTACGGGACTAATTATCTAAGCTGTTGACGCGCCCGGAATCACTGACCAACCAATCCATAACGTCACCTTCAGCTACTGAATGTTGCTGGGCGGGGCTATCGGGTGAGAGAATGTTAGATGGCAGCGATTGCGCTACTCTCTCTATCGGAAGACACATGATACATTATGATACATTTCCTCTGGAGATGGCTTGCGGTAAAGTGATAGAAAACCGCATTAGAAGCGGCAAATTCAAAATGGAAATTAAAGCGACATTGCGCCTATATAGCATCTGAAGTATTAAATATATCCTGCATGAAGACATACTCCCGTTAAGAAAGTCATATCTCATCTTCTTACAGAAAAATGCGTGTATAATTTTTTGGGGCCCAAATATGGTCCGACAGAGAAACGTAGGACGGGTAAGGAAAGGCGGGGCCAAGTTAATAAATGCAAATAAATACTCGGACAATGCTGTGTTTATTTAGCAAATTGTGAATAAAGCAAAGTAAAGTAAATAAAAGTAAAAATACATTGAAACTAATTTTTAGTACGATGCACTTTAGTCGTCTGCGACAGTAATAGAACAGGTGACTTGAATACATTTAGTGCACGCTCATATACTGGCCATGTACAACAGTTACTCGCTAGATTATTTTAAAACAAATACATTCTTGTTCTATTACTTCAATTATTGCAAAATGTATACTGCTAAAAATAATGGAATTATGAGATAATTTAAAGTAAGAATTATTAATACATTAGTATTTATAACTATGTTATATTTTCTCTAGAAAGTTAATATGTTCATTTGAATGAGGCTTCACGGCGTATTTGCCGGTTCTCGCTCCAACTGACCCCCCGAGGCTAAATTCTGGGAAACAGAATTTCCCTTAGGATGTGAAACGCTGTTTGAACTTCCTGGAGACTCTGTTTGGAAATGCCAGGTCAAATCTCTCTTTATTTGTGTTTTCATCCTTTTGGTGAAAATATTTCTTTTGCTTTCGTTAACATTCAATTCGATTTTTTCAGCTTCTAAATTTCTGGGAAGAAGGTTTTTAATTCTTTGATAACTGATTTCAGCGTCATTTCGTTCTCTTAATTTTGGAACTCGTCGTGCGGTTTCAATTTTAAAGACATATTAAATGAAACATTGGAAATAAGAGATGAAAAAACCTTGCTAAAAATATAAATTATGAAGCGCAATTTCTGCATAGATTGACGAACATACAAGGAATGAATCCATTGGTGGAGGAATAGCAGTCACCGACCCTGCAAAGCCACCGGTCGTCCCTCAAGCCTTATTCGTCCGCAATAAACTACAAACTAATTCAATGCAGTGGAGTTGGTACGAGTAGTTTTCAACTGCAGGAACGAGCAGCTTCGCGGCGTACGATGAAAATGGCGACGTTTAATCCGGGAGGGACAAGGGCGCTTGTGCGAATGCAGACCGCGACAAGTGCGGGCTCGCGGCACGGATTGTCCGCAGCGCCGGCGGCCGCAAACGGCTCGACGCAGGGCCTTTACGACCAGCCACCGCGGAGTCCGTACCCCGCGCCATTCCGACCCGCGCCACCTCGCTCCGTGCTTCCCCCGCCCCACGGGCCCCCGCCACTCCACCTCGCGTCGTCCCGCCTTGCGGCGCCGCCCTCTGCGCCTCGATCTGCCACGCAGCAGCCTGCACCAGATATTCTGGACAAGTCTTTCAGCGCCTGCCTCTTTCTGCTCTATCCCCTTTCTGCGCCATCCTCTTTCTGCACCATCCCCTCCTTCCTTCTTCTTCCCTTTTCCCCTCACCTCTCTTTTGCGCCATCCTCTTCCTTCACTAGCCCATCTCCTATCTTCCACCAGACCATCTTCTTTCCTCTCTCCTTTCTTCACTATCCCCTTTCTGCGCCAGCCCCTTTCTTCACCAACCCATCTCTGCACCATCCTCTTTCATCACTATCCCTTTCTGCGCCAGCACCTTTCTTCACCATCCCTTTTTATGCCATCCCCTTTCTATCCTATCCCCTTTCTGCGCCGTCCCCTCTGTGCACTCCCTTTTTCTGCGCCAGTCCCTTCTTAATGTGCGAAGTGAAGTGTATTGGGGATGAAAAAAAGTCATGTCAACTTGCATATAGAAAGTTGAAATCTCAACTTGTTCTACGGTTTAAAGTTAACAAAGAAAGACGAATGATAATGAAAATATTAGTATTGTTGATTCTAGTTTATCCGAAGCATGAACAACATTAATATTTTTCTCTGATATACTTTTGGAAGTTCTAATTTAGAATAGTTTCTCTCTTTGTTTCTAAAATTAATGTTCAATTGTCTAAAAAAATTGCAAGCTATTTATAAATAATTTTGCAATATGAATCTTGATTATTCTATTTTTTAATACAAACATGTTTGCTTTCATCAGGTACAAACTTATGGGAGAAAATTTCGTGCGTGGGGTTATTCTTCTTCTATATTCAATTTACATTAGAAAGTTTACAGAGTGTAGTATTCCTCAGTAGAAAATTAAGGCGTGAAAATTATTCAGACAAACATATATTCACAGCAGCGGATTCAAACAGATGATTTTTAATGAAAATAACTTCTACTTGTTATGCATATTTAAAGGGTTATCGTGTATCATGTTTCAAATAGAATAACTCGAGAAGAATTCAAGCAGAAGTTAGAAACAAGGATTTCATCAGTCAACGACAGAGCTTGTCAAGTTCTCACTGAAGAGTTTAGGAATTCAATAATAACATTGCATCTGCGGAACATCGCATTCCTTTCCCATTTCAACAAATTACGTGTTCCAAAATTGTTGGCAATTTCTTAGCCAGATGTATCCTTCACCTTCCGAGATAAGAACCACCCATAAGTCAACAAAATTGGAAATTCGTAAGTTTAATTTATAGAAATTGAACTTCAGTGTTGTAAGGGTATTTAATCTAAAATTTACGCAAGTTTTCGAGGCCCTGTCAACAGTTATTATCGTGTGTACGATCTGCGAGGCAGCTGTTGCCCCCTGAGGTTCGAGAAGCCACTTTCATTTTTCATGCTATGAAGCCTCCTGCGCCGTTAGGGTGCAGCACCGTCGGCGGCGTTCCGCAAAGTAATCCGCCTCATCTTAATTATTAGCCACATAGTTGCCGTAACTCGGAGCCAACGATGTAGGCAATAAATTTCATATAATTACAAGGCGGTCTGAAGGAAGACTTACGTCTTGACTACATTTTCTTTTAGTTCGAAATATTTTTTCGCAGCATTTGAATTTCCCTTGCACTATACTTTGTTTACTGTAATGGCAGTGGAGAAAATATTAATACAATCTGCCCTGTTTAGCATACAAAGGAAAAATTTCACGTAATATTAATTTTTATTTTATTTTGAGTATGGTAAAAATTTGGAGAAGCTGTAATTTCTAACAGCAAATAAATATTTAATATTTGGGATGTAATTGGGGTAATTGTAAAATGAAGGTAAGTGTAGATAAATCAAATAAAAATATAGTAAATTGATTAAAAATGCGTAGTTTAAGTCTTCTGCTTTCAAGGGACATAAGAATATCTTTTTTTAAAAATTAAAAATTTTTGGGCATGTAATTGGGGTAATTGTAATTCTGTTCGGCCGAAAATTCGTTAATAATACATTGCAACGAGCATTGTTTTCAATGAAAAAAGCATTGCAAAAAGGAATTAATTTTGGAAACAAATCTAAAAACATATATTATGTAATTATCATCAAACATGAAAAACCCTAGAAAACCTGTGGATGAATGAGACATTAACGTTCTTAAGGATAGTTACAACTCGTTCTGACGACGAAGAATATTCGAGTATTGCCCTAATTAAATTGCTTCCTTCTTTCCCGTCTCAAAACACTGGCCGGGCTGGAAGTGAGCAATGCCTTCTGAAGTGTTCAAGAGTGAAAGGGCAGTGACTGGGAAGTGAGCGTGAGGGAAACCTGACCACGTGATTCAGTCGGATGACTCCCTTTGCCGGAGGGAATGTAAGACGAAGCCGAGAGCCAGGGCAGGACGACGTGACGCAGTGACGTCGTAAGGAAAAGAAGTAAAAAGCTGGAGGGGAGAGGAGAGAAGACGAAAAATAAAATTGTGTGTGTTTGCGCGTAAGCGCACTGTGTGTATGTATTTATATATACGGGTATGTGAGAAAGAGAGTTAAGAAGAGAGTGAATGCGTGGGAAAGAGTGAGAAAGATAAACATAGCAAAGGTGGAGAAGGAAGACGAAGGGAATGAAAACAACAAATAGGGGAGCAAAGTGAAAAAAAAAAAGAACCATCACATAAAAAGCAGGGAAGAAAAATGATCGAAGAGGGGCGACGGAGATCCTGAGACAGCATCGTATCAGGAGCAGAACGGAGGGCCGTGGCAGCCCAGAGGTCCCGAGCGGCTGATTCGCGCGGGGGCGTGGGCGGTGTGTGTGTGTGGGGGGGGATCCCCCTCGCCAACAATCCGAAGCGCGCGCTGCCGGACATTCCGAAGTGGCCCCGCGCCGCCCAGCCGGCCGCCCAAACACTTCATAAATTAAAAGCTCCCCTTTATTCGCGCCCCGCCCCCACCGGCGTCCAACTTGCCTCGCACCGGCGTCGCGCGCCCCGGCCTGCTCCCCGACCCGGTGCGGCGTGCCTCGGCTCCCCGAGCAAGAAGGTGGGCGTCTCTCGCGGCCACTCGGACGGGGTCGAGGTGTGAAAAGTGAAATATCCCGCGCACGTCCCTCCCTTTTGGTGTGTTTTGAGAAAGGAGTTGTGTTGGTGCTATTGCGTTGGGATGCCGGTTTTATATATGATTTTAATATTGTGGGTAAACATATTTTTCGTAAATGAGAGAAAATTAATATCGAAGCTAGTTGTAATTTATACGGTTGTTGAGAGTTAAAACTTTCCATGACAGATGTTTTTATACGTTGCATATCGACATAATATTACTGCGAATAATGGAAACTATAATATGCAATCGTATTTCTTTGAATGTAATGTACTGTATTTTCAATCACGAATTCATAGTTTTGTTCGTGTAATTATTACTAATTTACAATGTGATGTTGTGAGACTCCAAATTTGCTGTGTTGTTTAGTAATTGTCGTATTATCCTCCTTGCTCGTCGACAGGATTTCCGGTGATTAAAAATTTATATTTTTGTAATGTCCGTAATATATTTAATAATTTCCATTATTTTAATATAGTGTGATAACATTTTTATTTCATCACGTACGTATTATTTGCTCCTTTATTTAAGAATAAAGGATAGGTAAGCTTATTTAATTGCAAAAACTTTGACCGCGGAATTAGATGATTTATTGGAAATTATTTCACTGAAGTAGAGAGTTTTGGGCTAAGGTGTTATCATATAAAATATGATGCATTGAGACAAAATATGAAAGTTTTGTTAATATAAAAAAGAACAGACATCTACTCATATATTCAAAAGAATACAATGTGCAAAATATATTATAAGTATTCAAAACATTTAAGATGTAATGATAATGAAATGTTAATTCATCGTCTTCAAAACAAATACAGATGCAGTAATAACGTGTTTTGTAATACAGAACTGTGTTATCAAATTAAACCGAAACTAAAAAGCCACTCTTAGCGGCTGGCGTCTGTTTAAAATTTAACATTACTGTTTAAAAGCCATCGGTTGGCTCACGGAAAAATTGCTATTTTTCTGAGGTGGTTCCTGGTTCGTTTTGTGAGGCGGCGGGGGCAAAAATGAAGCTGTAGTTTTCCAATACGAACAGCCTCAGTTTATGAAACTGCTAACTATGTAAAGCTCAGGCAGGGCAAATAAACTAGGTATGGTGATGGGAATACCTCATGGATGCCACTCATCTCCCTTACTCCCAGGCGTGGATAAGAAATACAAACCGGATCCAGAATTGGGAACACTACTGAGTGGTAAAAGTGCGATTAATCCGTCCCAAAATGTCAAATATATATATATATATATATAGAGAGAGAGAGAGAGAGAGGAGAACTTGTCAATCCGTGTCGCAATGGAAAGACGAGGGCGTTACTAATGCCCGTGCACCATAAAGGCACTTGCTTGTGGCGCTGACACCCTGCCAGCAGTTCCGTTGTTTGGTTCCGATTGATTAGTGATTTCAGGCGCGTCAACGGCTGAAGTCATTATCCTCGTAAGTGTTGTTCATGCGTTTTACTCGGGTTATGGCGGTGATCTTCCTCGGCTGGATGGTGACATTCGGCTCCGACTTACACGACGGCTAACGGGGTTTCCCCAACCAGGTATCTCCCAACAGTGAGGCATCGCTCGAGATGGGACAAGCTTTCAGCTCCTGATTGACCTCCCGACATTTGTGGTAGAGTAGTGCTTGTAGTAGTAGTGTAAATGTGTGTAAGGTGAGAGGATAAGACGAGGAAGGAGATGGAAAGATCGCGCGGGGTCGTGACCCGTTTGTTAGAGTACTCCTCCGGCATTCACCTGGTGTTTATCGGAGAAACCACTGAAAACTATCCATCAGAGCAGCCAGCCGCTAGAATTCTCCTCGAGACATTGTTAAATTTGACCTAGCCATGAAGCTATTTCCGAAAATCCTGCCACCGTCGGGACTCGAAACTTAGAACTACCCGGTCAGACACACTGCAGTGACATCAATGAGCCTCCTAAGCCGGTGAAAGACGAGGACGGTACCGGAGGCTATCCACCACGCAAGGCTTGCGCCAGCTGCCTGACAGCGGCTCGTTGTTCGGTTCCGACCAAGGCACGCGCGAGAAGCGGGGCGGGCGGCTAGCTGCTTGTGACGAGCTCAGCTCGCTCGTAACTCACGCATACCGGTTAATTAGAACGGCGCGGCCGGCGCGCGCCGGGGACCGCTCTGCCAGATGGATTGCCCTCCGCCCCGCCGCGCCCCGCGCGACGCGTTGGTGCCTGCGGCAGTTCGCTCCCAGAATGCGCTGCCCCGGGTCCTCCTCGGCGACAGTAGCCCCGCGGCCCACGGGTGGGCACCTGTTCTCCGCTGGAGGAGTGCGCGTGTCATTGTCTCGCTCACGAGCTTAATGAAATACGCAAATACGTTGGAAGTCGACATGCAAATGAGCGTTTAAGGAAGGTGATAAATGAAACTATCCACGATGACTACACGTAATGAGAATGGACGTACTAATGAAAATGGACTTTTATAATACTTTCTCAACAACCACCCATGTAGAAGATACAGAAACAACCAAATATATTAGGGTTGTACCAAACACAGTAACCCCAACTTTTTTTATCCAAAACGTTTTGAAGGATTTCTTGGAGAGTACAAACAAAGAAATGGTAAAATGTACTTATTTCAAAATTTTTATGTTAGATGGTAGGAAAAGAACATTAATACGAAACAAATTTTTGGTTGTGTAAATTTTAAACATGTGTGATTAGAATGATTATGAAAAAATATTTGATTTGTGACAAGCTGAGTTGTATTTATTAATGTAATCGTAAATTTTAATACACGTAATTCATTAAAAGATGGAACTTTGAGTTTTTGTTACATATTACATTCTCTTTTCAACACCCCTGCTAAATATTCTAAGGTTTACCTTATATTTCGACCTTCTCTTTTGACCTTATGTTCTCGAGGGTGATGTACTCCAGGCTGTTGGGACTCACCTCAATCAAGACTTTCTCCTGTACTCTCTTCTTAAGTCGACGGCAGCGAGGTGCTACCGCATACGAGGTCGCGTGCATCTCACCACTTAGTAAATTAAAACCTCTTCCCGCACCTCCGCCAACCTCTTTCAAAATCTCTATGCATCTTACCAACATTGCCGCTTTCTCTGTAACAATTCTGATCGTGAGGTCCTAGGGTTTGAGACCTGAAGGAGACGGGTTGACGGCACTAGCTCTATAGCTACGTTGGAATAAATCGCTTTCTGGAGGAGAATTCTAGCGGCCGGCGATTTCTATCGTGATTTTCTGTGGTTTCTCCAATCAACATCTGGTAAATGACTGATTAGTACCTTAACAAACGGGACACAGGAGATGCACTATCTATCCTTCCCCTTCCTCGTCCCATTCTCTCTTCTTATACACACATTTTACTTATATACAATACATGCACTTCACTACCACTCATGTTGAGAGACCAGTCGGAAACCAAGAGCTCAACCACCAAGAACCAATCAGCTCAAGGGATATGCCTGGCGCGGATATTCCCCGCAAGCAAACTGAGCAATAGGTTGGCGACGGAGACCATCACCCAGTGGAAACGGAATCACCGCCACCTTCCGGGATTATACATCCACACCACAAGCGGAACTAATGACCACAGCAGTAGACGTGCCCAAAACGTCAATCCAATCAATCAACTTACGCATTGTCTAGTCTTTTTCAGTATCTCCTAACCCCTCCGAGCTCGTCTCTGCTTCTTCCAACTGTTAATTAATTTGATTAAATTAATATTTGAGCGTAACTTGTAACAAGTAACAGTTTATTGTCGTGTTGAATAATACCATGTGAATATTTCTGTAACAGTACAATTCGATCAGCTATCACTCTCTTTGGGAACTAGAATCAATAAGCCGCAGGTACCCTGGAAACTCAGATTATTGTTACATTGTTGCATGAAGTAAACACATTAAATTTTCACGACATGCGTGTTTAATAATATAATAACCTCAATGTTTTTCACTCTTCCCGAGTCTCTGCGACACATCCTGCCTCGTACTTGGCTGTTCCGCTCGCCGCCGCCCACGTCTTTACTGCTGTGATAATTATGGGTATTGTCTTTTCCGTTACTGGGCCGTTCGCATTTACCGAGTTTATAGTTCCTGCCACTTCTGCCGCCTTTGTCATTTTTTTGATTGTTATAAGCTACGGATGTGTTTGACATTTCTTGTTCATTTTCTAAATTGCTATTTTGCAATTTGATCTTATGTTTTTTTTCCTTGTAATTGCTACAAAAGTTCCCGTTGTATATTAGTGTACCGTTGGCGTTACCAGTGTCATTTTGGCTGGAACTATTACTTCTGTCAAATACTCCCCACTTTCTTGCATTAGTAAGATTCCATTACAATATATTTTACATTCCCACATTCGAAATTATTATTTTTTTGGCTCTCTGTTTGCTTGGAAATCATTTCTAACCTTAATCTTTGTTAGACACCTAAGCGTTCGTGTTCTTCAGGTCATAATTTGTCAAATTTCCTATGTTTCTGGTAACGACTTTGTTTTCGCTCCGTCATATCTGTGTATGGGTGTATTTTACGCAATTCGAATCCTACACATTCGTCTTCATCCTTTTCTTCTTCCTCTTCCCTTGTGGTTTATCAATCTGCTTCCGACCTACATCCCTCTCGCGATTGTTGCGAACCTTCGCTCCGCTCTTGACCCACTTCTACCTCCGAGAGAGGGCATCAGTGCTACCACTTCGTGGCTCCAGCAAACCAGCCAAGCTGCTCGCTTATCTTCATTGCTAAGAGACATCTTAGATATCCTCGCTGTCACATCGATCGCGGTAGCTCTCGCCACCAGCTATTTTGTTCCCGGGGTCCCAGATTTCACCTTCCATTTCCTCTGCCTCATATCCTTTGGCTTCCCTCGCCGCCCGATGTTGCCTCTGCCGCCCCCACCCGCCGCCGGCAGCATGGGAGCCCCGGCGAAAACGCGGAGGGCGCCGAAGAACATTACCGCCCCTGGCGGAGGGTCTCCGTAACTCGGCCCTGGAGGAGACAAAACACACGCGGCGCCCGCTTGGGATGCGCCGCGCGCGTCCCGCCGCGAGGGAGCTGTCGCTTTATCGCGAGATTGGCCGCGCCCTCTACCGCCCTCCGTCGCCCCTCCGCCCCCCCCCGTCGCCCTCCGCCGGCCCCACCCTCGGGAGCCGTGCGCCTCTAGCCTCCCCTCGTACGGTGATGTAGTGCGTCACGTGCAACAAAGGGCCCTAAACGGTTTGCTGCTGAACAGCGTGTCAAATCCGTGAAGTCTCTCCGGCATCGCTGGCATTTGCATCAGTCGGTTTACTTTGTTCAAGGAGGCTTATTGCGTTGCTTGCAATGAACTGCTTTAAGCAGTCAATTCGAAATGGCTCTGGAACAATGTTATTGCGAACTCAGCTAAACGTAGGTGCTCGAAACTTGTAAAATGTTTTGAAGCAGCGCAAACATTTTTCACTTTTAAGGAAAAAAAGAAGAAATTGTAGACATCTATAAAAGCCTAATTATTTTTGTTGGTATTCATATTTTTCATTTCACACCTATTGTTCAGCTATTTACACTACACCAAATCTCCCTTCCCATAATTTGTTGATAAACACGCCGCAAAAACCCATCTCGTTGCTTCTTTAAGAAACCATGCTAGCCATTATTAAAATGACTAGTCTGCTCCTAGGATTAAATTCATAAATTGAGCTGAATAGACGGCATTATTTTAAAATGCTAATTTAATTTAATTATTGATAACTATCGTTTTTGTTGATATTTTTCTCTTGTGTTTAATATTTTCCTTTTAACATCCTGCGTTAGCTGGGCCTAAATATCTGAGGTTAATTTATAAGGAAGAATTTGACATTCAATCCACCAATAATTGTTTATCTTCGAATTAGTGGTGCTCATATTAGCAGACAGTTTTGACGAAGAAGTAACCCGTAACTAGTAAGTATTTGAAAGTACACGGAAGAGTAATTTACTATAAGTAGGAATATGTCGTATGACTTGACTGTAACTATCAGGAAAGCGGTAGAAAGTTACTTCGTAGTATACTACGCGAAGTTACATTTTCAATATTAAATACACAATGTTTTAAGGAAGGAAAAAATGAATAACTTGACAGGAATAAAGAAGATTACTAGGGTTGTGATATAACAAACCGAGCATCTGAACATGAGCCATGAATAATTTTTTGCAATTGCGTTCTTTCTAAGTTGACTATGTATGTTTGTTATACTCTACTTTTGGACCAACATAAACATAATTATATAGAGAAACGGATAGTTGCTATTAACCGCTGGTGTCCGCTAGGATTTAGTCTGCCGTCCCTTAAGGATAATCCGCAACGAAGTAGTTCTAGCTAAAGATGTATGAGTACTCATATTCAATGAAAGGATATTTTTTTACTAATGTTTTTTCTTCCTAGAAGGTGGTATTACAAAAAGTATTGAACAACACACAAATTTGTGCCTTGACGGTTGTAAATGTTGTCTGTCGTCTCAGTGTACAAGCTTCATCCGCATCCGTTACTTCCTTTTCGTCGGCCTAGTTACATTAACTAAAATATTGCACTTATTTTGAGAGGCACATATATTAAAAAAAAATTATCAACAAGGCAGTTCATAAAAATACATTTTTAGAGCAGCCAACAGTAAAAAGCGGTTAGTTTCAGAGCACGAACAGCGTGGTAAAAAGTTCAGGTATTAGGTTCTCTTGGTCTTACAAATTAGATGCTACTAAAATTGAAAGGCGAAGCTCGAATGTTCAGATAAAAGTGTGAATACGCGGATGAAAACACAATACTTTCATCTGATCAGCCACTGGGTCTCGTATCACAATGCTTCTTACTCGCAAAATAAAATATTACGTTTACCACTCGTATCATAAAGAACTATTACAATCACATGTTCTTCACTTCTTCATATAATTCTCGAAAGTTGTAAAAAACTTGTGTAGGAAAGAATTGTTTGGTAAACATCTTCAAACGGGCATGTGTATGTTTGGCAATCATATTGAAATACAACACCGTTCTTTGTTTAAAAAGAAAGTATTTATTTCATAATTCTTTACATTTTACATGTTTACGACAGTTTTGTATTTATTCATTTGTAACTTTGCTTCTAGTTTACGCGGTTAATTTTGTAGGTAATCGGATTTAATTAAGCGAAACGTTCGTAGAGAATTTAAATTTATTTAGTACTTCATCCCTTTTTTTTCGAAAATAACGCAATATCATGAGACATGGAAGAAAATAAAGCTACCTGCAATATTGTGCAGTGATGATCATTAGCGTTATTTCAAAATATGATTTATTGGTGAAATTAACTACGTTGCTTTTGTAAAAAAACGAACAAAATGACATTTTTCTCTCCAAGTTATTAACGATGTCATTTGCAAAAAAGATAAAAACGATATATCTATTTTTCTGTTCGTAATCTTCTAATGCGCTTGTATCAAATAATGTGTATGGGATTGTAATTAATGTAATCACCAGCAATTTACGAAAACATGGCAATCTTTTTTATAAGCTCTCTTTTTCAAATCATTAGACGTAAAATTCTCTTACAGATGTATTTTCCAATTCCCTCACTTTGACAAATGTCTTGCTATGAGATCGGAATATTAACAAATACTACTTCTATTCACATACGATGAATGACCCCCAATTTTTCGATTTCTTGAAAGTTCAAGGAGAACTTGTAGCGATAAAACAAAGTAAAAAAGAAAAAAAGAAGAGGTGAATATAGAAAGAAGTTTAAAAACGAAAATTAAGGAAGGAAAAAAAGGAAATTACGACAGTAGAACATAAGAAAGTGGTAGCTGAGGAGATCATATAATACAGAAATAAGACAAAAGACAAGAAGTAGGGTAAACTCACAGAGGAAAGTAAAGTAGAGTGTTTGAGAGAACACGTAGCAACGAGTGAGCGCCATCGGAAGGAGTTTGGAAATGTTTCGCGAGAAAGACAAAAGGTCGGCGAGTGAATTCAAAAACGAGCGGAGGGGAATGGAGGGAGCGGCATGGCACGCGGCCTCCGGCGGCGGCGCCTCGAGATGCCGGTCGCGTCCTCGCGCACATTGTTAGCCGTGGGCTGGCGGCGGCGGTGGTGGCGGCGGCGACGGGGTTGCGCAGGGCACGTGCGGCGACGGCGAGGTTGCGGAACCTCCGCCTGGCACCTCCGACGCGCTCTTCCATCATCGCCTCGTCGCGACGCGCCCCGACCCGACCCGAGCCGTGCTGTTCCGTCCCGCTCCTTAGTGATCCCTTGCTCTCGATCCTAAACATTCCCATTCCATCCCATGTCATTCCAGACATTCCCGTGTCATCCTATTCCATTGCATCCTTTCCATCCCATCCCATCCCACCTCGACCAAACACATCCCATCCCATCTCAATCCATCTCACCTCATCCTATCCACCGGGAGCGATAGCTCAGTGCATCAACTTTTACCACTGCAGCGCCTCTGACCGGGAGGTCTAGGTTCGAGTTCTGCGGCGGCAGGATTTTCGACACTAGCTTTTCAGCTAGGTCGAATTTAGTCGCTGTCTGGAGGAGAATTCTAGCGGCCGGCTGCTCTGATCAGTAGTTTTCTGTGGTTTCTCCGATCAACACCAGGCGAATGCCGGAGCAGTACCCTACAAAACGGGCCACGGACCGCGCGCGATCTGTCCTTCCCTTCCTTGTCCTATCCTCTCCCTTACACACTCACTTACATTAACACGCACTAAACTACCACATATTCCGGGAGACCGGTCGGGAGCTTAGAGCTTGCCCCGGCAGGGGCGGTGCCCCGCTGGTGGGAGAGTCCTGGTTAGGGGGAACCCCACTAGCGGACGGTAGGTCGGTGCCGGATCTCGCCATCCAGCGGGGGAATATCACCGCCATCTCCCAAGAAAAAACATGCACCACACTAACGGGACTAATGACCGAAGCAGTTCCCATCCCATCCTATCACCTCGCATTTCATCCCATTCCATTCATCCCATCCCAACCCATTCCATCCCATGCATCCCAGACCAGCCCACCTCATCCCATCCCATTCTAAACCATTCTGTTCCGTCACGTTCAAATTCCCTGCCCTGCCCCGCCCTGTGGGGATCAGTTCCATCCCGGCTCCCCCCCTTCCCTTTCCCCGCCCCCATCCAGTTTTTCCTTCCCTTACCAAAAGCCAGGAGCCAAGTAGTATCTCGCTCTCAGTTCCCTGATATCATCCACCGTCCGACAAATATCTTTCGCCCTAGTCAGTCCTGATCTCCCCTGCCAGGTACTCGCTCCTCCCACCTCCTTCCACCATTCTTTGTGTAACCATTCCCGACCCGGCCATCCCTGCCTATTCCATTTCATATTATCCTATCCCAACCTGTTCATTCAGACCCAATACCATTCTATTCAATGCATTCCAATGTCACTCCAACCAGTTCTTCCCAGTATGCTCCCATTCGAAACAAATTTCTGGAGGATAAATCTAGCGGCCGACTGCTCTGATCGGTAGTTTTCCTTTGTTTCTTCAATCAATACCCCAGGCGAATGCTGAATCAATACCCTGAAAGCAGTCCATGAATCGCACGTGACCTTTCGTTTCTCTTTCTTGGTACATCCTCTCACTTAGAGCACATGCCAAGAGTGTGCTGGGAAGCATATGTCGGGAGCATAGAGCTTGTCCCGGATGGCTCGGTGCCTGAGGGAAATACTAGGAGGGGAAATCCCTCGCAACATACAAGTCGGCTGACTTGTATTTCAGCCCTGGTTTTAGCAGGAAGGAACACCACCAACTCCCGCGATGAAACATGCACTACTACACTTACGGGACAAATACCATAGCAGCTGCCGTGCCTTGATATTTAAATGAATCAATTGACGATTCGCTTTTCCTCCGTCTCCCTTTCTTCCCATTCTCATCTTTCCACAACGTCCTGCAACCTCTTTCTACCCTTGCTTCATTCTACAGCCCCATCACTATAGTGCGGTTTTTACATTGATGCGTTTGACATTCGATTAGCTGTTACGGTAACATCCAATCGGGACCTTACACGTTAATACTGTGACGTTCAACCTTCCTATTGGATAACACGGAAACAGCTGATTTGCTTCAAACGCAGCTTAATAAAAATCGCAGTGTATACAACTTTCCAACCCCACCCACCTTGTTCGGCTCCTCTCCGACACCCGCCCTTTTCAGACCGCATCGCCGCGAAGGTTCACTCAATATGTTGTCGGCTCCGATCGCGTTACCTGGAGAACGCGCTGTGTCTGGCCCACCTCGTAGCAACCCCAAGACCTCGCCACGTCTAACCCTCCACCCCCGCGCCCTCTGGCTGGCAGGTGGCAGGTCGCTACTTCCGCGCACCCTGTCACCTTCTCCTTCAGTGAGGCCAACGCCCAAGACGCTCCGCCAACCCTTCGAGCTTAACCACCCGTCCGCGGCGGGATGTCACCCGGCAAATAGGGCCACGAAGCGCTTGGCCCTACGAGCACCATGACACGTGCAATGTCCTTAACTGAATGATAGACATAAGTATATTAACGGGTCGTCGTATTGTTTTAGTTTGGTTTGTTTTTTTCGTGTTTCCGGGCACGTCAACTGCTTTGGTCATTAGTCCCGTTTGTGTAGTGCATGTTTTTCTCGGGAGATGGCGGTGATCTTCCCCGCTGGATGGCGAGATCCACGTCTATTGCTTTGGTCTCCCACCAGCGGGCACCGCCCAACCGGGACACGCTCTAAGCTCCCGACCGGTCTCCCGGATTATGTGGTAGTGTAGTGCATGTTTGTGTAAGTGTGTGTGTAAGGGGAGATGATAGGACAATGAAGGGGAAGGTCAGATCGCGCGCGGTCCGTGGCCCGTTTGTTAGGGTACTGCTCCGGCATTCGCCTGATGTTGATCGGAGAAACCACGGAAAATTACTGATTAGAGCAGCTGGCTGCTAGAATTCTCCTCCAGACAGCGACTGAATTCGACCTAGCTGAAACGCTAGTGTCGAAAATCCTGCCGTCGTCGTCGTCGTCGTATTGTGTTGAGATAGATTTTGACATATCGACGCATGTGAGCTACAAAAATACATTTGAAATTAATGATGCAGGGTAACAACACATTTACTTCAAAAGAAGGCGTCCATAGAATGGTTTAATGTTAACTTGGCTGTACGGTAAATAAAGTGATAATGTTGATAACGCTTTATCTAATATTCGTATAGTTATGTCAGGACTAAATCCTACACAACTTATTTGAATTTCATATTTCGCGATTAATTTCTATCCCCTTTAGTGATAAGACAATACTTGAGTGGATATATTTTACCATTCGAGATGAATTCGTTATAAACAAACGGAGAAATTACTTTTCTCGAGGCGCCTACCATAGCAATATATGATCTTCACTGTTATCAGAAGTGGGTTACTCGTTTTTTATTTTTTATTTTTATTTATTTTACGTCAAAAACAGTTAAAAACTGCGTATGACGTGCTATGGGGAAAAGTGAATTTTGTGCACATTTTCAAAATTCTGTGATCCCTACACTAAGTCATATACTACTTAAATTTTGAATTTTTGAAAGGGAGAAAAAAAAAACAAAAACTCCCATGTAATAAAATCTATTTTCAAAGATAATCAAGTTTAGTGTCGTACGATGGAGATTGACCAAGGAAGTTCATTGAAATTTTTTGTGCACAAATATTTGATTTAAGAAAAGGTGAAAGCTATGCATACCTTATGCGTAGAAGCTCTTTGTTCCAATATCAAGAAAATTGTATAACTTTTTGTAAGTAGTGACAACTACAAAATGTTAAATACAAATATTATATGCATTATTCAGTAACTGTCGAAGTATTACTGGTGCACACAGTAGGATAGTGGGTAAAAGTTACTGGGTGTATGATTAATTGAAAGCGAAGCAAATTATTTCGCGTTCGACCTCCGAATAATATATAAGTATCCTCGTATCGATTGCAGTATAATTCATTGATAGGATCCGATATCGTTAGAAGTAATATCTCGATGGCATCAACACAATAGCAGGTTCTCGGCGAACGTACAATGCAGTTCGTAATTCACCGTATCTGTGTCAATAACAGACCAATCGCATCGCGGGAACACGGCAATATTTCATGTTTGCAAATGGCGTTATTTGGTTCCGAAATTCAGCGCATGCGTGCGCTAGTGTTTACTAATAAATGAATCGACAAGTTATCAGCAAATAGGAGCATAATGCCATCGGCCTGGGGGCGTTCCGCAGGTATCGCGGTCGAGGCCACTTTTTTTATCGCGACGGATGGACAGATGAATATTGCACGGAAAATATCCGGGAGGCCGCGTTCACATGCAATATGCAACGGTTGTGCGGTGCCCCAGAGCTGTCGCCGAATTGCGGTGGCGAGTTTCGGGGGTCTGGTTTTGGCCCTCGGCGTGTCCGGCCCTCCCCGCCCTCCAGGACACGGGTGTGCTCCGCGCGTGTGCACATCGCACGCAGCGTGTGTTTTTCGTTGCGGCGATTTTGAAATTCTCATCCACTCACTCGACTGAAATGTGTGTCTAAAATGCTGCATTGCCTAGCGCTTTGAAGGTTTGTGTTGTAAATTAAAATCGAGCGTCGTTTTTGCATGTGGTAGCATCACTTGATGCTGCGGTTATGCAAATAATAATTTGATCCTCCTAAATAATAGGTGTTTTCTACTGATCATGGCTGATATGATAATTTGTCCATTTGACATAATTTGCTACAATTTGTCAAATTTGAGGGTAATTTTTCAATGTGGGAGCATTACTTGTTGCGGTACACATAATTATACAAATAATAATTTGATCCTTCAAAATAATAGGTGTTATCAACTGGTCATGGTTGATACGTTAATTTGCCATTCTAAATCACACTCACTTGACTAAAGAATCATTGCATTGTCGGAAACTAGTTATTGTTGTGACAGTTGTATTGAAGCTCGTGTTGATTCACCAGTGTCATTACATAATGCTATTTTATAGTATTATTCGATTGTTGTTTGTTATTTCGCAAGTTCATTTTCATTTAAGGAAATAACTGATTATTTCAATCAATCATATTCTTTGAAACAATATGTGTAATATTATTATAAGTTAATATAGTCAATTTATATATCAGTTAAAACACCTCTCCAATAATTAATATCTATATCTCTACCGTCAGTGTAATATAGTTTAAGATTATTATTATTATTATTATTATTATTATTATTATTATTAATTAATATTAATATTAAAAATAATAATTTGAAATGGTGTACGGAACGCAATCGAAGCGAAAATAATGTAATTGCATAAATTCTTCAAATACTGTTTCGTGTCAGCCAATTTCATTAATTAATACGTCAGGCAATAAAACTGCCATGTCTCACTTATGAAATATTATCGAACAAAATGAGGATATTTTCCTCTCATGGAGTTAATCCTTAGGGTAATTTCTGCACCTTTAGATCAAACATTTCTCTTTCAACACCAATTCCCCAAAACTTCTATTCATTTTATGCTTAATAATAAAATATTCGTGAGAAATAAATGAGCGACTTACAAATCTTGCCGGCTTTTTGCACAAAAATGAAGTACATTAAAAAAATACTTTTATTTCTATTCAGTCTCTTCGAAATCCTTTAATGGTTTTTGGATTCTTGCTTTCGTTAGTACCTATGTAAGAAAACCATAGAGACTTCTCTCCAGAGACTGCAGTTTTCTTTCAATTTGTACGCGCATTGGAAATTTATAATGTATATATTTTTGGTTATGTGACGAGTGTATGGCTATCTAACAAAATCAAAAATACACTTCTTACATGGCTGGAAGCTGCATATGTTTCTTGTAACTTATGAACATATTGAAAATTTGTCAAGCATTGTAACCCTAGAACCTCCCGGACAGAGGAACTACAGTGACATCAACTGATGTCCTGAGTCACCATTCCCGGTGGTAATAAATAAATTTTAGTAACTCATGTGTACAGGTGTCGAACACTTTTTGCCAATTCACATGTGAAGAGAAATATCATATTACATAGTTACACATGTGACAATTTTCACATGGTGACCTTGACTGACAGGCAACTACGTTGAGTTTGTAGGTACACGAACTCTCTGCGGACAATTCTCAGAAGACAACCACTGACAGTGTTCGTGCACCTGCCAAACAGTGCAGTTACCGGCCAATCAGGTGAATCATTTCATAATTGTCACATGTTTAACTCTGTAAAATGGGCGTTACCACGACATTATCACTTTTGGGTAAAAACATTCAAATAAAATTGACGCCTTCAAAGAATGAATGAAGAATGTGGGCCGAAAAAATTGTGGAAATGGCAAGCAGCTATCCATTGAAGAAGAGGAAGTCTTAGAATTACCTGGGCAGAAGGTGGAGAAATGGCAATGGTGAAGAGAGGATTGACGAATGAAGACTACACTGCTTGAGAGAAATTGGGGTTGGAATGCAAGAGACATTTCTGGGTGTAATATGACTTGCCATTTCACTATGATCATTGGTAAACGTGATAATTTTCACGACTTTCCCTACATGCTCTAGCCGTTTCAAACGTAGACGATGAACAACTCGCTAAGTGTGAGGTTTCAAATTCTTTTTTTTCTAGGGTTTTTATCCAATCAACAGCCGGTTACCCTTTACGTCCCGATGGGACGCATATTCGCCCATACACTAGACCAACACACTTGCGGGCTCCTCTGATCTCGGATCAGGAGAACGCCAGGCCCTCCCCGACAACACATACAAAGTCAAGGGACAAACAACCATGCCCCAGGTGGGACTCAAACTCGCGTCCCTTCGGACCGAAGCGCTGAGTCGGTACTCGCTCTTAGCCACCCCGGCCATCCAGGTCGGCAGGTTTCAAATACTAGTTGATAATGTTAGGCATGCATGGAAACATTTGAAGTTCACGCGCGCGCTGGTGCGGTGTTACGGCTGGCCAGTGAAGCACCCTGGAACGCGAGCCAATGGCGAGTCTCTGCTACTCGCCCGTATGTAAAGAGACACGGGGGCCTAAGCAGTCAGTCAGATTTTGCGAGTGAGCTCCGAAGTGTTTTTTGTTGATATTGTAATTCTGTCTATATCGACAGTGCCCACGTTTGATTATTATTTTTGGACTTAGGTAACTTCTGTTAAGAAGTCGTAATTCTCCTGGTGGCAACGATGCTTTGATTATTGGGGCATCTTCGAGTTGAAGCATTGTTTTCGGTTTGTGTCTAGAACTCTGGTATCGTAACAATAGCACAATAAACGTTTGTTATCTATTAATGCCTTGTGTATTTTTTTAACAGAACATATATTTTTGTTTACAACCCGTTCTGCAAAATATTTGTATTAGGGTCCATTATTTGTAAGTGGGTGTGAAGTTTTAGACGCGCAAGGGCGTACGACCCCCTCGTCAGACGTGAGGTCATTACATGAGGCTCAGTGTAAATGGGCCCTCCAGAGTCCCCTTTGGCCGTGCAAGGCGAGCTGCTGGTCTCTCGCGAGTGACAGCACTGAGATCATCTGTCGATCACACCTGTCGCCTCCCTCGCCTCGAGAGCAGAGGGGCTGAGAGTGGAGCCTCGAGCGGGTGAAGCGATCCCTGATATCAACCACCAAACCAGACGTACATGAGCCGCCTTCACTGCTCAAAATGCTATTGCGATTTTTGTTAGGAAACAGGGAAAATGGAAAAGGAATGGGTTGAAATAAAGGAGATACGTGACATCCGATGATATATTTAAATTTACTTAAAACGGAAAAAAACATATTTTATTTTGGTTAGCGTATCTTGCACGCTAGAATCGATTTTGAGGTCGTCAGATTTTTTATGTAATTTCGAGTTGAATTAATTCAGAATGAATACATAAAAATATAGTTACGATAGCTTCGATTTTCAAATGCTGACAACTGAACTAGAGGTAGAAGAGTTGCCGCCCCAAGGGTTAAAAATGCAATTTAGTCAATTTTTTGGAAAGGAAATAAAAAACTAGCGTACTCAAACGGGAACTCTCGCATGTTAAACTTCACCCTTCCCTATATTTACATTTCTATATTAAGTCTGTACTATATCTTTTTCTTCAATATCCTCTTATCCTCTTGTTCTATACGTCTACTTGTAATTGATAACAATACAATATACCCTTGTCAGTACAACTATTCTTATTTAATATTATTACCAAGCAGAGAGATACACCCGTGTAATCCAGTCACGTGGAATATCAAGTAATTAGTTTAATTTGACATATAGTTACAGATTCTATAGGCTCTGAACAGATGGGGTAGAATCGAGAAGCGTCAAATTATCAAATATGTAATAGAATGTTCTAGAAGATCTTATTCTGTAGTTTAAGGTGTGAGAAACGTTTCTTTGAGACCTTTGGCTTCAAAAGTTTAGTTTCTAAGGCCCTAAATTGCATAGTTTAGGAGCTATATAACAATATAAATTCAAAATACGACAGAATGAAGCAGGTTGCATTTGACGTGAATATTTAAATGCGTTTTTAAACAAAACCTTCATATTTTTAAGTGAAAGTTTAATTCGTCAGGTTTGCGTTAAATTCTCTTTGTTTAGAGACTACATTTATAATGATTGATGTGTGTGAAGTCCGCAAAAGGTAGTTTACTAACTAGATACAGAGAGATATTTTAATTTCATTTCGTTTAATTTATACAAAACCGATATATTACATACAGTTACAAACAATAAGCACAACAAGTAACTATCGCCGGCAAAAAACTATAGGCAAGTTGTCACCTCCAGGGCTGAAATGCTCTTATCGAGAAAATCGGAAAAATGTTAGAGGAGTAATATAGTCATGAAACTTTGTATTATCTTTAAACAAGAAAGTGTTTATTATGATTTACTTCGAGCTATTTTTTTTTAAATATTCTCGAGAGTTTTACTATATGTGTTGAATATGGAGGTTTTTGAAGTTTTAAATATAATCTTACCGTATTTCGCAACATTTCTTGCAAAGAAGATGCCACATTCAAATGGAGATCATAATTGCCATATTTTGTTTTGTCTCATCGTAAGATTATTGAGTATCTTATTAACAATAGATACTAAAATTATGTCATCCTGCGATTATTTCTGGCTTGTTAAAAATAATTTGTACATGAAACTATATTTCTCATATCGTTCCACGTAGCAGACCTTATTCATTTACTGCATAGGTCTGAAGAAACGAGGTCTCATGTATTTTGTGAATGTTCGTTTCGTCATAAAACAAGGAATAGAAGTTCTACTGAGCGTACTTCATTTTCACCAGAAATGCATACAAAATGAAACTCGGTGAGCATACTGCAAAATGTAACATGTGCTAAGCACGGACAAGAGTAGAATTAAGTCAAAGGAAAATAAGAGATGAGAAGCTTACATGATGGACGAACTGGCAGGCATGGTTAAACGAACAGTACTGAACAAAAGAATTAAGAAGTACCTTTCTACTACACGTGTAAAGATAAAAAAGTGCGAATTCTTTGGATCGTGAATGTAGTTCTGTTGTTGTTATTACTCTACATGTTACTATATGTATATTATATATATATATATATATATATATATATATATATATATATATAATGTCTTCAGAGACAATTTATGAATAATTTTTCATTTCGTATAATTCACCAATGAAAATATTTTTCGTTTTATTTGTAACCTTTTATATCTAATTTCAATATTTATTAAGTAGTAGAAACTTAATATTCGATTTAATTCAGAATGTACAAGAAAAAAAATTCATGTAACAGCACATGCGACGATTAGTCATTTCATTACAGTTATACTGTAACCGTCACGTATCTACCTAACTATTTCGTAGTACGCCGAATTACAGAAGTAAATCTGTTATTTACTTGTTTTGTGACGTGTGATTACACCGTCACGCAAACCTGGAAAGACCTCAAATTATGGATAATTCCCTATCGGTGGTGGGTTCGTCTTTGCTAACTAATATTCATTTAACAAACAAACACAATTTCATAGTTTTAAAGAACAAGTAACATATATTCTTTCCAATATGATCCTTCGTACACTCACGTTCACATATTCTCCTACGTGATTACTTTTCCTTTTGATTACACAATGGTAGCTAACCCCCTACCTAAACTGCAGTTTTCTGTAGAATAATAGTGACTCTGATCTACATTTACACGAAACAAACAGTAAATACATATGTACACTTCTCAAAACAAATTATCTCTTAATGAAACCCACAATTCACAATTTAAAAAATTCCTAATACCTTTTCAATCTTAAATAATACTACACTCAATATTTACACTTAATATTCAGCTTCTGCGTGACCTCGCAGTGCAAAATTCTGTTTTACAAAGTCTCTTGGCTGTTCATGAAATAACGTTTTACCAGAAACAATTTAACAGCTTTCATTCATGTTCAAAACCTTTTTTACATAGACAATTCCTCTTAAATGATTTCAAATAACATCAAGTCAATTATGTATGAATTTAGATAAAGAATTATACACAAGGACGACTTTTATCAATAAACATAAAAAATTATTTAGATCTGATTTCTCTTACGACTGCAAAAATAAAATTTACTGGTTATCAAGACTAATATTTAGTAAAACTTGTCCGATCAATGTCTGTTACTGAGGGAAGCTCATATTACAACGTTTTAATTTGTGCAATCATAATTCTATCTTGAATGTTTTCCAAGCTGCAATTTAGTAAATATTCTTTCTGCTTTTCTGTGACTCACGACCGGCGAATTCTCCAAGCTGGTCCCACGCTGAGTAGACGGCTGTCGAGCGACGTTCACGCCCCAAGGTCGTCGTTGTCCTGCGACGGTTCGTGCGCTGCCTACCGCGATGGAATCGGGTATTTCCGTACGCCTTCTCCTCGTTGTACAGCCCAGTTAAACCACAGCTTACACGAAGGTGATGGTCGCGTTAGAATGCGAGTCCAAAACTCCAAATTATAACTTTGTTTTAGTGAAAGTTGAGCCAGTTGTTGAATAAACTATGCTTTTCGGAATTATCAAAATTCTCCAATAGAATTTTCGAAATGAAATCCCATAAATAAAAATGAAATAGAATAAAAGTAGAATAAGTAACTGCTCAAAACTAAAACTGAAAAAGCTGTAAAAAGAAACAGAAACACGTCCTATGTTACAAAAATCTCTTCTATATTCCAGCAACGAGAATGTAGCAACGTGGTTTTCTAAATTCCTTTTATTCCACTACCACTGTTATTCTTACATTCGCTGCATTACTTGTTTAATATTCCTATCGAATTTTACGTAGTCTTGACATATCACAGTGATTAATCCCATGACAAATGCTTAGACAATTACCTTTTAATAAAGCTTCATTTCTGGTATTTTCCACGTGTCCTCGTCGGTTGTGTGGTGGAATAGTACCCATCTAATCACTTCAGCGTCTCGATCCGGAAAGAAAGACAATCTCGTCGAGTCAAGCCTCATGCCACATTCGCATTTCTACAAAAGTTCTGATTGGCTAGGGCGAAAGTACGTTCAGAAATTTGTTTCTAGGTAACGCCATCTCTTCGCTACTCTAGGAACTATTTGTAGGGCAAGATGTCGGGTATTGTCACTTCAATATTTCTTTTGTCATGAGTGTAGCCGATGACAAGCGGTTACAATACAGTAGTTTATTTTCAGTTTATAAACATCCCCAAATTCTCAAATAGACCATTTCATGCAAATAGAGAGATGGAAAAACAACAATTTTCAATTATGTAACAGCAAACTGATAAATTCCTTTCTTTGCCGTGATTTAAATATAACACATTTCCCTGAATTGTGACTGCTAGTTCGAGCTATTTGTCCTCGCTTATTTCCTATCTCTAACACCACCAGCTTTTACCGTGAGCTGACCTGGTCATCATCCTAATCAGCGAGATAACCGGCTTCAGGCGCGGCGCATGTGCATTATGCAAAACCCGCGTCAGGCCAGTCGCCCCTTCCCCAGCGCACGGTTCCCCTTTAACGGGAGGGGGCGGGGCTTTGTTCGAGTTTCGAGTCGTCTGCTGCTAGGCAGGATGAGGGCGCGGGCGGGGGCGCGGGCGGGGGCGGGGCGCGGTCGAGGGCGAGGGCGAGGGCGAGGGCGCGGGCGCGGGTGCGGGTGCGGGCGCGGGCGCGGCGCGGCGCGGTCGAGGCGAGGGCGAGGGCGGGGCGAGGGCGAGGGCGAGGGCGAGGGCGAGGGCGAGGCGAGGGCGAGGGCGAGGGCGAGGGCGAGGCGAGGCGAGGGCGAGGCGAGGGCGAGGGCGAGGGCGAGCGAGGCGAGGGGCGAGGCGAGGGCGAGGCGAGGCGAGGGCGAGGGCGAGGGCGAGGGCGAGGGGGGGGCGAGGCGAGCGGGCGGGCGAGGGCGAGGGCGAGGGCGAGGGCGAGGCGCAGGGCGAGGGCGAGGGCGAGGGGGGGCGAGGGCGAGGGCGAGGCGGGCGAGGGCGAGGGCGAGGCGGGGCGAGGGCGAGGGCGAGGGCGGGGCGAGGGCGGGGCGAGGGCGGCGAGGGCGGGCGAGGCGCGGGCGAGGGCGCGGGCGAGGGCGCGGGCGAGGGCGCGGGCGCGCGAGGGTGGGCGGGGCGAGCAGTGCAGCGCCGCCCGCGGGGTCGACGGGCGGAGATCTGCGCCGGCTCGCACAGGGTGTAGTTTATCGCTCAGCTGAATTCGTGCTTGTTTCTTCCATTTTTACGCTCATTTATTCACGTTCTTTTCAGTTTTTTTAGATATTTTTTGTTCTGCGTTCTGAGGTAATTTAATTTACACGTAATGTAGAATGGTCTTCATCAAAGACATTTTTGATTTCTAAAATACCGAAGTGAGAAGTTTGTTGTATTGATGAGAGATTATTCACTTATTAATTAATTCTGTCGAACTTTTGTAGGGTAAAATGGAGCGTGGAATTGGCGTAACAGATTGAAAACACATCGAGACGAGAAAATTATTTTAGAGAAGTATACTTGAAGGCCGTGTAGTAGTGAGTTTGGACAAGGAAAATAACAATTTTCCATAACTAGAATTGAATGATATTGATGGAACAAATATAATATAATGTATTAGAAATAAAACAAACATAACTTGACCGGTCAATGACGCGACATAGCGACATAATGATAAATGTTACCAACTTCCAGATCATCTAGAGAGTCGAAAATGAACACATTTTGCCAGTATAACGTGATGTGGACTTATAATGGGAAATGTCGTAGAACGGTGACATGTTAATGTCTTTTACCTCTAATGTTTAGCCAACGCTTTTTTTAACCAGCTCTCCATAAACAGAGATGATCGGTTGGCCGGTTGTGGCGCAGTAAAGAAGGTGTCATGTACCTGTCGAACATCTGTACGTACGAGGTTGCCTAAAACTCAGAGGAAAGTGTCAGATGTATAAATGCGTATAGCTCCGTAATACGCAATTTCCCACTCTACATCCATTGACAAAAAGTAATCATGTGTGAAAGTAATCGCTTCGGCCCTTTTACATTTCATAGAAATTTGTCACTTCTATTTCCGGCATTCGACACCCCTGTATTCGGAATTCATCCAATCTTCTTCATTCGCATATTTTACAAGTACAGGGGCTGATAAATATGTTCATTAATGAAAGTGGTAATGATGCCAGGAACGAACTGAAATGAAGCTAGGAATGAAGAGGAGGATGAGGGAAAGGCGAAGCGATGTAAGAGGCATCGTGCAGCAACTGGAACACTGAGAATGATGGGAGTGTGAGGTGAGATAGAGATGGAAGGCGCTGAGCAATCGGCAGTGGGATGTGGAAATAAGCAGCAAGGATGGAAAATATGCACTGGTAAGTACGTAGTGTTAGGTGCGCATGCGGTGGCCTATGGGTGGTCGGCTATGATTTTATGGTGCGCTGGGTGGATGGTAATTATCGGAGGTTGGGCGGGCTTTAGAGTGGGCTTGGGCGTGGGCTTTAGGGTGGGCTTAGGGGCTTGGGTGGGCTTGGGCGTGGGCTTATGGGGGCTTGGGGTGGGCTTGGGCGTGGGCTTTGGCGTGTGGGCTTGGGCATGGTGGCTTTGGGTGGGCTTTATGGGTTAGTGGGCTCGGTGGGCTGTGGGTGCGGTGGCTTTAGGGTGGGCTTTGGGTGGGCTTTGCAAGGTGGGTCTGGTACAGGTGGGCTTTGGCATGGCTTGGGGCTTTAAGTGGTGGGCTCTTGGTGGCTTGTGGCTCAAGTGGGCTTTGGGCGTGGGCTTTGGCGGTGGGCTTGGGTGGGCTTGGGCGGTGGGCTTAAGGCTGGTGGGCTTTGGGTGGGCTTTGGGCGGTGGTTGGTGCGGTGGGCTTGGGGTGGGCTTTGGCGGTGGGCTTGGGTGTGCGGTGGCTGGGGGTGGGCGTGGGCGGTGGGTGGCGGTGGCGGTGGGGTGGGCTGGGATGGGCTGGGCGGTCTGGGCGATGGGCTTTGGGCGGTGGGCTTTGGTTGGTGGGCTGTGGGAGGTGGGGTTTGGGCGATGGGATTTGGACAGTGGGATGTAGGCGGTAGGTTTGGACGTGGGGTATGAGCGGTGTGTTTTTGGCGGTGGGCTATGGCGGTGGGCTATGAACGTAGAACTTTGGCTGGTGGGGACAGCGTGTGGTGGGCAATGGACGGTCCACGAATTGCGTTGAGCGGTGAATGGAGGGCGATGGGCAGTGGGCGGGGCTGTCGACGGCGCGGGCGAGAGTCCGGATGCGGGGAGCCCTCCCGCCCACTCGGAAACTCCACGGCCTGCGGGCGAGTCCATACATCTCCCACCGCGAACTCGCCCCCGGGAATGAAATAATAGGGACCACAAATCTCACGGCGGAAAAAATAATCACAATAGTAATTATTATGGCGAGCAGTTACTCCGCCTCGCTCGAGAAGGGCGTGCTCGGGGGCGCGAGTTGGGGGAGGCGCAGGGGGTGGGGGCGGAGCGGTTGGAGGAGGGAGAGGAGCTTGGGCGGACCGGAAGGGGCGTGGACAGCAGAGGGGTGTGTGGGTGGGACGGAGGAGCGTTAGTGGGAGGGAGGGGACGAGGGGGCGCGGGGTGGGTTGAGGGGGTTGGTCGGGACAGAGGGGGGCATGGTCACGGTGGAGGGGGGGTGTGGGGGGTTGGAGGGGGCGTGGGAGGAACGGACGGGAGGTGGGGTGAGGAAGAGCCAGGACCTGGAGGGGCGAACGGGGAATGAGAAGTGCAAACTAGAGTGAGCAAACGCAGAGGTTATAAGAGGAAGGCAAATGGTGCTTTATAGCAGATGCTAGGGGTGGACAATTAGGTGAACGGGTGTAATACATGTGCAACTCAGATAACTCAATCCACATAGCACTTTGTCTCCCGAAAGTAAAATGGGTTGATCATGTTTAATTTTCGCTCCGGTTATTTAAGCAGCGAAACAGTACATAATTATTTTATTTTCATTGTGAACTCTTGTGTGATTTTCTTGTATATTTTTATTTTTCCTCTTTAAAAGCATTCTGACTTATTTTCAACCGGACACGTATATACTATTTTTCAGTAATTTATTTAATTTAATTTTACGTTTCGAGTCTTATTGGGGACTTTCTGCAAAAAATGCATGTTGAGTCCAGGATTGTAAAATACTGGATTATTGATTGATTATATATTTGATAACTATTGAATATCATTCCATAGAAAAAGTGTCAATATTAAAACCAGTCATTAAAACAAAAACAACTACTTGTGTATTGTAGTCTACAAGTTAAAATCAACTGACCTCCTCATTTTTGTCCACCCACACATTTTAATGTCAATACCAAGATAACAGGAGACAACATCTTCTATTCTTCTTCATCGCTGTATTTTGATGTGGAGCGAAACAAACAGGAAAAAAACTTAAAAACTTACGAAAAGAAAATTGCCCAAGATAAAGATAACTGTAGGGACCGTTTGTTAAAAGACTAAAATAAATTTTTAATAAATTAATATGTTAAATAAATTTTTATGTTAACTGACATTGGAAACAAATTTATGGCGAGATTACTATTTATAAACTTTATTTGATACGGCATTCGGGATATATTCTCTCTAAATCTTTTGCATTGGATGTAGATCGAGAGATAGGAAATGAGAGATTGTTGTACCTGAGTTATGGACTATTCAATTATTGGAAATATTACATTAATATATTATATATATATATATATATATATATATATATATGCGTGTGTGTGCTTTGATCCTCTTGATTTTATTGGTTTTGTCTCATAACTCCATAGTAACTAACGGATCGTATTCTACCTAATTTTGAAGTACCTTCCTTTTCTCACTACGTATACTAATTATTCACTTTCATCTCTAAAACTCGAATGTTTAAAATCGGTTTTCAACTCTTCAATTTATTATTTACCCTTTGAAGTTTAAAAATGAAATAACTGATTTTCTCCGCGACATCAATCAAAGCCAACAAAGCTACCCTGTCATGTGCTGACTTTTCATTTCCTTGCAAGGTAACTTGTGCACTATCGCCGCCGAGTTCCAAGAAGATGGCGTCTCGCAAGGTTCAGTTTGTGCGCCCCTAGTTTATTGCCCCGACGTAGTTACACTTCATTATTCCCGGCAGGCCCTGCCTGCCCCGCCCCCCTCTGCCGCGCGGGGCGCCGCTTGGGCTGTTTGCCGCTGCTCCTTGCACAGTATTTCACGTGTCCCTTCCGGGCAAGGCCGCGCAGCCGCACCGGCGCGGCGCCGCCGCCGGCGTTTTGTCTTCCGGGAACTCCGCTATCGCTCCCACGTGTGCATGCGGGACACGTGTGTGGGGTAACTGAGAAGGTCCCTCTCGCCTTATCTTCGCCATACTTAGAAATACGAGAAAGGAAGATTGAGGTTATTTTCTTGAAGCTGTGAACGCTTACGGAGACGTATAAAGTGTTTGTGTTCAGGAGTTGCGCGGTTATGTAGTAAGGTTTCGCATTGGTGGGTAAATGGAATGTTGTTTTATCATCGGTTTTTCTGGAGAGAAAAACTGAAAGTCGTTGGCTCGAGTAGAAAGTTCAGCTAAAATTTTAGAATATTGTATTGTGATTTACCTCTTAGACGAATTATATTTTTAACAATAGTAATGAAATTTTTAATTAAATATCAGTTGTAATATATATTCTTAACGTAAAATTCAAACAATATCGATTGTATTGATTGATGTTAGGTACAACTGAACAAACACTTCAAATGGAAAGAAAGTAAGAATAATTTGAGAGGAATTGATCTTGTGAATCCCTCAGAGTAAGGATACATTGGAAATATTTAAAATATTTTACAGTCAACTTGACACATTGTCTGTAAGTGGTATTTTATATGAATATGGTTTAAAATTGTCCTGGTGGCGGATTAATCCTAAGAGATTTGTAATATTATTCTATTATAATATGCCATTTATAATAAAACGGTTCTTCATGCCAATATTATATATCTGTTCTTATAGCGTTATTGTTCTTTGCTGCATGTATAAAGCCAGTTTCATAGCTCTGAATTTCCCAACATTTTGTAGTTATAAACTCAGTTTGTCGTTTTATCGTTTTTGTTTCACGTGTTTCGTTTTTACAGCTGACAATGCTGAGAATGCAAATATTCCATGGCCTCGTGCAACATTCAGTAACTCTTCTGTGTGGAATAAAAATTAGACTTTTTAGAACCTATGAGTGACAGGGAGACATTTCAATACCAAATACATTCAGTTGACAAGAAAATGGTCATATGTAGTAACACACGTTTTATTTTTGAGCGAGGTTTTGCTGAAACAAAGTTGTGAAGGACCTTGAAGATGAAGATATCCCTAATTAATTGTTGTATATGAGTTATTTGAATTTAATTTCATCATCACTTTTCTCAAGATATATGTTTATATAATATTTTTATTTAAATCTTTTCGCAAAAAGAGCACTTTTCGGATGTCAAAGGACACTTACTCTCATGATGGGAAGCTGCGTTTGCTTTATACGGATTTTGAACATTCTAAAACAAATTTAATTTGAAGAGTACACACTTTCTATTCATGATTTGTTTAGAGCCGTTCGATGTAGCTTATTTGCAAATAAAATATGGAATTTAATCAGAGTAAATGACTCCCCAAGAGATGCTTGCACTCGATTCGTCGGTGTCGTTACTTATTGGGACCAATGTAAGCCCAGTGTGATTGGCCTTCAGACTTTCATTTCCCGATCGCCGCCGAATGTTGCTCCTCCGCTGTCACTCTGCTCCAGCGCCTTCGGCGTGGATGCAGCCACTCTGTGCCCTCTCGAAGTCACACAGCGCTCGCTCGTTTTTTTGCTCTTCTCGCTGTACCGACTCTATTCCATCACAACTTCCATCTCGGTCAACACCCCCGCCGTTTTCTCTGCGCCCCCCCCCCCCCCCCCCTCCTCTCCCCCGCCCCCCTTCACTTTTCCCTACACCTCCCCTTCACGTCATCTCACCCCTACCTCGTTGCTTCAGCTTCCCCTATCCACCCCTACCCCCCCCCCTCTCCGCCCCGCCTTGACCCGCCTTTTCCCCTTCTCACCTTACCACGTCCCGCTTTGCTTCGCCCCTGCGTACTCAATCCGTCTTGCTTTACCCCGCTTCTCCTCGATTCGCCTCGCTCTACCCCACATCTCCCCGCCACGCCTTGCTCCGCCTCGTCTCTCTAAGTCTTGCCCCGCTCCGTCTCTTCCCCTCGGACCGTATCTCCTCGTCCCACCCCGCCTCGCCTCTCCCCGCCACGCTCCGTCTCGCCCCCGCATCATTCTGCCGCCGCCTCGCGCTCAGCTCTGCTCCGTTCCGTCCAGCTCCCCGCTGCTCTGCTCTGTCCCTCCGGAACAAAACGTTGACTTCAGCACAACGCAAATTCTCATTTGAATATAAATGAATTCATTTCGAACGTGTTTTGGAAATGCAGCCGGCGTTATCTCCTCTGGGTTCAAGTGCGCGCGTTAACCTTTCGCCAAGAGCGGAAATGCGCCCGCGAGATATGAGGTTGATTTTTCCGCGTTCTGCATGGTAGGCGTCACTCCGGCTGTCAAAAAATGCACGGGGTGAATGAAAATGAAATGGGGAAAGCTAACTAGACCCAGTAAGTGCTTTGAAAGTCATTTCGATTCATGATGCCTTGTCCACACGTCACGTGCAAACGTAACGTAATGGAAAAACTACTCTTTTTGATACGCATTTTTTTCCTTGTGTTTGAGTAAATAATTGGATACTAATTTTTTATGCATAATAGCTAAATGTGGGTTTGGAAGACAAATATTTTTGCTTCATGTATTTTAATTCAAAATTTTAGCTATTAAAAGACATAAGTAGTTCATATTTGTTCCTGAAAAGCACCTCATATAAGATATAGCGCATTAAATGAAATAAATGTATTAATGAAATGTAATAAAGATACTATGTGCAGCGGCGTTTTTAAAATAAATAACTCGTTTATCTTCACATATCGAGAGGTAAGTGGTCATTAATATCTTCCCAGAATTGGGAGAATATCACTTTTGCAATTCGGCAAAAAAAGAGAAAATAAAACGTGAAATGTTCAGAAAAAGTGCCCACTTCTCTCAAGTACAGTAACCACGCCGGCTCAGGCGAGTACCGCAGTCGCAGCTCACCACCGACATCAAAGCCAACGTAAAAATACACGCAGGCGAAAACAAAGGTCCAATAATAATAATAACGAGACATAGCACAAGCTCCCCGAGCAGGTAATGAAAATACAACAAAAGAAAATATCCATTTTCAATTAATTTCGAATACAATTATAACCGCGCAACATTGATATTCGGAGTGCGTCCGTCCTTTGTTTTCGTTGGTGAATGGCGCCGCCACTGCCTGGATGAGCAGCCTCGCCGGCACGCCCCGCCCGCCGCCCCGCCCCGCCCCGTCCCACCCGCCCCGCCCCGCCTCGCCCACGCCCACTCGCCCCGGGCGCCGGCGCTGGCCCGCGATTTCATATCCTCGTCAAGCCCCAGCAGCAACGACCCCCGCCGCACCCGCCCTCCGCCCGCGCGCGGCCCCTGAATACCTGGATTTGTATAATAGATGCCACGTACAATTTGCTAAGCCAGTGTCGCTTGCCTCGTTTACCTAGCCCCTCGCTTGCAAAAAGGAGAATTTTGTGGAGTGAGTTTCCGCGTTGTTTGTGATGCATTGCCTAAATATTTTTATTGTGTCGGTACGTACACACGTAATTGTTTCTGCCCCACCTCTGTTCTATGTTTACAACGACGTCGTCTCTTTTGGATTCCAGGCTAATAAAGTGATAATTTATGATGCCACAATGGTCGAGAGACAGAGACGGAATTAGCGAATTTCTCTTGTTTCAATTGGCCTTTTCTGTTCGAAATATTGCCTCTTGCTCAGGCACCGAACCCGTTGAAATGTACAAGTTATTTTCACGCCAAATACGTAGTGTTCCCTGTGAATGCTACGAACTGCAATTCATTTTTAGGTAAACATTTGCGCCGCCTGCGTTTCCGACCTCTGCACAACCGTGTTCGCTGATGACGTGTTGCCAACCTGCTAATTACGGACGGGCATTATGTGCCCTACGGAAGTGACAATAAATAATTCACTCATTACGATACGTAATTACGTGTAACCGTTTCATAGTCATTATGCGTGTAATACACATTTTATCGCATTATTAATTCATTCACTAATTAGAGTTTTCCCCTATCTTTGCCATGCGAATGAAAATTATTTTCCGGTGCAGTATCCGAATATGTTGGCCCAATCTAATGTCCGTTACAGCAATTGAAAAATTCCATCTGCTAAAATGTTTCGGATAATTTTTAATGGTTAGGAGTATGATTTCTTCTACTACAAGATTAAGTTCTCTATTCACCTGATATTTTAATGTAGCAAGTAGTGAAACTTAAAAATGTATGTTTTTCGTACCTCTAAACAGGAATGTAGACGATTTTATTTCGAAATATAATAAATGGAAGGACACAGAACGGCATCACAATATTATGAACTAATTTCGTTAATATTTACTTTCTTTCATTGATTCTTTCTTTCTTTTTTGTTCTTTCTTTCTTTATTCCGTTCTTTCTTTTGTTTTTGATTTTCTTGCAAATTCAAATGTTCATTTGAATTTTTAAATGTTGTCAGTTTTGAAATTTGAATGTTCTTCAAATTGTTAACTATCAGTTTACATTTGAGTTGCGAGATGATCTTCAGTCTCTCCCCTCAAGAGCTCCTCTGAGTGAAACGGGGTGTAGATGAGACCAATTATTCAAGGAGTAGCGAGGTTATCCAAACAAGAGCAGCGTGCCCGCTGATGTCGCGAGTGTCAGAGGTCGAGGGGGAGAGCGGTCGAGGGTAAGGGGCGCCACATGCCGACGCGGTGCCCCGCGAGGGGGGGGGGGGAGCGGGGGATGGGGCAGGGGGGGGCGCCCTGTCGGGGCGGCTGAGGAGATGTGGCACTTCAGAGGCGACGGGGTCAGGGGAGCCCTCCCCACGGGGGGGGGATAAGGGGAATTTACTCTTCAAATTATGCGGGGTAGGTTTCTGAAATTATAGATCTTCAAGTATTAGTGTAAGGACACAGATCATTTCGCCAGTTGTGGCTAGAGATGGGCTTAACAGCTTTTCTTCATTAGCTATTATCACAAAAACAGCTGACTCATAATAGCTGTTATTAATAACAGTTGAAAAATAACAGGTCCATGACCAGCAACGTAACATGGCCAACTGCTAAGAGTTAAAGCAGTTGTAGCGACTGCTAAGAGTTAAACAACGCAAAACTAATAACGTTGGTAGCACCATAAAGCTTGTGCATCTACCTTACGGCGCTTCCTTGCACTACTTTCCCTAACATATTTGGACAGAGAAGCAGCTGATATGAACGAGACTGGATGAACTTCCAAGGATGAATAGTAATTCATATAAAGTGTAGCGAATGTGTGTAGAATATAGAATATTACTAAAATGAAAGTGATTCTGGTTCAAATTGCAAATAGTCTTTCAAATATGCAACTTGTGCACAGTGAAGTGACGAGTGTCAAAAATAATGAGGAGAAACAGTGTTTTCACATACCTTTAGCTAAACTGTTAATGACTATCGAATACCAAGTATTATAATGTGAGTTATTTGACCGTAACCCATTTTATTTTATTGGACCTAGAGAAATATTAGTTGATCTTACATAAGCAGCAATTGGACAGAAATAAGTTAACATATTGGACGGACTTAATTTAAAGGACAAACATCTTGTTGTAGTGTATGCAATAAAATATAAAAATAGTGTGGCACATGGTGTGTAATAATGACGAATTATGTATTAATGAATATAATTTCAACACTGGCAAATCATGATTGTTTAGCTGCAGTGAAGCTGTTATCGTAGAAAATGGTTGCCACAAAAGCTTGTAGTAGTTCGGATTAGGCCTAGTAGGTTGCAGTTCTATGCATTTCAACCGATAACAGCCAATAACAGGATAAACGAAATAACTGTTTATTTGGTGTAACAGTTACGAAACGTTAACGGTTAAGAAATAACAGTTTAGCTGTTAAGGACACATCCCTTTAGTTGTGGCCTCGTCAAGCACGATTAAGGAGGTATCCCATATTTCAAATATGCAGAACGTGGAACACGTGTGTTCTAGTGAATATTGGACCCAAGTTAATTTATTTGTTTTTCCTTATTTAATATTTAAGCTGAAAACATTTTATGAACACTTGGCATTTAAAAAATGTAACATGAATCAGTACATTTTATAATTTTTTTTGTGATCGCATACCCGTTCTCACGTTCAGGGAGTAAAAGAATATTGACTGGACAAAATTGAGTCGAGTATTTTACCTTCAGCATAATGTTTTAGTTGACGAATACTGGACCAAAATAGAAATTTGGAAGCAAATTAATAAAAATATAAACAAATTCAAAAGTAATTATTTTTTGGTAACGCATTTATTCAGAAATAGATATGCTAGTTGCTAGTCGTGAAGTTTCTCATAACAAATTTTCAACTGTTGCTTCATCGTTATAATATAACTACGAAAATTATAACAATGACCAATTCTGGTGATAATTTTCTAGGCATGTGAATTGAATTTGGTTAAATACTCGGTAATAATTAATTTCTGTTGGTCAAATTTGTAGGTACTTATTTACCTTCTCAATAGAGATACTTCATTAAAGATAGTTTTGTCCAATCCATCCACGATAAAGAGTGATTCTGGAAAAAGTGTTTGGATGTATCCTATGTCTGATAAACCCAGTTTTTCAGGAGAATAGGCAAAAGTATTTAATTAATATATTACTTATTATTGTTTTAGAGATTGATTGCATAACTTTTCTGGATACAAATGGTGAAAACGGTTGAATAACTAAATTATATTTCATTAAGGCAATTATAAAAGAAATATAGTGGAAATGCACCTCACATCGAAACTTTCCTCTTCGTAGTGTCTATACTCAACAACTGCTAACTTCTTAAAAAACCTGACAGTTTAAGGATATACCGTGATACAGATACATCGAGGTGAGAATGAAATCTCAGGCTTTATATCGAAGGTGTATGACAGGTTCGAAAGTAAATAGTATATATTTTTTTTTGCATTTTTCAATTTTTCAGAGGTTTTCATGAGAATCGGAACTACGCGCATTTTTCTAGCCAAGCGAAGAATTTAACCCTTCAGTGGTCGCATGGATTACAATTGTAATCCAGTCGCATTCATTCGCTGTTTACAGCGGGAGTTGACAAATATTTGGTATGGACTTTTCAGTACCTTTCGTAGAAGGCCTTAGTTTTCGAATTATAGCAGAACATGACTCAAGTGATAACTGCCGCACTAGCAATAAGCGCCGGAAACAGCTTGGATTACTATAGCAACATAAGTATAAAAGATGGATTATAACTAGTGTCATGCTATGAAACATTCGGTAACACAATTGTTGCCAAAAATAGATTAAGGATGCTTGAATTATGTCTTCGTAGCAATCGAAAGAACACATAGTTTCTTCGGTCAGGTATAGGATTTGAGTAAATATATGCGAGTAGATAACGTATTGATCAATTGTAATAATAATAATAATAATAATAATAATAATAATAATAATAATAATTCGCATATTGGCGGAATGAAAATAGAGAATTTGGTCATAAATAAGGGGATAAATGGGACAATATAAACTTTTCTTATACGTACGAGCGACACAAATCTTTAGCACTCTTATAATAATTGGAAGGAAAATATTAAAGAAAAGAGAGAATATTACAACGTGAACTTATTAACAAATTATACAAAGACATACTCTTGGTATGTACGAAAATTGCATAATATTATTAAAACGAGATATAATGTGAAGATGCGTACTTCTGCGATTCAAAGCATTTTCGTTTGACATACAGAGAAATAAAAACGTTACGCAACGTGAATGCACTTTTGACGGTAACATATGAAATATACTTCACCTACAACGGGATGTTATTCGCGAATATGGTTTTCTCATAATATGAATTTAAAAAATACAAAAAAAAGCAAAGAGGAAAGCAAAATGCAATGTACACATTAAATGGGCTCTCAAATTGCATTAATTGAACATATGGATGTCACAATAATAGTTTCTGAAAAATAGAGAAATGTATTCGCAGCTACAGCAGGAAAACGGAAAAGTGGGGAGTGTGTACGAAGATGTAAAAACGAGGCCGAGAGCAGTACTAAGGTCCTTAAGCGTGGAAGAGCGGGAGAATATAATCAAGATTATCCACTTTTTCGGTATCAGGCCCCACAATCTGAATCATTCTGTCGAAAATAAGCCATTTTTTGCCACAACATTACAATACTTTCTCTATACTACGTAAGTAGAAAGTGATAACGTAAAAATTAAACGAGACGCCGGGTCATATTAGGCAACTATTGAAAAATAAGGAATGAGGCAAGTTTTGGTGGCTCTTAAACTCACTTACTGTGATATTACACTGCTTCATTTCGCACCATTTGTGGCATGCATTTTAGAATGGTCGTTTTTTGGACAAAGTTTTATTTTTGTTGACAAACTCATTCATTATATTTAGCCAAATTTTTATTAGCTTTTTGCTGAGTTTAACGCTCGTTTACTTCTTATAAATGTAGTATTTATTCACTAAAATATATTGTGAAAACATGAAACAAAATGCTCTATTTTATTTGCAAATAGCCTCATTTATCCACATTTTTCTTACATAAAAGGTCTAAATAGTACTTAACACACTTTGTGTCAGGTGAAACGAGTTCAATTTTTAATTCATTTAAAAATTTCCTCACCTTTTTGCATTTCAAATGTGAGTGACTTCATATAAACTCAAACTTGCCTAAAATGAAGATACCTTAATAATTAAGCTTTCGACAAAAATAATTCCTGTATAATAGTATTTATGTATCAAAACTGAAAAGCAATTCTTTTTGGAAGGGTGCTGCGAAAAATGTTAGTTTGAAAAACTTTATTTTTCAACCCAAGTGCACAAAAATGTTTTGCACATTCACCTCTAACTTCTCAAATTGACGAATATACTCAATTGATTTGAGGAGTTGTAATTATGGAGAAAAAATACTATAGAATTTGTTAATGTTGCAGTGAATTCAAACTAGAATTGACATTTAAGAAAGTTTCATATATTATTTAAAGTTTTGCTCCACAAACGCCTAATGATGAATCTTCAAAAAGCAGAATATTAAATATATCATAACCGGTCTAAATATAGAATTGTATCATGAAAAAAGGTCTTCAGTAAATAAAGTGAAAGCAGCACAAGGAGAATGATCGTGGGCGCCGTGGCGGCTGCGAAATTCCTGGAAGTAAATCAGTGAGTAGCCGAGGGGGAGAGGGAGTGAGGGGGTGGATGAAAGGGCTCTCGAGGGCAGCGGTGGTCCGTGGGCCGGCGGTTCGTGGGCGAAGGGACGCGCGCCACAGGCGGCGATTTAAAACAGAGTGAAGTTCCCTCCCTTCCCCCGTAATCGGATTGCGTCGGAGGTCCTGCAGCCTCGGCCTATCCCTCGACGCCGCACGCCGCAGCCGCGCCCATCCACCTCCATCTCCGCTCCAGCCTCGGCCCCCGCCCCCGCCTCAGCCTCCACCCGCGCCTTTCCCTTCGTCTCTGCGTCACCTCTACTCCTCGTTTCTACGCCTAGTCCCGTCTCGTTTGGTTTGGTTTGGTTTCTTCGTGTTTCCGGGCGCGTCAACTGCTTTGGTTTGGTTGGTGTAGTGCATGTTTTTTTCTCGGGAGATGGCGGTGGTCTTCCCCCGCTGGATGGCGAGATCCGGCGCCGTCCTACCGTCGGCTAGTGGGGTTTCCCCCCAACCAGGACTCTCCCACCAGCGCGGCACCGCCCCAGCCGAGACAAGCTCTAAGCTCCTGACCGGTCTCCCGGAATATGTGTGTAGTGCATGTTAGTGTAAGTGTGTGTGTAAGGGGGAGAGGATAGGACAAGGAAGAGGAAGGACAGATCGCGCGCGGTCCGTGGCCCGTTTGGTAGGGTACTGCTCCGGCATTCGCCTGGTGTTGATCGGAGAAACCACGGAAAACTACCGATCAGAGCAGCCGGCCTCTAGAATTCTCATCCAGACAGCGACTGCATTCGACCTAGCTTGAAAGCTAGTGTCGAAAATCCTGGCGCCATCACGACACGAACCTAGGACCTCCCAGTCAGGCGCTGCAGTGACATCAGTTGATGCACTGAGCTACCGCTCCCGGTTCCCGTCTCGTCTTACCATATCCTTCCTCATCCCTCCACGCCCGTTTTTGCCCCTCCTTGGCGTGCCTCGTCCAGCCTCACGTCGCCGTCCCTCTCTTCGCCGTCCTCTCTTCGCCCGTCTGTGCTCCACCTCGCCGGACCTCACCCTCCTCATCTCTCTTCGCTCTTTCGCGCTCCACCTCACCGGGCATCTCCCCATCTTTCTTCGTGTCACAATGCCTCGGACCGTTTCCTCCGCCTTGCCTCGTCTAGGCACGCGTCTGCCTGCTTCGCCTCGCTTCCTTCGCCAGCTACCTCCGCCTCAACTCCCCGCCATGTCTTGCACCGATCACCTCACTCGATGATTGATTACTAGTGATTCCGGGTGCGTCCACTACTGAGGTCATTACTTTGGTAAGTGCAGTACATGTTCTTTCATCGGATTCGGCGGTGTTTTTTCCCTCACTAAATGGCGAAATCCGGCGCCAACCTACCATCGGCTAGTGGGGTTTCCCTTATCCGGGACTCTCCCACCAGCGGGGCACCGCCCCAGCCTGGACAAGCTCTAGGCTCCCGATCGGTCTCCCGTCGGATGTAGTAGTGTAGTGCATGGTAGTTTAATTGTGTGCGTGTGTGTGTCTGTGTGTGTGCGTGTGTGTGCGTGCGCGCGTAAGGGAGACGATAGGACAAGGAAGAGGAAGGAAAGATCGCGCAATGTTCGTGGCTCGTTTGCCAGGGTACTACTCCGGCATTCGCCTGGTGTTGATCGGAGAAACCACGGAAAACTACCGATCTGAGCAGCCGACCGATAAAATTATCCTCCGGACAGCGACTGAATTCGACCTACCTGAGAAGCTAGTGTTGAAAATCCTGACGCCGTCAGGACTCGAACCTAGGACCTCCCGGCCAGAGGCTTGCTCGATCTTACTCGACTCAATTCCGCCCACTATACCTCCTCTCTACCTCACACCCCGTCTCTGTGTCTCACTCACCCAGATTCGCCTCCGAACCAGTTCATTGTCCGTTTGTTTGCCGCGTCTGTCCAACGACGCGTTCAGCACCCACACTGCTTGAAGAGCGATTTCGAGACCCACACGTTTCTCTGTCGTTATTTCCAGCTTCAGAGGTTTGTGATATGTAATTTGCTTCTTGGGGGCAAAAAGGGAAAACTTTCCTTGCGGGTTGACTCCCTTACCGCTGATAAGCGGCTACATGAACAGCCACTAAATGAGCCATATGCTATTGTTTTGGACTTGTTTCTTCAACAGATATATGACTAATTCCTAGTTACTTCTATTCATTTTTACAGTGAAATGTCTGAAACGTATTCAGCGAGTATTCGATTGTCTAATTTTTATCGTTTGAAATTTATATCTTTTTTTCCCTTTCAAAATGTCATCATTTAAAAATAAAAATGAGTTGCGATGTCTCAATTTGTTCAGTTGGCCTCAATACGTTCGTGTAAAGGTGCGCTCAAAATGTATTTGACGTTCATATGCCATTTGTATCCCGTGTTTTGATTAATGCGTTTGGCTCTGAATCAGTAAGACTAATTCGGGAAAAAACTGTAGACGATATACTCTCGAACCGGAATTGCGCCTGATAATTGTATTCATCTTCTGCCCCGCCGTCTTTGCTTTGCTTTGTTCCAAACGACAGTTATTTGACACTTAACAGCTTATCCCTGAGCTTGATAAACTATCGTAACGCCTGTCAAACGCGTTTTCAAACCTTAGCCTACGCACTCGCTTGCTCAATGGCGGCAGTGTGCGTACGCGGGTTTAATCCGCCCACTCGGCGAGTCGTGGTTTTCTCGTTTGAATACACCGATTCATTTCTCGCCCACGTCCCCTGCTTGCTTCGCGTCCGCAGGCGCGCAGATCGCCGAGTAGGACAGCGACCCAGTCGACTGCTTCTGCGCACGGTCCGTGGCTGTCTCGGTGCTGTGACTGCCTCACGTGCGTTGGAATATTCTGCAATGCAAGTTTCATTGCTCCTGGCACTACAAAATGGACTCCTGGCTCGCGAACCTCGCAGGCAACGCCTCGGCCCCGACAACCTTCATTGTAAGAAGAAATAAAGGAGGTCATCTTCGTCAACATATTATTATGTCGACGTTTAATATGTTGACGAAGATGACCTTGACTTTCTTATTATAAGAACGTCAACAACACCAAATCAGAATTCCCACAACCTTCATTGTCCCCGGCTAGGGTGGCTCAGGGTATCCACTGATGTCACTGTGGTGCGTCTTACCGCGCGGTCGTACAGTTCGAGTCCCGGCGGTGGCATGATTTTCGTCACTGGCTACCTAGCTGAGTCAAATTCAGTCGCTGTGTGGAGGAGAATTCTAGCGGCCAGCTGCTCTCATCGGTAGTTTTCTGTGTTTTTTCGGATCAACAGGAAGCGAATGCTGAAGTAGTATAACAAACGGGCAATTGACCGCGCATCATTCCTTCCTCTTCATTGTCTTTTCCTCACCCCTTACTTACACACATTGACATGCACTACACTACCACATGACGGGAGAACCGGTCGGGTGCTTAAAGCATGTCGCGACAGGGTCTAAGCCCCGCTGATGAGCGATAACTGATTGCAGAAAACCTCGAAAACTGACGTGTATTTCGGCGCCGAATCTTACCACCTAACGGGAAAAAGAACAGCCCCTATGATAAAACCTGCGATACACTTACGTCAATAATGACCATAGCAGTTGTCCCGCCCGTAAGCACGAGGTAATCAATAAGTGAAGAGAATGTCTGTTCGCAGGGTGGGGAATGTGATGAAATGGCGAGAAATATTAGAAGTTATTTCCTTGTGATGAAAAAAAATTAATGTATTATAAGATTTGAAGCCATTTTTAAGTAAGTAATGTTACAAATTTTTAACCTGAGCCGTTTTTGAGAAAATTTTGTTTGCAAATTTTTTAGAACTTGGTACTATTTTACTGAAAATTTCGTAAGTACTACTTATAGTTTGAACACAATTTTTTCACAGCATTATTTAAAGATTTAATAAAAAAGAAACAGATTTCATTTAAGAAATATTCTATTTTCAATACTATACTTCTAAGTAAGTGTTCTAAAGCTTCGTACTTTTGGAATCTTACAAAGGTCTGAGATTTGAACGAAAATGGTTTCTACAATAATTTCTATTAGCGCACTTTAAGTGTGATGCACTAAAAGTGCCTCAAAAGTAGGTTTCAAATTTGCAGGCTCTGAATCCGGCCAGATTGATCGGAAAATATGTTGTGAAATGTTTAGGTGATAATGTTGTTTACAGACTGAAGGAAGGATGGCGGGGCAGATGTATTTGAAAGAAAAGAACTTTATCAGTATGTATTATGGGCTCAATGTAAAGAACGAACGGTCAGGTAGATGTTTTCGGAAAAGAAAAGTGATATCAAGGAACCATAAAAGATGGTTCTGACTATCCCAGGAATTTGAGAATACTTTCAATAGCAAAAAGCAACTTCATCGATAGGCAGGACCAATAAAACGTGTTTTTCTTTCGAAAAGTCGGCGTTTTTTCTTCAGTATTACATAACTTTCTGATGTATTTTGTGTTTACGTAAGTAGACTATTCTAAATAATTAAGAACATTTTATAGAAACCAAAATATTTTTAAAAGTTTACAACCTATTCTCTACTAATTAAAATTAATTTTCAGAATGAACATAATTTGATGAAATAGAAGTTAATAGTTTCTACTATTTGAAGTCTTAATGTTCTCAATAATTATGCGTGTGCAGTGTTTAGGTTGGTCGACTCAATTCCTTTGCTGTACCACCTACCTACGCTTTACATCATTTATTCCCCTTCAACCAACCTAACACTAATATCCAACTCACCACGTCAAATGCTCGCTCTTGAACTCTTTGTGTGGCTTCTCGGGCCACCCGCAGGGGCGCGCCACGCCGGTGCCATCACTTTTCGCTTCGCCGGCTGCTCCCCCCCCCCCCCGCCGACCCCCCCCGCCCGCCCCCCCCGCGGCCGCCCTCCCGATCTCTCCCCCCTCCGCCTACATCTGCACCCTCGCTGCTGACGGCGCCCCTCCTTCCACTCCGACTCACTCTCTCGCACCCTCCACCGACCCCTGTCGTGACGCCGTCGCCTACGTCTGAACCACCGCTCCTGCCGCATCTCCTCCCTCGCCACCGTCTCGCTCACTCCCTGTCGCCGCCGGCCCCTCTCTGCCGTCACCACGCCCACATTCTCGCTGCTGCCGTCGCACTTCCCACGCCGTTGTTTCACCCTCCCTCGCCGCCGCTGCCGCCACCTCACCCTATGCCGTCGACGTCTGCCTCCGCTGGGCTGCCACCCCCTTACCTGTACGACCTGCCGGATCGGAAGTCACCAACCCCACTGCCCCCCCCAGCCACCTCCAGCCCCGTCCACTCCGCCGCCTTCTCCACCGTCTCCGACGCTGTCCTTGCGGCTTCTGTGGCGCCACCCCGCCGTCCCCCCCTGACCCCACTCCTTCCCCCCCCCCCCATCCCCCTGCGTCCCAGCTTCCGTTCTGGCCGAACCCGCGCGTTGGCTACCGTCTTCCCCACCGCCTCCTCCGTCGACCTCCGGTTCTCTTCCCTGCCCCGCCCTGGCGCCTCCGCCGCCGCCTCTACGCGAGAACGGTTCAAGGAAAGAGATCACGGAGGCGCCTTGTTTGAGGGCGGTGAGGGCGGAGGCGGGGTTTGCGGCGGCAGCGAGAACGTGCAACAGCTTGGCGGTCGGTAGCGCAACGTGCTTACTCGTCCTCTTCCGCCCAGTATTCTCTATTCCTGTCTCTCTCATGATGTTATTTTCTCTGCCGGGTCTCTCTCTCTCTCCCGGTCTCCCCCCACACACACAAACATATTCTCTCTCTCACTCGCTCTTCATCTTTCCGTATATTTATCTCTGCCTAAATATATCTTATTTCTCTTTCACCGCTGCTCTGTCTGTCTGTCTCTCTCTTTCATTCTTTGTTTCTCTTACACTCATTCTTTCTTTCTGTTTTTTCTTTTTCTTTCTTCTTTCATTTTTCTCGATTTCTTTCCTTCACTCTTAATTTCTTCTCCTTTATTTCGGTTTCTTCGTCTGTCACCTTCTCTCTTCAGTTGGTTTCGGGCGAGGCTGAGGAGCTTCGTGAAGTGCTGCTGCGGGAGCTGATGCTGTTGGCCAGGACGGCGGGGCGCCAGGACAGCGCGCTATTTTGCGCCGTTATTTGCTCGTAGGTGTGGACGTGCTAACGTGGTTTGCGTTTGACGGACGTGCGTTGCCGTCGAACGTTCCATGGTTCATCAGGTGGCAGAATTCAGGAAGAAGTGCTGTTTCGAGTTTCTACATGGACAGTTTCTATACACTGTTCATGAGGCGTTGCTGCTCTGAAAAAATTCTGTTCTTCTTTTTTCCATTTGAGTGCTTTTTTACGGCGTATTCATTTAATTTAAATCTATAATTTACATTTACATTTTGTTTGAACTGCAATTGTAGTATAGTAACATGTGTGGAATTTGGGAGTTAAAAATGAAACTATTTTTATGGGAAAATGTGGTTTTCATGCTCTTAAAAAACAATACAGCTGTTCACAAAATAAATGTTAACTTTTCATCCAACAGACAGTGAAACAAAAATGTTTTTCTTTTCTTGCTGTAATCGTTGATACATTTAATTTAAAATATGAGGTATTTACGAATGGCAAAATCACCTCTTTATGCTAAATACCCAGACATTTTGGGACCAACGGAATTTTGTTCACGCTGATGTAACGCTCAGTAAGTTGAAATGCGCTGGCAAAGGTAATGGTTATCGACGGGAAATACATTTATGTTGGGTAGGCGCATGGAAAATAGGATGATAGCCACCTTAAATACCATGTGCATTACAGTTCGTTGAATAGGCATTCGAATATTCACTCAAAAGAACCGCCGGGGGCAATGAAAACAATACATCATAGTTTCCGCGGCCAGGGGCCAGAGTGAACTCGGCGGGAGAATCGCGTTAACCGCGTGACAGTTCCGTGCGTATGCCGGGCTGGGCGCGGTGGGTGAGTGGGTACGAATGCATTGTTGCTAACCTTCCCGCACCGCACGGGCGCGGGCAGGGGGAGGGGCCGTTCGCGCTGAACGAAATCCAGCGCGGCGAAATTGCGACGCGCGCAGAAACCGCCCCATCGGTCGCGTTGGCGGCCGCGGCCCCGACCACTAACCCGCCGCTCACAGTGGGCGGAGTGAGCGCAAAGGGACGAAAGTCATTGGTGGAGCTCTGCGAAAACTTCAATGTTTGATTGATTGATTTTTTCGTGTTTCCGGGCACGTCAACTTCTTTGGTCATTAGTCCCGTTAGTGTAGTGCATGTTTTTCTTGGGAAATAGAGGTGATCTTCTCCCGCTGGATGGTAAGATCCGGCGCCGACCTACCGTCGGCTAGTGGGGTTTCCCCCTAACCAGGACTCTCCACCAGCGGGGCACCGCCCCAGCCGGGACAAGCTCTAAGCTCCCGACCGGTCTCCCGGAACATGTGGTAGTGTAGTGTATGTTAGTGTAAGTGTGTGTGTGTTTGTAAGGGAGACGATAGAACAGGGAAGAGGAAGGAAAGATTGCGCGCGGTCCGTGGACCGTTTGGTAGGGTACTGCTCGGGCATTCGCCTGGTGATGGTCGGAGAAACCACGGAAAACTGCCGATCAGAACAGCCGGCCGCTAGAATTCTCCTCCAGACAGGGACGGAATTCGACCTAGCTGGAAATTTCAATGTAGTACATAGCATTCATGTACTACGATTTAAAAAAAGAAAGAAGAAAAGGAAAAAAGAAGTATGGAAATTCGAAATGTTGTCCTTCGGTTTCGTAAATATCAACTACAGAATTGTTTCTGACATAATTAGTATATAAAATATAAATAGTAGGAGAACTTTATTAATATTATATTGATAAAATTTGTCAAATCCATTATTACTAACAATACGATCACTAAACTGACGAAAATCTGACCACTATCCAGCTACACAGTGTGCGGGGAGAGGGAAAACGGAATAAAGTCACTGATAGAGCTGTAAAAAAAAGTTCAATCGAAAGATTTACTGATTCATTATTTCGTGTTCCTGGGTGCATCAACTGCTATAAGCCATACTACCGAAAGTATAGTGCATGTTTTATCACAGGAGGAGGCGGTGTTGTTTCCCCGCTGGATGGCGAGATCCGTCGCCGACGTCCATGTCGGCTTGCGGGGTATTCCTTATCCAGGTATCTCCCACCAATGGGGTACCTCCCTAAAACGGAACAATCTCTAGGCTCCGATTGGTCTTCCTATATATGTGATAGTGCAGTGCATATAGGTGTAAGTGTGTGTAAGTAAGGGGTGAAAATAGAACAAGGAAGCGGAAGGCAGTATGGCGCGCAGTCCGTGATCCGTTTGTTAGTGTACTATTTCGGCATTCACCAAATGTTGATTGGAGAAACCACGCAAATCTACCTATAGGTAGATTATCTCATAGACAGAATAGAAAAATTCTCTCATAGATGAGAGATTCAAGGTTTAAAGCATTCATGTATTACGAAATTAAATAAAACAAGCTTCAATCATGTCGTTCTCTTTTTTGTAAATTTCACGTTCAGAATTGCTTCTAACATAAATAGTATATAAACATTATAAATAATAGGAAACCTTTATTAATAATAAATGCCAAATCCATTATAAGTGCCAAAAATATTTTAAAATGCTTTACATTTTTAAACATGATTGAGCTTTTAAAGTGCATATAACTGTTATCAATTACAGGACAATAAAATAGACAAAATATTTTTGCAAGAAACTCGAATTTATAGAGATATCCATTTTAGAAGAGACCTTTCCTACAAATGGAATTTTAGGTCTCTCCTTTTCGTCTTATATCTTTTCTCGTCTCTCCTTTAATCTTTATTTGAAATTTTAATAATTTTGTATTTATACTTAAAATACAGACTCGTAAACATATAAATGCAGTGTGAACCCAGATAAGATTATCACCTCGTTAAAATACGGTATCTGAAGAGGGATGTAGGAAAAGCTAGCACGTGTGTCGCTCCTGGTCGTGTTAAATATTTGTTAGAGTATAACATTTTATAACGATGTGAATAAAATAATAATTTTTTAGTGGCAAATTATAAATTTTACATTTCATTTATTCGTATGTAAATTGGATATTCTTTCCGATTTAAGTATTGTGACAACTGACGTTCCATCAGCTGGGACGCGGGTATTCAATCGGGAGCTTCAATACCAAAAATTAAGTCATATTGAAGTCGTTTCTTACGTTTGATCAGCTAGACAATTGGACAACCGCGTTCAGCTAATCTGACGACAGAAGCCACTATAGTGAAGGCTCCAGTAGAACAAGGGGTCATCTCACATTGACATAGTTCTGATATATTAAGGGTTTTACTTCAACTTTTCTAATATAACTCAGTGCACTTTTAAACTTTTATACACAGTACACTTTGCCTATAAGTACATGCTGGATTTATATAACACATTTCACTAAAATACTAACATTTGCAGTTATATTTAAAGATAAAATGTACAATTTTACAATAAAATACTCAATTTTACAATAAAATGTGAACTAGCTCCTTGTTATACTTCAATTAAATCCGAAGGTTAGTGCCTTCAGGTCTTCGTGCACAGTTGAGTTGTGTCCGCTTCCCCTGCACCCGCGCCCACTGTCCGTCGCCGCACCGACCGCGCGCCCTGTCGGGGGCGCGTGCGGTGCCCGCGTGCTGTTTGAGGCTTGAGGTCGGCCGCCGCCCCGCGGGCGAACGAGACCCGGGGTCCGGGGTTCATTTCCGGGCCGCGCGCGGGCCCAGCGAATGGCGCCGAGCCGCTGTTTTGAACTTGGGCAGATGGGCGGGCGAACGTAGCCGCAATATAAATACGCGAACGTATCGATTTCCTTCGGATATTGTTTTTTGCCCTTCCAGGAAGTGCTAGCTGCCGCGCGCCGGCTGGCCCCGGGGCCCGCGGCGGAGGGCAGGGCTTGGCGGCGGCGGCGTGGGTGAGGAAGGAAGCAGATTGCCTTTCGGCCTGAGAAGCACGTGTCTTGCATTTTGTAACATTTGTCTACCAAAAAGGCACCGGTTGTGGGTATGAAAATAAACTATAAGGATTTTACGTACTTCGAAATATGTTTAGATCTAATTGTTATCGTATATTAGTGGTTTGAATGTTGTTTTTTTTCAATCGGAAGTGATAATTATTCGAAAACATGCAGATTTTGTTTTTAAGTGCGCTGTATTCTTTTAGTCGTGTCAAAAAACCTGTTGCTCCCTACATTTTGTTCCCATTATCATCATGATTAAACAGTTTGATACTTATGTGTATTCTCAAATCAAAAAAGTTCTGTAAAGTTTGATGTAGTTGATAGAAACATCTTATGAAACGATAAAACTACATTTCTCCTCTAAATCCTCCTCTTGGTACCATTCGTTTCTGACACTGGCTCTTTTTCTTCCTTCGCCACTTCTTCACAGTTTTTCTCCTAATTTCTCATTTTCCTGTCTCTGATCTCTTATTTTCAAGTTTATTTACCCCCACCCCCTTTCTTCCAAAGTTGGCATTATGATAAAAGCGTTTTATATTCTTGATTTCCATAATATGATTGCATTTGGGCAACGGGAAAAAATAGTTAAATTATTCATTATAGGTATGACGCACAATTGGTGCATCAAATATTTTGATATATTTACAGATTTTAGATTTAAAATAACTTCTAGGAATTTTTGGTTTGAAAAGTCATTCGATTATAATGAAACGATTATTGGTATTTAATGCGTATGTTACACATATTATTTTTAAGAATATAAGTTAAATATTTTGTCAAAAATTGCTTCAATATTTTAAAATTTGGTACGGTTAATTATTGTTGTGTAGAACAAAGTTTGTTTCTAATTAGTGAAAAAACCTGTTTAGACCGGCAAAATTTGTTCAGTGTATTTGAGAGTCAGCAAATTGGTAGCTAGGTTCCAAAACCCTCCCACGTTGGAATACAACGTTCCGGAATCCACATTCCCTCCCACGCGCCACAGCACCTGCCCAAGTGCCTCGTCTCCGGGTCAACGAGTTCCATCGCGGCCCCGACGCGGCCGCTTCGCGTGTTTGCGAAGGGCGCTGTAGTGCACTGAGCGGCAGAATTTGCATGCTAGTGACGTCCTATGTTTTTCCGGGCTACTTTGAAGCGAAACAAAACCGCGGCGGCGCGCGGCTCGGTCTCTCCGCGATTGAACAATCGAGTCGCGTGCCGCGCTGCCGTGGCTGGCCTGCTCTGCGGCGGCCGACCTCTGATTGCCATGCGCGGGAACGCATTCCTAACAATTGCATTAATTTGGTTATGAATGTTTGAAAATGTGATTTACATGTTTACGCCTATCTAATGAAAATGTAATGTTTGCGCCGGACAAAAAGAGTCTGTCGATTGTTTTATTGGCCGCTCGGAGGTGCACCGCCGCCGCCGCCCGCTGTCCAGGGCTGCCAACTCGCTGGGGAAGAGTTGACAGATTCTAGCGGAACGTGCTCGCCGTGCTAACACGGTTTATTATCGATACCCGCCGCCAGATCAATTGCAGCGTTCCAGTCGTTCGTCGCGTTCCGCCGCGAGTGGCGGACGCGCCGCGATCGCCAGAGCGCGCGTCGGTCGCGGCATGCGTTCGTCTGCTGTTCGCGTGCGTGCGTGCGTGCGTCCTCGGGGCCTTCCAGAGGGCGTTTGTTTTGCTCGTGCTAATTGAATTGTTGCTACCTTTCTCTCGTGAGCTAATTGGGTTACGCATTTTGATTTCGTTATTTTTTTTTTTGTTTAAACTTCTTCCGTGTAGGATTAATTTGCTGTTGGGAACAAAGCAAAAGTTGCGTTGGGAGGGTTTTTGAAGTAAAATATGCCGGTGTCAGAAAAATAAATTGGTATTTGAGAAAAAATAGTACTTACAATAATATTAATCCAGAGAACATCTATTCTTAAATTAGTCACTCAAGAAAAAATAACGATATTTGCTTCACATGAACCCAGTTAGGCCGATTTATTGCATTCTATTCAGTCGTTTTCTAAAAATGGGTTATATAGAGCACAAATTACTGACGATATAATATGCCTGCATGATTCAATATTTAAACAAACAATGTAATTTTATTGGTAGTAATAAAATACGTGTTACTCCTATTAATATTTCAATTGTAAAACATTCAAGTTTCCTTTCTATCCTTTACTACAACGTTGTAAAGATAAAAATATTGTTATGCTGCAACAGCAAGTGACCATTTTTTGTCAAAAACATTCTTTATTGTGGTGTTCTGTTTAAACATCTTGTTCTTATATGTACCAAATTTCTTTCTCTAACTAGTTGAGTTGTACTAATCCACGTATTGTGGATATTTGATACAAAAAAAACTGGTTTACCAAGAAAAACGTCGGTCTGTAGGTCCACCTATCCGTCCTTTTGGGGTTCCCGCTAGCGCCTAAGCCCTTCACAGGTTTTTCATCAAAATTGGTCGATCCTGATCGATCTACGCACACAAAAATTGCAAATTGCAAATTTGAAACAAATATTTTGATTTTGGAGAGTAAACTATTTCTCGAAAAAAGAATCTTCCAAAACGGTGTGGGTTCAATATTCGTCGAACACTTTCAATTTTCTCAATTTCCAAAGATTCGATTTTTTTGCAGCGTCTTCCTACAACTACAATATACATGACGGAGATTTTTCTAAATGAAATATTTTCTGTAGATATATCTAATATAAGTTCATAATTGAGGCATTTTAAAAATAAGATTTTCTAAAATTCTTTTACAAATGTTTTCTTGTATTTGTTATCCATGAGAATACAGTACGCGTATAAAAAAAAGCAGGTTCCATTTCCGGACAACTCCCTGTACTTTCAAAATTTGCAAAAAATTATCATTCCAAAACTACTATAATAATAGAGTGTTTCCCTTAAATAGATCTGTTAAATAAAAACAAATGAGGTTATCTGCAATTTTTTGAAATACAAGTACATTTTGCGTAATTTTTGCTTAAGAGAAAAGTAATTTATTTTTTAAAATTTCAAAAATGACACCGAATTCCATCTTTACGTTTTTCTTGAATAGGGAAAAATACTCTTACAAAAATTCCGCAAATTTAATTTTCGTTTGATTCTGAATTTTGCAAGTCTCACTTAATACGAGAAAGTATGTTCTGCTGAAGCGTCATTAGGTTTATTCAGGGTGATATTAAAGTTCCATTACATCTCATTTCATGAATATACAGAAATTTTAATCTTCCATTAATTGCAATGATGAATTTTCGATAGACTCATTATACCCAATTCATTAACTCGTGTTATAACAGTGCTCATAAATAATTTTTACGTATTTTTTGTTTTTAAAATAAATTGTTTGGTTTCTACGAATACTCGAAATGAGTAATTAATTTCCGGGGCCATGGCTTTAGTACGTAGTACTATTAGTATTTGGAAACTAACAGTTTGGAACTGTTGCATGAACACACTTTAAATTTTCGATTAAATGAAATTGAAATAGCAGATTCGGAACCATCCCAGTTGAATCAATTGGTGTAATTTTGTGGAGAATATGTAGCAAAGTATTTTGTAAAATACGATTTTTTCAGCGCTCTAATCCAGATTGATTCAAAAATGCTTTCGGACCCGCGATTGATTGATTGATTATTTGTCTCTGGGCGCGTCAACTTCTAAGGTCATTAGCTACATTAGTACAGTGCATGTTTTTATCGCGAGAGGTTACGGTTTTCTTTCCCCGGCGGACGGTTAGAACCGGTTGCGATGTACACGTCAGCTTGCAGAGTTTCCCTCAAGTAGGTATCTCTCCCAGCCATGACAAGCTCTAACTTCTCGATTGGTCTCTCGGCAAGTGTAGTAGTAATGTAGTACATGTACGTGTGTGTGTATAAGTAAGGGATGAAGATAGAACAAGGAACGGGAACGAAAGATCGCGCCTTGTCCGTGGCACGCTTGTTAGGGTGTGCCTAACATTCGCCCGGTATAGATAGGAGAAACTACGCAAGTCTACTGATCAGAGCAGTCGGCGTCCAGAATTGTCCTCCAGACAGCGACTGAATTCGACCTAGCTCACAAACTAGTGTCAAAAAATCCCACCGCCGTCGTCGTCCTCCTCGTTGTCGTCCTCGTCGTCGTCACCCTCGTCGTCGTCTCGTCGTCGTCGTCGTCCTCGTCGTCGTCGTCCTCGTCGTCGTCCTCGTCGTCGTCCTCGTTTTCGTCCTCGTCGTCGTCCTCGTCGTCGTCCTCGTCGTCGTCCTCGTCGTCGTCCTCGTCGTCGTCCTCGTCGTCGTCCTCGTCGTCGTCCTCGTCGTCGTCCTCGTCGTCGTCCTCGTCGTCGTCCTCGTCGTCGTCCTCGTCGTCGTCCTCGTCGTCGTCCTCGTCGTCGTCCTCGTCGTCGTCCTCGTCGTCGTCCTCGTCGTCGTCGTCGTCGTCGTCCTCGTCGTCGTCCTCGTCGTCGTCCTCGTCGTCTCGTCGTCGTCGGGACTCGGACCTAGGACCCTCCGGGCAGCAGTGCAGTGACATCAATAGAAACACGGAGCCACCGCTCCTGGTGCCTGCTTTAGAGCAATGCAATGTGACATATAACTACATGAATTAAACGGTCGCCCTTCTTCGTGGAGGTAGCTTAAAGAGGAAGGGGTCGAAACGCGCGAATGCGTGCTCCTTCCTTTCCGCTCCTTGCGGCGCGCGTACCGGCACGCACGGGCGTGCATCGTGCGTGATATTTCATCGCGGCGGCGCACGTTCCCACTCGGCTGCACGTTTCTCGGCCGCAGCGCCATTTTTCAATTTTTCCCTGGCCGAGCGTTAAATTTCTTTAAGTCATTTTTCACGCTGTCCCATCTATCACGCCGTGATTATTTACGAAAGGAAAATAATGTTTTAAAGAAAGCGATAAATCGTTTGATTTGAATAATTGTGCATTGACCGGTCCGCCCGGGGATTTATACGTCTGCGTGGGATTTCTCTGTCGACCAGAAGGTGGGGCTCGCGAGAGAGTTTCGCTCTAAAGGGAACGAAGTGGTTCCTTTGGAGGAGCTACCGCTGTCTGCTCTGGTTTCGTCCAGGTTTTGCCTGGGCTTTGCTTAGATTGTGCATTTATCTAGGAATTTATACTTGTATCTTTGATCCATTACGTTTTGAAGATTGAGAAATGTGCAGGAGAAACCTAAATTGTGAAAAATGTGCAGGAGAAATCGAAAATTACATCTCTTTATTCATGCCGTAGTTCTGTTTAGATATCTAATACGCAAAATTTCTGGTATTCAAATTACAATAAATCCAGACGAAGAGTGTCTCGAGTATCACAGATCACTTGATAAATTCCTTGTAATGAAAAAATACATTGCATAGGTAATAAATAATAAGCAAAAGGGAATCTGATAAAGGTTGAATATAGGAACTATCAATTATTTTGCACTCAAAGTTTCGCCAATGAATCACTGAGACGAAATGAAGGTAATGCTGCTTGGTCGGACAAGTGTTGTAAGTTTGTGGTTTTTGTAGATGAATCCTCAGTGTGGGTTTTCTGTCACTTGAACGACAGTTTTATTCTCTAGTATATTAATGAGATTCGCCGTTGAGAATTTTATTTCACTGCAACTATTACTGATGATTTCACTTCACTAATTCTTAAGAGTGAATTAGTGCACGGCACCTTGCTAACAATCTCACGGGAACAAATGAAGAAGTACTCAGTTCGTCCGTACAAAAAATAGTTGGACATTTGTTCAAATTTTCTTCCTTTCGTATAGATACTGGAAATTGACAAAATCAAGAGTGGAACTTTAGGGTTCAGCAAGTTTATTCTCTCGTAGTAATTTACCCTCTCCACACCTGTGGTCACTTTGCCTGTGGCACTTTTTCTCTCATTATAAAATATTACAGTACCCTTTTGTTCCATAATTTTTTAAAATTATTTCATCCTTAGTTTGCGCTTTCTTGAGTGTACTTCGTTGACGTATACTTCTATTCCTCAAGTGAAAAAAAACAACGAGAAAAATCTACGTTTTAAAAGGAGGAGAAGAATGACAATGTTATGAAAACCTGGAAAGCGACGAAAAAATATGGAAGTTCCTTTGAGATATACCTCTTTGTTTATTTTTTGTTAATTGTCATTTAATTGTAAATTAAACTAGTTGCTTTTTATTACATTCAAATTTATTTATAATTATATTTTTTAATTGCTTGAAAGCTTATCATCCATTAGTATTGCTTTTGAATTCGGGAATTTACAGTAAACTGATGTTGAACTGAATGCTTTCAGCAGTCCAGGTGACACTGCGTCGAAGGTTATGTTTCAGCCTTCGTATGGTGATATTCTTCAGAATGTTGATTAATAGCGATTGATTTGAAGCGGGAAATTTAGCCTTGAGAAGGATACGGCACAAATATGTCAAGATACGATTGACCGCGGCAGTTTATGTCATACCTTGTGGTTTGTAAAGGTTTTAAAGTGAATGTTGTAATCTTGTTTTAATTATGATTAATAATGAATTTGTTTTAAAAATATTTCTGCCTGTGAAAAATTAGGGAATTGTAAAACGTTTTAAAAGAAACTTAAACTGTAAAAACTGTAAAAGAAATTTAAACTGAGTGTTGTGACCTCGTTTACTATATATAGAATTTATTTTTAAAATGTTTCGACTTGTGAAAAATTAGAAAGCAGTAGAACGTTGCATTGAAAAAAGATAGGTAAAAAAATTGGAAAAGGAGTAAAATCGTGCTGTAAAAATAATTGAATACACAGTAGGTTCATTTCTAATGTTGATTATTATCTATGTTTCGTTAATAAAGCAATTACGGAAGAGAATATGATTACTTGAAAGTCGTTTCTAATTGAAACAGCTATACAGAATAATTATTGATATGCTTTTAATGTCATCTGTTTTTCTCTGTACTGTTTTCATTCAGTAATAATTGTTTATTATTAATTAATTACAATTTTGAATTATTAATAATCTTAATAATCGTAATTGGATTTTTAATCAATGATTAATCATCATGACTGAGAGAGAGAGAGGGAGACAGAGGGAGAGAGAGAGGGAGACAGAGGGAGAGAGAGAGGGAGAGAGAGGAGAGAGAGAGGGAGAGAGGGAGAGAGAGAGGGAGAGAGAGGAGAGAGAGGAGAGAGAGGAGAGAGAGGGGAGAGTGGGGAGAGGGAGAGAGAGAGGGAGAGAGAGAAGAGGAGAAAGAGTGGAGAGAGAGAGAGAGGGAGACAGAGGGAGAGAGAGAGGGAGACAGAGGGAGAGAGAGAGGGAGAGAGAGAGAGAGAGGGAGAGAGAGAGAGAGAGAGAGAGAGAGAGAAAGGTTTCCGGTTATCATTCAAATACAAATACAGAAAATGTGAATGCTTGCTTGATTAGTAGTGCGCTTAGGAAGAGTCCATGCAACTTTTGTATGGAATTTTCATGATTCGAATTCATTAAGTGAGTTTTGATGTTCAATAACACTCAGAAAAAATGTTTTTGTAGCTGAACTTTCTACTATATTACTCGGTATTCTGATAAATTTATCTGTTTATGGCCGTATCATTTGCAATCTGGTCTTCGTTTCATGCAACGAGTAGTTAATTGCTGAAAGAAGTATTGAATAGCTCATGTCAAAACTTAGGAGTACTTTTCCCAAGAAACGTATCACAATACAACATGAGTCTATAACGAGAAAGAATTCGACTGGTGTGAAAGATTGATTGGTCACGGTTGTGCGGTTGGTTCTACGTAATAAAACTAGAGATGGCAAAATGATCGTAGGACATAGAGCTAAAACTACTTTCGCATACATATATTGACATAAATGGTGAATAAAGTACGATAATTGTAATTTCAAACTGAGCGGAAGGATTTGCCCAACTGCGACAACAGGACCCTCGTACTCTCATATGTACATTTGCGCTTTCGTAAACCAAAAACTGTAATTATCTGCTCTCTCCCTGCGACATTATATCGCGAGTTTGCTAATGAAAGCCACTAAACACGTGTATCGGCCTCGGAATGAAATATTTGGAGGACACGATTATAAATCTCTTTTCCGTGCTGTCAGCGATTCATTTAAGTTAAGCAATATTTCACCCGCTGCCGGTCGCTAAAGCGCTTTCTGCATTTTGTTGTTCCGCTTTAAAATGAAGAATGAACAAATGATGTCGAGATAATTTCTTTTCAGACGTTCAGAAAATGTAGTATTTACCGTGATTGCCTTTCATCGACATACGAGGTACCCGAAATATCCTGACTGTATTGATTTTTTTCTTCTGAATTCGCCGGAAGCCATAAACAGCTATTGACTGAAACTTTTGTACATCCCCGATCACATAACGTCGCTCATTGAAGTATGTGCTTATAGAGGATCGCAGGCATGAATGCGTTTGAATGTTGAAGAGGACCAGTTTAGGACTGACTATAGAACGAGTGAGTGGTATATTTGTCTACTTTTAAGTGGTCCTTCTCGGTACAGTGAGGTAAATATTTCGACACGTTTTCATTTTGACTCTTTTGAACGGCCATTCACTTTGAAAATGAGACTCGGCACCGGAGTGTTCGTGGGTATTGGAAAGCAAAGAGCAGATAAAAGGCGTCGGATGAATCTACAGAAAGGTGGATCATGAATCAGAGACATTCACAGAGTTGAGAGAAGAGATATAACTCCGTCTGCATTCGTTTGGAATCGTTCATGCGTACTGCCGAAAATCACTCAATTGGGTTCAATAGTTCTTTTATTTAAGTCAGACGGGGGATTAAAAAGCAATACATTCTGGAGCTTATTTCTATATTTGAGGTCTGGAGCATATAGTCCAAAGATTGATGTATGAAAACCACGCATATGAACGAGTTCCGTACCTGAACGGTTCTGAAAATAATATTTTAAATAATTTTATTGAATTAGCAAAATCTTGGATTAAACTTCAATATTTGCAAAGATCTACAAGTGTAACATTACAGTGTCAAAAAGTGCGTTTATATTGAAACACGCCCGACATTGACTGGTGCCAATTTGAAACAAGCCCCGTCTTTCTATTTAAAACCAAGCCCCACTTGGAGGGATATTTTAAAACATAATTATTACTGATAAATGTAATTTTGGCGCCAGGAAAAGGTAACACTTGAAATCAAATGATTCCCACGTAATTTAAATATCTCTTCTTCCAAAATTATGCTGTGCTAGCTCAGTTAGTTCGGGTTCAAAATTCATAATTGTTGCTATTTACTCTGCAACCAATTATTCCATCCATATCTGCCATCCATACGGAGTGGCGAGGAATCTGAAAATCTTTTTAAAATGCACATAACAGACAATGATAATCAGCTTTCTTTCAACTTAACTAATTGGAATTTATTATATTGATAATTAAAATGAATTTTAAACCCTTTATTCTATGTCGAATAAAATGACATTTTCATTATAAAAATCATTTTGGTATATCACAATATGCTACATGGACGTACTTTATATTCATTAGATTTATTTTTATTTAATTTTAAAAGATAAAATAAGAGTAAAATTGAAATCGTAAGTTATAAAACTCATCACACAGTTATACTCTTAGAATGGGATTCGTCGAGTCTGACTATTTTTATTGAAACATTTCTGTTACAGATCAATTCGTGTGAATTAAGTTTTTCTCCGAGCCCAGGAAATATAAATAGTAAATGAGAGATCAATGCTAAGATAATAAGTAAAAAACAGGCTTTTATTTATCTGTAAATGGAAAAACACACCTTAGTGTACAGGTTGAGCCACACTGTCACTTTTTCCGCAACTTTCATATTTCGCATCTATTTGCTGTTTTACAATCAATCTCAACACAATTAGTTAATGTAGAGATACATTATATGCGAGCTATTATTGGATAACGTGACGATTTTTTATTTTATTTTCTTAGATTTCTGTATGATGGAAATGTTGATCATCTACCAGTCTCTAATCAACAGTTTTCCCCACATAGAACCTGTTACCTCTGTGAACCATTTACATGTATCAGACACTACATATCTAATGTTCAAGTTATCCTAACCTTCTTGAAACAACTTAACCGACAGAGGTAGCTCAGTGCATCGTCTCACGTCACGGCAATACCACTAATCGGGAGGTCCTAGGTTCGAGCCCCCACGGTGGCAGGATTTTAGGCACTAGCTTGTCCGCTAGGTGGAATTCAGTCGCTGTCTGGAGAAGAATTCGAGCTGCCGGCTACTCCGATCGGTAGTTTTCCGTGGTTTCTCCAATGAACACCAGGCGAATGCCAGTGTAGTTCTCTAAAACGGGCCATGGACGCGCGCGATCTTTTCTTCTCGTGCACAGGAGGGGCGTGCATCTCCCTTACATCCTCATACTCAGCAGTGAATTTTGATAAGCGGCAGGGAAAGGGTTCGTGGTCTCATATTGCGTTGGAATTAAGGCTCCTACTGACCGGCGCAAAAGATCCGCAGTCTAGGCGGAATGTTCACAACGGAAATTTAGCGCTACGTATTGGTTTATGAGCACGTTCACGCCGGTGCGGCAGACGAGCGTCGCGACAGCGGATTGGCAGCGACCGGTGCGTGAGGCCAATTTTGTTTCGCTGTCGGACGCATTTTTTCTGCCGCCGCAGGAATTCCACTGTGGAAACGAAGGCAAAGACTCATCCGTTGTAAAATATTTTTAGATTCCCCGTGAATGTAAAACGACTGAATGTTTGTGTGTGTGTATATATATCTATATATCTATATATATATATATATATTCTAACGCCACCAGCTACCGTGGCAGTCGTCAGAAAGAATGCTCTTTCGAGCTTTGAATATCTCAGGGGGCAGGATCTTTGGGGTGTGAGAAAGACATACACCCAGAGACAGAATTAGGTAAGACAGTAATATATTCTTAGAAACTATTGCACTAATTAAACCCTTTACACTGTCACAGAAAAGAGGAGAACCAAAAAAATACCAAATTGTTAACTGCGCGCTAGGACGCATGCAAATCCACTAGTGATAATATCTCTTAGAAAAATTGCAAAAAAAAATGTTTGCTTAATAATTTCACTCTTCAACTAACTTGCGATCATTTGCCTTATAACACCCGTTCACAGAGTTTTGTTTGCCAATATTAATTAATGAAATTTAACTTTTCCTACGCTTTCGGACTGATTTACCAGTACACATTAGGCATGAGTAGAAGCGAGCGCATTTTCTTTATCGGTTGACTGTCACCATACGTGGACTCATAATTGACGCTCCGATGTCAACGGACCCACGAATTTCGTTGCCGCTTCAGCTGCAAATCTTCCGCGCCGGTCTGTGGGAACCTTTCAATGCGCGAAGTTTCTGGAGTCCCAGAATATCTACATAAACTCCTTTATTAACGTTAGTTGTATTCAGAATAAAATATAGCATCGAGCGTTTTTGACTAAACCCGACAACCAGAAATGTTCACTTCCCTGTAATTAAACTATTTGGCATAGAAAAAGAAGCTGTATATTTGATATAATAGTCCTGTCGTTGAAATTACCAAATCCGCACTCCTCTCGCATAAAGCAATACGAGGGCTTAAGAAAACGTGCGCGGGTAATACTTCGCTTCGTCTACTGAGCTGTGCTTTGGTGTAAGCGAGTTGTCGACCCGGCTAGTGTATTGGAATTCCTTCTTCTTTGTATTGCGATAACTTCGGCTTGAATTATGGACACCTCGCTGACATGCGACAAAAACGCAACGAACATGGTACTTCCGGAACTTGTAGCTTAATTTGTGACCAGATCTTGGAACTTGGAAAACTTGATTGTAATACAAACCTTGTTATTTTGTATGAGCTAATTTTTGCTTTGCTTCCCAGTCAATTTACAATTCAATTACCACGAGAGACAAAACAAGCCCAACCGAGTGAGGAAGGTGCATAAAGCCTTCGCCATTTCGGGAGGAGCCCAAGGTCATCCTCGTGGTCCTCCGGAGGCGCGCGCTCTCTAGAGCCCCCGTTTTGCTCAGGAGGGTGAGGTTGGGGCAAGGGGAGGAGAGGAAGGGAGAAGGGCGCCGGAGGAGTTGGGAACTCCGGGGGCTTAGGTCCCGAACAACCCTCCCTATTTATCGCAGCGTCCATAACGGGAGGCCAGATTCCGCAGGCGCTGGGCCGCGCGAATGAGCGAGGGCGGTGGTGGTCCAGAGGGAGGGGATTGAGTAGAGGAGTGGTTATGTCCGCTGTTGATGGTTGCAGAGAGTGGCTGTGTGTTGGCCATTAGACAGCGGTGCTTTAGTCTTACAAGACAAACGTTTTAGTTTGAACTGTTAACAATCAAACGAATGCTGTATTCATTGATTATACTGGAAACCCAACAGTGGTGAAGTGCCAGAAGAAAATGTTTCAGTTAAAATATTTGACAGTATTAATGAATCTGACGCTCTCTAACTCTAGTTGTACGGCTTTTACAAAGCGTGCATATTATATTACATATACTAAAAGAATTTGTAAAGACAGAACAAGTATTTTTTTGTTGAGGTATGTCAACACCAGATCGACATAAATGAGTAGATAAATTTAAATTCAGCTTTAGATCCAGGAAATCCATTAAATTGATGTTGATGGTATTGAACAATTCACCAACAAGTTGTTGGGAGTGGAGGAATAGAGTATCTTGAAAGCACTAGCAGTGTCAGTGCAACCGTTGATGAGTAATTTGAGTTTGCGTGGATGCGGCGACAGTAGCAGCGGAGGCGATGTAGTGGCCGTCACGTGCGGCGGAGGGGCGTGGGCGGGCGGGGTGGGCGGTGGGGGCGGCGCTGTCAGGTTACACGCCCAGGCCACCGCCCCGGCGGGCGGAGTTCTGCGGCGACACCTGTGTCGATTTATAGGCGAACTTGCAAAACAATAATCGTAACCGAAAGCGGGCCATTAACATATCGGGGCGGGGCGGCGCAGCGCGGCGCGGTGCGGTGCGGTGCGGTGTGGCAAGGGGCGGGAAGGGAAAGGGCTGGTGCTGGCGGGCTCGAGGAAGGGCTGCGCTCTAGGAAGGGCCGGCGCCGCCCGCTTCGCCCCGCCCACGCGGCCCTACGGGGCTTCGGGGATCGATACCTCCAGAGCTGTGCCCCCGCGGAGCGGCCTCGAGTGTGGTTCCTTTAGGCCCGCGCACTTCTCGTGCACGCTCCCGGCGCCTTCACTCCAGCTCGCGTCAGTGTCAGCGTTGCCATTTTTACTTTCGTATATACATGCGTATTTACGGAGTAATATACGTAGTATAGAGAAAGTTATGTGGTGCTGCGGAAAATCGATTTCGAGATTTCAACGGAAATACATATTTTGGGATCCCCTGATCACGAAAAAAAGTATTTCTTTTAAACGTCTGTCTGTCCGTTCGTCTGTCTGTCTATCCGTCTTCTTTCCGTCTGTCTGTCTGTCCGTCCGTCTGTATGTCCGTCCGTCTGTCTGTCCGTCCGTCTGTCTGTTCGCCTGTATGTCTCTCCGTTTGTCTGTCTGTCCGTCCGTCTGTCTGTCCGTTCGTCTGTCTGTCCGTTCGTCTGTCTGTTCGTTCTGTCTGTCTGTCCGTCTGTCTGTCTGTCCGTTCGTCTGTCTGTCCGTCTGTCTGTCTGTCCGTCTGTCCTTGTCCGTTTGTCCGTCTGTCCGTCTGTCCGTCCGTCCGTCTGCCTGTCCGTCCGTCCGTCTGGCTGTGTGTCTGTCTGTCTGTCCGTCTGTCCGTCTGTCTGTGAACACTACTAGCGCCTAAACTACACGTACGATCTATTCCAAATTGAAGAAACCGCTGTCCATTTGGCTGTAGTTGTCTTTGCTTTCGCCTGCGTCTTATTCACTTTTATTGGTTACTTTATCTCTCGTTCACGCCTTCACTAGCACTAGGGCTCTGATCCCCACGTGGACCGTCGCCTGCAATTCCCCGTAGTATAGACTTTCCTATCTCCTTCATACTTCTCCTCGCACATTTCTTATCCTTTCTATTCTTACTTTCTTTCGTCCTCGCCTCGCTCTCCTTTATCATTTCAGCCTTCTCCTTTAAATTTCCTTTCTTTCCTTTTCCTCTACCATTCTCTTTTCTGCATCTTCTCCTTCCCTCACCTCTATCTTATTCCAAGATTATCCTTCACTATCAGCTTTTGTCTCTCACCCTCGCCTTCTCACATTTACACTCTCGCTAACCCTCTTTCCCACTTTCTTGGTCTCTTTCTTACTCTTTCGCGGTCTTTCTGCCTCTGGGTCTTTCGGTCTCGCTGTTATATTGCTCTCTCACTTGCACTGTCGCTCTCATTTCAATGTCGCTTTCATTCTCCCTCTTGATTTCACTCTTTCTATTGCTTTCGCTCTTGCACTCACTTCACGCCGGGGTCATTGAGAGCGCCGTTTGAGAGAAATGTAGAAGTGAGTGATGAGATGGTGCTAAACTTGATATGGATGCCCAAGTCAGTACTGAACGGCGAATTAATCCTGTAGAAATTATTATTGTTCATGATCTTCTTCATGTACAGTATAAGTTAATAAATACGTTAATACTATGCGAGGAATTACTGCAACTCTTATCATACGAGTGAATAATTCGGTACGGATGGACGACGCACTTAATGGATTGCAAAGAAGTTACAGTGTTACAAAGTTAGAGATAGAGGCAACATGCCCGATAATGTAATGGAATGCAGGAACACGTGAAACTCAATATTCTATTTATTACTCTTATGAAGGAGTTAATGAAACAACACTGAGTATTTCAGTTTAGGATAGGGAACATAATATTGCACTATTTTGAAGCAAATTAGTCATGCACCTGCTCGGCAAAAGTGGCCCGATAGTGCGCCAGATCGGCTTGTACTTTCTCTCTGACGAGATAAATCTTCCTAACAGTTGACGGTGTCAAAGCTATTGTGAGTGTCTGCAGGAACGCCTGCCCGAGCTTACCAATATTACTTGACGAGTAAGGTGGCATTCCTAATGCGCGACGTTGTCTGGCAATTCTTAAGATTCGTACGCGCATAGAATCGCGGCGCGCGATTGAGATACTCACAGAATTCTGTTCGTGTTACAATTTATCACAAAGAGAAGTTATGTGGAGTTAAAATCGGAGGAAAGGAACATTATTAAAGAATAATGCATGGACGGAATGTATTTATAGTATTTTGAGAATTGGAATTTCATTGCAATGAAACGATATTCGCTTTGAGTAAGGTGTTTTGTGTTTACACGCCATTGATGTATTGGGTGACACTTCTTACGGAAAAGTGCGTGTGCAACCAACAGTGTGTGCAGATATGTGAAATATTACAAATACCTGAACTTATATATACAATATAGTGAAATATGTCGTAAAAATAAGAATGCTGAAGTAAACAATGCGATGCTTTTTTATTACATTCAATCTATTTATAATATCAATTTTGTATTATTTAATAATGCAATTATTGCTAGTAATTCATTTTAAATTAAATTAGATAAAGTGACTATTTCCTCTCTTTTCTGTAATTGAAGCATCGCCTCAATTATCTTCTGTGTCCATTATCTGATTTTGTGAGTTTTCAATATGAATGTGGATTTATATGACCGAAGGAATCTACAACACCATACCATACTCCCTTTCTAAATACATTTTAAGATGATCGATGTTGGTAATGCGATGATTTAGAGCTCTGAAACATACGTACTACATATGTTTTGGGTGATATATTGATTGTAGAAGTCCTGGCCACTTGATATACCAATACGGGATTGTAAATGTAACCTACGTAAGGGCAAAGAATTTGTTTTACTTATTATTAGGTTAGGTTTAAACATTCTTAATTTGATTCTAGACCACAACTTGGAGTAAACTTGCAGGTATGATTATTTATTCATTTAATAGTAATTTTGAATAAACTCCTTGGGATTAATTGTGATCTTGTTTTCTGTCGACCAATCTGTCTCAGCCAAGTAAAATATTTTCTTCTGTTTACCTTTTTCTATATTAAAACTATACTGAAGATCAAAAAGGAAAATAATATTGATTTTAACAATGACATTTAATGCAGATTTTAGTTTCCATTTCCACTTATCATTCTAAGAGACTACATATGCCAGTAGGATGTATTGTACCTCAGGTCAATGCCCCCCTATCTCAATCACATTGTTTATCCAGTTTTCCTGATTCTTTGATCAAGTGCGACGATGGCGTCTTGATTTGTTCAATGTTCACTATTTGTGCACGTTTTTCTAAGCTCAATTGAAAATACTCTTATTCAAATAGTCGTTGTATGTTTTCCCGCGACAGAAAGTCATTCCGTCACGAATGACATGTTGAAACATCATAGCCAAAATATATAGTTGAGTTGCCTTTGCAAATAGCTTTTATTATAAAGTGAATACTTTCTTACCAACTCTTGCCAAAAGAGCATGTTGCTTTGTCCATAATTCAATTTAATTATTATAAAGTGAATACTTTCTTACAAGCTTTAATTGAATGAGGGCGAAGAATGGGGCGAATGAGGGCGAATAATATGAGTGAGGGCGAAGATCCCAAATCTCAAGAAACCATCCACAGATTGCACATTGTTTTATAACACAGACACAGCTTTATTATGTATTTTACGTCAAATAAATAAATTAAAATGTCTATTAATGCAAAAATGAGAATCGAGTTATCAGTTGGACATGTATTGTGATTGCCTCTCATTCCGTTGCCCAGATCTTGCTGTTTGTAATTGTGACATTCTACATTTAAAGAAAAATAATATTTCGAGACAAACCATCTCAATAGCACGTTTTGCATATAGTTGCAGCGTAAACATTGACATCGGAATACCTAATATTTGCAACTTTTCACAGCATCGTCATTCAAACTTTTTCATCACTGTTCCTTCCTGCATGCGGGGCTGGTCACTGGGCAAGTAATTTATTCGCCAAAAGCAATTCTCGCTTCAGTGCCCATTTTCGGATGAATTTCTAATTGGAAAAGGGGTCCAATTCTGCCTAGTCCGCGCTCGGAATAAAGTTCATTTATTTTTTCCAACATGGCCTTCGCGCGAATGCCCAGAAGCTATTTGTGACCGCCGAAAAAAGATTTTAATCAATTTTATTCCACTCTACTACACTTTCACGCACACCTTCGAAACATTTGAAATCAAAATGGTTCCACAACTAATAAAGCTGCTCTTCCCCCACTTATTTTTATTTCAATCGAAAAATCAATTACTATTTTTTGCCGATGGAAATAAATTTCTCTTATGTTCCATCAACTTGTATCGGATTTTCGTTCCAGTAAGCTTTTGATCGGAGCTATTAAATTCTGGGAGAGGGTAGATAGAAAACAACCAGGCGGGGAAAATTCAACACTCGAATAGTGGATTAATATTTAGAATAGCATGGGAAAAGCCAAATATTCGTAATGGCAACTTTTGCAATAAAACACTTGCATTTGACTACAAAAAATAATACCAGTGATTCATTAAACTATGTTAAAAATATGCTTGACGTTTCAAGTTTCTTCAGTAAAATAATCTCACGTTGATGCGCGTAAGTTCGTTATCATTGATTCATTCATTATTCAAGAGCCACGGATGAAAATAAGGCAATTTTTTGTCAGGCAACATACACATTATTGGAATTTAATTTTTTTGTAACTGTTCTTCCGAAGAACAATAACATTATTTCATAGAGCTTAACGTTGATTCATGAATTTGTGATTTGAATCAATTTTAAAATTTTCAAAAATATCAGCGTCACACATATCAAGGAAATACAAACAAATATTTCGTTCCATACATGTGTTTATTTATTAATATCATTGTCAGTTCTCAATAATAGTAAATTCACGATTTCCGAAATTGTACTAGTATTTAAAAAACTGTAATTCCTAGGAGAAAGTATCAAACTTCACGCTGCTTACTGTTGTGGGAATGTATTACCGATGAATATCATTTACCAAGGGTTTACCGATGAATATCATTTACATTTCACTGTTTGTCTTCAGATATTTTGAAATAATGATTTTGCAAAATTGATGAATTGCAAAATTGCAACTGCAGATTTAATATCATGTGAAAATAGTCTTAAATGCTTTTTGAGTAGTTGCGATATTCCATGAATCATCGTCATTTACCATCCCCTCAATTTTGGCGCATCAGCCAAAAGTGTATGCGCTAATAAATAGGCATTTAAAGCAACAAGCTGTTCTACCTGTGTGATGTGTAAAAGTGAAATTTGAATGAAATGAGATTGGGAGAGTCTAAATATAAAGTACTTTAGGAAAGTAATGATTTTGTTAACATTTTGGGACTTTTCTTCGTAAAAATCTTGCCGTATATATAACAATTTTGTAAATATATATTGTACCTGTTTTAGAAAAATTAAAAATTCACTAATCAGCACTAAAGGCAGTTGTATTTACTTCTCATTAGAATTCTGTTTGTTTAGCAGTATATTTACTATCATGACGATTGCTTACCACAGAAATATAAAGCACAAAAGAGGTTCACTTACTTATAATTAATATTCTTGCGGTTGTTACCTCTCAGATATTGTCATTGTAGTGAACTTCCTACTGAGCACGGTTTATCTGCTTTGGCAACATGGCTATTATGGGCTACCAGAAGCATAGGAGGCCGTGGCCACGGCAGCAAGCGAGCGGATGTTTCGCTTTACGCGGGCATAGATCGATATCGGGTGAGACGTATGCACTTGTCAACGATTAGCCACCACCGGAAGAGTAAGTGTGCACACGACTGGGCGATCTGCTAGACAGATGGACTAGGAATTACCGCCCGCTCGCCCGCACTCAACGCGCGCCACATCCCAACGGCGTGAAATCGGCTGCGGGAAATCGAATCGGGCTGTGTTGGGTTGGGGCTCTCAGGACGGGCTCTCGCTTGCAGAGGAGAGAGCGCGGACTTCTCCAGTATGAACATTTTTTCGTGATAGTTTTCGTGATTTTTTTTTCGTTTCGGGAAGATACAGCGTAAAAATCTTTAAAAAATCGATTTTTGAAAATATTTTTCCCCTAAGCATTAAATATTCAGGAATATTTTGATGAAAAAAATATTTCGATTTCTGCAATAGATTTCGAATTATGATTTAAAAGGTATGTCGCTGCATCATGCATCGATAGAGTAGTAAGTTAAGCAAAATCCATGAATCTAAATTCGTCCCTTGTTTTCTAGAATTACCGTTTTATGATCCGTTTCCCTTATAACTAAAAAAACGAATCATTTTAAAGCTATGAAATTTTTAGGATGCATTTAATCACGTATTATGTACAAAACCATGCTAAAGTATACACTTTAATCATTAGTTTTTGTTATAAAAAATTATAAAACTGAAAAAACTATTAATAATCAATATATTAATTTTGGATTCAAATTAAAAATATTATTTATCCAGAGATCTAAATGAAAGAGCATAGTTTTGGACCTGTGTGTATTGCCAATAAATTAAAAGAAGGAATTTGTAAACATCTTCAAAATTATTTGATTTATCGGGCAAACACTAAGTCAGTGCTTAAAAACTGGTTGAATTTTGATTTTTCATAAACAAAACCAAGAATTTTGTTTAAATTAAAAGCCAATTTTTTCTTGCAGAAGAAAGATATTTCTATATGCCAGTTCATTCTCACTGCTGTGGATGATGATTTTAATGAAGAAAAAAGTGGAAAAATAATAAAAATTTAACAGTTGTAAGCTGTATCTTCCCTCTTGTCAATTTTTGTCCCCCTTGTCAACAATTGTCAATTTCTTATTAAAATAAAAAGGCGTATTGGTTTTTGCTGTCTAAATTAAAAACGTCACTACAGGGAAAATAATAAGTCAAAGAAAAATTAAGAACTATAGAACTAAATTGAGAAAGCGCCTCAAAGATTAGTCAGAAATAAAAGTATGAGTGTGCAAAAGCTACAATTGTCATAAGACAACTCAAAAATACAAGGCACTTTATTGGTAAATATATAAAGGAAAAGGGAATAAAAAATGGCCAAAAATCTTTCGTAGTGTAATCATTGTGTACTGAAAGAGGCAGCGAAATTGACGTGATTGACAAACAAAATTATGTACGATAACTTAAAAGAAGACGAAGAAGCGTAACACTTCTAGAAATATAACTCATTCTTTTGGTTTTTGGTTAGCACGGAAAATATTTTTCCCCTTAAAAGTATTTAATACATATTTACAGTTGCAACTGTGCATTTATCCCAAAAGTAAGCATATCAACTTTTACCTAGTTGAGTTTTTTGTTTTTCAACAGACGCGAAAATTGAATTGCGCGTTCTTTATAAATATCAAAACAGTTTTTCTTCTAGCATATTAATCTGACTATATCACAAACGATGGGTCTACGGAACTCAGTGTGGTGCTTTTACTACCTTACCAAATATTTCAAGCTCTTTATTCAGATATATTTAGATTCCACGGTGGGAATTTCATGGGATTTCTGTCGTTCTAATTAAGCCAATTAACTGCACACTTTTGATTATTGCACACATTGCAAGCTTATTTAAATAATTTGTTAAAAAAGGTATAAAATTTTTGTGGTTAGCACGGCGTAGAAAATAAATAAACGTGTTTAAATATTTGGCAGATAAATTTATCTTTTTTATTATAAAACTTACATTAAAATATTTCCCTCTTCAATTTGTTTACAGCTGATATATTGAGTACTACAATCTGTTACAGGGCTTTATATGTAGATGACACCGCGATATTCCCTACAAAACATGATTTATGCGTAGAAATCAACAATTTACAGTCATCCATCAACATTTTTCTGACTGAGCAGCAAAATGTCACTTGCACTTAAACGCAGAAAAATGTGAAACAAACTTTTTCGCTCTTAAAAGAATATTCCTCCCTCCAACTATCACAATAGAAAATTCAACAGTTCCTTGCTCCCATCCAACAAGTCCGAAAAATACATAAGAGCATAGGTAGACACACGTCTCACGTGGAAACCCCACATTATCCATCGACTAAACAAAACTTACGCTGCATCCTTCAATATAACTCCTTAAATAAAGGGTAAATTGACGCTTCAAACTGACATAACTCTGCATATTTATAAAAACCGCATTAATACCATCATTAACATATGCCTGTCTTGTATTGGGCGGTGGTGCACAAACAAACCTAAAAGGAATTCAGTATTTCAAAATAAAATCCTCCGAAGATGGGTTAACGCTCCGTGGTATAGTATATCCAATAAAGATCTCCACCGAGAATTTAACATCAATACTATCACTCAGCACATTTCAACATTCACAAAAATAATCATCAATCTAAACCTGATTCCCTTGCCAGGCTCTACAACCTGAGAAAATCAAGTAATGGTCCTACGAGAATCAAATCACACCTCCCTAAAGATTAATTCAGACCTACCTATCTATCATAAACATATAATCCTAAGTTCACTCCTTTCCTCCCACCCTCTCCACTCCCATCACACCATTGCCGTGAGCATAAAATCCATGCTCTACAACCTGAGAAAATCAAGTAATGGTCCTACGAGAATCAAATCACACCTCCCTAAGTATATATATATATATATATATATATATATATATATATATATATATATATATATATATTAGAATTGCATTGCCAAGTGAACCTGCAGTGGCGAGAGTTAGCAGTAAATCGAGTGTACCTTGTTTCTTAAACCTATGGCACACGCGGTCGATCTCTCACATGACTGAGTTGTTGTTGCGTTGGTAGAGTGACTTGGACATGTTTGCGAGCACCGTCTTTCTCAGAATCTCTCTGTTGTTGTTCGCAGATCTTAGAGCTACCAGTTCGTGCCAGTAGGCTTTACGCTGTTGTCACGAAAATAATCTCAGTGAAACCGCGTGCAGCGCAGCACATGGCAGGCCGATGCGTGCAGTACAATTTACAACTGATGCAACTTCGTAATCTATATCTTGTTCTTATTATTAATAAACATTGTACTTCATGAGATTTTTAAAGCTTCGATGTTATTAAATGTCTTTAATGTGTGTTTACGTCTGAAACAATAGTGAGCGTGTAAAGCAATAAAAGCTAAAATTCAAATGATGTATCTGAGAAATCACTCGTCTGCTTGAATAACTTTTACTAGCGCATGTGCCGCAGGGTAAAAGTCAGATGAACAAATGGTAAATTAATTGAATTTATTTTCATTAAAAGTAAAACAAAATACTGTGTGAACGTAGATGTGGTGAATTTTGATACACTCTATGAAGTTTACGACAAGAGAGAGGAACAAGCACTCACTTTAATTTTGTCAGCGTCAAAATTCTTTGTTTTCCAACAAAATCACGATCACAATGCCACCAAAACGTGATGAGAAAAATGTAAAATAACACAGTATACAATGATAAGTTAAAAACTTGCTCTTTTTCTTGTATATCCGCCATTCATCCCTAGGATTAGGGGCGTTGCTTGAGCAGTGCGCTCGGTGCACCATTCTGCTCCTCTGAAGTAAGGGGGCCTTAATAAAACCCCCTGCAGAGGGATATCGGCAAAAATAAAACAAATCGCACTTCATGCTTCTTTTCCTCGTTGCATCAACCATATTATTGTTCAAACTAGATTTTAAAAAACTTTTAATATCATTTATTGCGGGTTGGGACTCTTTTTGACTTTCTGAATGGGGCATCCGAAAATCTAGCTATACAACTGCTTAGGATGTTTTCAAAACTCAACAAATAATTATCTGTTCACAAGGACACTCTCTCCCGCTAGAAAATACTTCTTTCAATATGCAAAGGACAAATGTTATTGCCAGTTAAAAACGTTCAACATTCTGTAACCATTGTACGACAATGGAGACTAAATAAATACACGGCTATTTACAAGCGGAAACGTCTTTAATTATTGAAAATTTAGATCTCTACCAAAATATTTGAGTACCAAATTGCTATCTTTAAGGCACTTATGTGTAACTATTTGTTTTATTATTATGTTTGCTGAATATTACAGAGAATAATGTAAGGTAATCGATGGAGCAGGCAATTCTTTTAAAAGGGGTTGATGAAAGACAAAAACGCTGGGAATCCTTGCTTTAGAGTGTAAAAAATTGGGCTTTTACAAATAACATCCACCTCAGATATACCTCTCGTATTTCATTAATTGTTCTGTAGCAACCCTTATTCCCCTCTCCAGTGCCCATTGCTCTTTAACGCCTCCCCCCATTCCCCTCGCAGTCGCCCAACACCCGCTCGCGTTGCTGTTTGAGCCGGTTGCTGCGTCACACGATGTTTCGGGAAGGCGCCCTACACAAACGTGGATGCTGCGCGGAGAGCAGAATTAATGGGCGTCTTTGTTCTCTCTCCTTATGCATTCATATTGCGAGACGGTGCGACCCGCGTTTCCGAGACATTTCGCCTCCTTTCGGACGAAGCTACTGCAGAAGCTCTTGCTCCAAGATGCAGGGGCAACGCGCGGCCGATTCGCGTTTATTTCCTTCAAAGTATTTACTTGAAATGTGAGGTCGATTTATTAGTTCTTTCAGGAATTATGCCTATCTCTGCGTTGTATTAAGGCATATTATATACGGCGGAGAGCATTTAGAATACAACGATGAGTCACGTAACTATACCACATCCTGTACTTTTTGACCGGTTGAAGGTATTGAAATACAATTTTCACAGAAGTGTATGAGGGAATGGGGCTAACTGAGTATGTATTCGTTTTCATTTTATCTCTTGTATTTCTCGAGTTTCTGAGGTAATTTTGTTTTTATCAAATGGAATTATACATTTTTTTTGGTCTATCATGACAAGCGTAAAATTTGCAATGACATACATATTGTCATGTGTTAGATAAACATTTTTCTGAGTAATTTGCATTCTTTGCGACTCGATGTTTAACGGTTATATTGAATGTAACAATCCACCCTCGAGACAACGCCGTGCTCCCCGTGATCTTTTCCCGCTGGATGTTGAGATTCGGCGCTGACCATCCGTCGGCTAGCGGGATTTTCCCCAACCAGGTATCCCTACCAGCGAGCACCACCTCCACCGGGACAAGCTCTAATCTCGACCGGTCTCCCAGCATGTGGGAGACCGGTAAGTGTGTAAGGATGTGTGTAAGTACGAGGTGCATAGGAACAGGAAGAGGAAGGAAAGATCGCGCGCGCTCCGTGGCCCGCTTCTTTGGATACTGCTCCAGCATTCGCCTGTTATTGATAGGATAAACCACGGAAAACCACCGATCAGAGCCGTCGGCCGCCAGAATGCTCCTCCAAACAGCGACTGAATTCGACCTAGCTCACAAGCTAGTGTCGGAAATACTGCTACCGTCGGAACTGGAACCGAGGACCTCCCGGTCAGAGGTACTGCAGTGACATCAATTGCTGTCCTGAGCCACCTTTCCTGTTTGGCGGGTTGCGTGGACCGGCTTCTAGAATGATACTCCGGCATTTTCCAGTAGCGCTCCCAGAAAAACGGAAGTCAGTGACCAGATCAGTTGACCTAAATATTCGATTCCAGTAAGCGCCAAATACATTGGTTTAACACATTACACACATTTATAGCATTTCGCGAGGATCGAGCCGCCAGTCACTGGTACAGGAGTGCCTTAAGGCGATATTTAATTTTTGAATACAAATGCTAAAATTAAATTCCCTATAAAGAAAATGTTTACAGAAAATATGCCAGTAAAATTTCTGAAACAATTTTACTTGTTTGTGTTTTCTAAGATTGTTTCTAAAGTATTCTTATGAAGAATTAAGTACACAACGTTGTTTGATAGATGTGTTCACTGTCGTGTGGGAATAAAAAGTCAGGCGTGCAAAATGAAAGAAAATGAATAATGATTCATAGAGAAGAAATAAAGCACATGACATCAACTTCAAAAAGTCCAAAATCCATAATATTAAGGGATATCAGAGTCTCAAGCCATTAGAAAAATAATAACATTTGTAGGCAAAAGAAATTCATTTGAAAGTGTTGCATCTAATTTCATCCTTTCAGCGCGATATCTTGATCAACGCGTGCAGTGCGTGGGGTGCCTTGAGGGTTGCGGCCCCGCAGCGAGCGTTGCGCTCGGACGCCAGGGAGCGCTCGCGGCGCCGGAAGGTGCGGCCCAGAGGGCGCAGGCGGGGAGCGAGGTCGAAACTGTGTCAGCGGGCGCGCCCCCCGCGGAAGTGGCCTGGCGCGGGCGGGCGGAGGGTGAGGGCGAGGCGCGGCCGCCGCGCGCCGAATAGCAACGAGACGCTCGCCCGCCTCGCAAACACTGTGCGGAGGCGGCCGCGCGGGTGTCGACACATCTGCCAGCCCTCGCGCGCCGACGCCCCCGCGCCGCCCCGCGCCGCCCCCGCGCCGCCCCGCGCCGCCCCGCGCCGCCCCGCGCCGCCCCGCGCGACTGCCGTTACTCCCCGCTCCGTCCCATACGCACCGTGCAGTCTCGCACCGACCCACGCCGCCCTGAGCCACCCGTGACCGCTCCGCGCCTCCCCGCGTCGCCTCGTGCTTCCCCGTTCCGCCTCACGCCGCACCGTTCAGTCTTGTACCGACGCACGCCGCCGTGATCCACCCCGCGCCGCCCCGTGCCTTCCCGCTCCGCCTCATCGTGCAGCCTTGCACCGCCTCACGCCGCCCAGAAGCTCCCCGCGACGCCGCGTGCCTCTCCACGCCGACCCGTGCCTACCCGCTCCGCTCCATTCCGCGCCGCGCAGCCCCACTCCGCGCCGGGATACCATGCGACATCCTAAAACCGTCCTTCGCCGCCTCGTGTAAAGTTTCACACGTCAACACTTAAACGTTCAGAATACTTTCAATTCAACACCAGGGAGATTGTTTTCAAATGTTTATTTCAAGTTTATGCACTACATACATATTCGATTACTCAAAATCGTGTTTAATTATGACTGCTTTTAGAATTTCCCAAATTTTCCCAAATCATTGACTCATACACCTAATTCTAACTCACGTCATTCCATCAACAACCAAACGTTGCTATCGTTAGAAAAACACACGAGAAAAAAATAGTGGTTAATTGTATCTGTAACGTTACACCCGCAGTTTCTAGTACCAACGCAGGCTACAGCGCGCGCCGCCCCACACCGTCCAGCACCATCCCCGGCCACCCTGCTCTGTCCCATACCAATGGCGCCACCCAGCGGCGCTCGCACCACCGGAGCCACCCAGCGACTCTCTTGTCAACCACACTACCCCGCTTCACTGGCGCCACCACACTCCGTCCCGTGCCTCTCGCACCACCTGCGCCACCCCGCGCCGCTCGTGCTGCCTGCGCCACTCGAGCCGTCCGCGCCACCCCGCACCAACGGAAGTCCTGCTTGTGATTGGAGGTGAAGTTTTATATTTGCCTGAGGGGAAGGCAGTAATTGTGAAGTGAAGTAAATCGAAGTGTACGTTTGAAATGAAGGAAATTCCTACCTCGATTGTTCTAATCATTGCTTTCCGTATTGTATTCTGATCACTTTTACGCTGAAGCAGCACCTACAATGTACGTTATGGACCGCAGGCGGTTTTTACTTCCATGCCTCGCCTTCGTTTCCAACCTTAGAACCAAAAGATGAGTGTCGGTTGTCCGAAGAGCAGCGACAAGTTGTGAGTATTCTGAGTATCAACAAGCCAATGACCTATCATCTACGCAAATGTAATACTGTGAGAATGGGGTACTCGGGGTAATGCCGCATAGATATGTGATATGAGCTTCCGCCTCAGTCCTAGGGTCAGAAGGTAAGCAAAAAGGCTGGGGAAGGAAGACTCATACGTGGCCATTTGTCCGTTGTCAAAAATTCTTCTCTTGCATCTCCTGGATTTGAGCTGAAGAATCAACGTAAACTACCAGTCATTGCAGGCGATTTCTATTTTTATTCAGGTAATAGCATCTTCCGAGTGAGTAGCTTAGATGTGGCAAATACATACGTACTTGCACATTTTCGTACACAGATTTTCTTGGCTTACTTGAGATTACATACCAATCCAGCTATTGCTGTTAGTACAGCCACGGCGAGGTGGGTAGTTTCCCACTTGTGTCTAGCATAGCCCGTCCCGCTTCAATTTCCCTTAGCTTGGCGTGTCCGCGGATACGGCTGCTTGCAGCGGGCGCGCTCTAGGGTTTGGAGGGGAAGACAGGGCGGCGAAGGCTAACGCACCGCACAAACCGGTGTCCGGGGCGGCCACTGACCGGTCTGAGGTTTGCGCCGGGCGGCGAGGACAACACAATGGCTGCTTTAGGCCACAGACGATGGCTGAGAGGAGACGGAGCTCTGCGCTGTTTCATGCGGTGAGGTAGACGGGGTGGGCATTGTGTTCTGACCCCTGATCTCTGTCATCCGCACGGCATCCATAAGGTAATGGACGGCATTGTGTGATGGCTTCGCGGATCCTGTTGCTTTTTATTGGTACCTGGTTTGGGAGATCAGTAGTACGCAACATTGTTACATAAGGGATATTGTGTCACATATCATTCTTATCCGTAACCTTAATTAGTTTGTTTCTTGCGCTAATTTTAATCAATAGATTCTAGTGAATGTCTTGATTTGTTTTAGTTAAGAGTTAAGTTAACAATTTTAATATTTTAACGAACACTTTTACGTGGAATCAGGTAATGTTTAAATTACCAGACAATAAATATACTGATAAAATAATGTAGATCTATCTATTCGAACTATTAACCCTACATTCTTAAATTTTCATTTCGTATGAAATTTGTCAATTTTAATTTTAATTATTAAAAATTAACAAAGGAACCATTATTTCAGCATGCTGAAATTAAAGTTTACGTCAATCGAACATTACCTCAATAACAGCCGTCTGCAACAGGAAGTGACCATTATTTTGCCTCATTTAAAAAAGTAATATATTTTTGGAGTAACAGAGAAGTTTAATCGTCGACTGGAATACAACATCATATTATTAGTGAAGTTATGTCTATTCGTTTAGAATCGCACAGTTTGCTATGCAAGTACTTTTGTGATACTTCATGCACCACACATTGTACTGCGGATAAACATAAACACAAGGCGCAGCCATTTTCTTATTTTCGACGTATTTTGGATGGGATTTATAAATATGATTTTAGGTTTTATTATTGTCAATTAAAATTATTTTGATTTTTCTAACGAACGGAATGGAATGGAGAAAGTCTGGAAAGTATTGGTAACATTGGGAATATATTTCCAATAATCTGATTGGAAATCCAATAAATAAAAAATATGATGTGATTGTATTTTACTAAAGACCCCACTCTTGTTTTTCTTTTATGTTCGTATGCATCTATGATTGGTTCTCAATGAGGATATTAAACTACTTTATCACATCATTTAACGCGTCTAATGAGAGAGTGTTAAGTGATTTCAAATTATAATAGTTATGATAGTAAAACAGTTTAGTCATAATAGTTACAAAAATACTGTTTATTTCACAGAAAAATGTTATAATAGAATAATATTTTAACAACTAAAGACGTACCAACACCCAGACAAACCTCTATTCGAACACAGTTTCTTTTTACTTACAAAGCATACACACAACAAACTGCAAAATGTATCTGCTTCAAATAGCAAGGCACTTCAGAGTAAATGTAATCAGAACAAAATTCATTTCCAGACATGTTTGCTTGTTGATTGTATCAAATGCATCACGCGATCGTAGTAATGTATTCATAAAGTTTGGATGGCAGCCCAGACATTTGCCAAACGAATCTTTCCGCTGCAAGAGCAGTGACTGTAGAACGAAAAAGCGAATAAAACAATTTCTATTAAATAAATGTGTATAAAACCTTTAAAATGTCTCTCATTTTTTCAGTCAGTTTCTACGCTTGATGTAATCCATACTCGTATGTTTGTGGTTCATACGCGAGGCTTGTAAATTATCTAGCTCGATTTTCAGAAATGTTTGTCAATGGCACAATATATGAATGACAAACCTTATCAAAGAGAGAGAGGATCCGTAGAATGACGTACTGTGTTACGCGAACATACAACGTAATGCTTTTCAAATCTCAGTCAAACGGCGAGTTCCAAGCCGCTTGACAAAACGTAATCACAAGCACTCACATACACGCCCGTTCGTCTAGGTCGTATCGATGCCTCGGGTGATTGCCGCAACGCACGCAGAAAGTTGGATGGGAAGTCGGTTTGGTTTGGTTTGGTTTGTTTTTTTCGTGTTTCCGGGCGCGTCAACTGCTTTGGTCATTAATCCCGTCAGTGTAGTGCATGTTTTTTTCGGGAGATGGCGGTGATCTTCCCCCGCTGGATGGCGAGATCGGGCGCCGACCTACCGTCGGTTAGTGGGGTTTCTCCCTAACCAGGACTCTCCCACCAGCGGGGCACCGCCCCAGCCGGGACAAGCTCTAAGCTCCCGACCGGCCTCCCGGAATATGTGGTAGTGTAGTGCATGTTAGTGTAAGTGTGTGTAAGGGGGAGAGGATAGGACAAGGAAGAGGAAGGAAAGATCGCGCGCGGTCCGTGGCCCGTTTGGTAGGGTACTGCTTCGGCATTCGCCTGGTGTTGATCGGAGAAACCACGGAAAACTACCGATCAGAGCAGCCGGCCGCTAGAATTCTCCTCCAGGCAGCGACTGAATTCGACCTAGCTGAAAAGCTAGTGTCGAAAATCCTGCCGCCGGATGGGCAGTCGGGAAAACTTCTCTAACGAATCGGCGCGGCGCGGCGCGGCCGGTGACTGTCGGGCGTCCGGAGCGGGCGCGCGCTGAGCCGAGTGGCGTTGTGGCTCCCAGGCCACTCGCAGAGTCGGAGTAATTTTACCGCGGGGTGGTTATTATCGCACGCGCGCCAGTTCGTCGATGGGTCGATAGCGCGGCATCGGAACCGCCGGTTCCGGCGCCGGTCGCCGGAAAGGAGTAAATACACACCGCACCGAACTGCAGTGCGCTGGCCCGCCCCGCTCCGCCCCCTCCGCCCCGCCACGTCCACTACTACGTCTCCCCGCCCTCCCCCGCCCCGCTTCGCTTCGCCCTGCTCCGCACTGCTCATCCGCCCTGCCCGTCCCGTTCCGCTCTACCCCGCCCCGCCCCTCCCCGTCCTCTCCACGCCCTCCCCTTCCCCTCCCCTTCCCTACTCCCTCCCCTACCCTACCCTCTCCGTCCCTCCCTATCTCCACGCCCCCCCCCTTCTCTCATCGCCCCTCCCCACCCCTTTCTTTCACTCCCTCCCTGCGCCTCTCCCTCTTCTCCCTGCGCCAACTCTACACGCCCCTCCCCTCTCCGCCCCGCCACGTTCCGCCCTCTCCCCTATCCGCCACTCTTCCCCACCTTCTCGCCCCGCCCTTGTTCTCCACCTCCCCTCCTCGCCCTTCTTCCACACCTCCCCTCACCGCCCTTCTTCCCCACCTCCCCACCACGCCTGTCCTCCCGCTTCCCCCGTCACCATCCTCGTCTCTCCCGCTTGACCCAGTTGAGTCCCGTGGTTCGGTGGCTTGCCGATGCGGTTCTTGCTCCTTGTGAATGGAATTCCCCACAATGGAATTCACAGGAAGGTGGCTTTTTGGTTGCTTTTCCAAAAACATTTTTGATAAATAATTAGTTTCGCAACAGAAACATATGACCATCGCAAATATCTCTTAATATTATCAGGAGCCTTTCCGGATTAGACAAGTTTCAGTTAAGAAAAAAATGTCAAGTTTTAAACCTGAAGGTGAAATTTTGTTTTCATCTTACTACATAATGAACGTTTACTTTTTAAGTGTGGACATTCGTAACATTTTTATGTAACAACAACGGCCAACTGGGTGTTATGACGTGTACCAGACTGATTGCAAAACTCTACCCAAGGTGTGTGATTAAATTTTGGAATTTGATGGGATCATCCAAACAAGTTGCATTACAACTTTAATGAAAAATATTTGTGAATAGTTTTAGAAAGGTGGGCATTTTATTTTTTTATATTTTCATTATTTCATTTTTTTGTATATTTTCATTTAACTCAACGATCTCTTAAAGAACATCTGCTCTCCGTAGATCCAAACCCTATTGTGCAGAGCGGCATGATAGAATTAACCCAGATGCATTCCAAGGATTGGATGCTTTGGTCACTTCTTGTTGCTGGGTAATGGAATTTGCTAGAAAGTAGACAGTAATGGGTTAAAGCTACAACTCCGGAAAACACTCTGAAAATTCTTAGAGTTCTACGAATAAGTTTTTGGATATCGACAAAACAAAAATTATAACATTTTATATAGAATTTAATACAAATGAGGGTCAAGTTTTGTGCATTGTAATTATTGAAGTAGATGTATATTAATAGTATATCTGTAGTATAAATTTAATATTTCTGTTGGTTTGTAATATTGCAAAGATTTATTGAGATATTTATTGAGGTAAAGTGTAAATGTGGATAACCATTTATTATGAAAACGCAATATTATTTTTTCGTATGTACTTATTTATATTTAAGTGTATTTGTATTTACTCGTATCTCAAAATATATTTCAAAACGTGAAAATTCTGCAAAACGTTTTTCGATTAAACTTTCTAGAGGTTTTGTTTATTTAACATTTAGGAGTTTTTCGGAGTCCCTTTACACTAGGTAGTGTAGACCAATAGTAGGCTACTTTCTCGCAAAACTAGCTCCGCTACCTCCAAAGAAAAATAACTCTGCGAAAAAATAGTTTGTTCAAGGTTGTAGGTGTGAAGCAAAGGCTGCGTTTGCGATAAGATACTATGCATCGTGTATTTAGGTGATATTTACATTAGAGCATTGTCAAAGCCGTGGAGGTTAAAAATGGCGCAGACTGAGAAACCATTTGCCCAATTCAGGGACCACATTTGCCCAATCCAAAGAGTGTGTGGTTCAAGATCGGTACATTACAGTATTTGAAGTAACGAACATCTTAGTTTACAAATAACTTCCCTATTTCATTCTTTATAAACATTATTTTTCCCAGCGTTGTAACGATAAAAATCTTAAGTGGGTGACAATGATATTCAGTGAATATATGATGTCGTATCAATTTAGATTTGTGGTGCGTAGCTTCTGATCTAGAATGATCTAGAAAAGAGATGTCTTTTTTTTTTTTTTTTTTGCAGTAACAGTAATGCTACTATTACAAGATGTCTTCTCTGATTACTTCTGCATTTCTGAGATTTCCTGTACTCTCTTGTCATTAGATAAATATCAACTTAACCTGGGCAACTGATTATGCACTGTTCTTCACTTATCTGCCCTGCTGGACTGTCATAGACACTCATTGTACTTTTATCGGAAATGTTTCTAGTTCCACAAAAAATATTCTCCAATCTGAATTTTAATCTCGAATATCAATTCTAATTATGATAATGTATTACATGTGTGGTAAACATCTATTGAAACATTGAAAACCATCAATACAGAAATAGTTTGTAATTAACAATCGCGAAATCATTCTGTCGTGCAGAGACTAATACGCGTAGTTATGAATTTAAAGCAATCAACCATTACGCTGATTCGTATCAACAAAATATATTAAACAGTATTCAACTTGGATAGAAAAAAATAAAAATAATGGAAAACGAAACTAAAGGACCAATATTATTTTATAATATTATTTTGTTACGCATTTTTTGTATCACGACGCCAATCAAAAATACTTAAACAATAAACACATCTCTCTCGTTCACTTCAGTGAAATTAAGGCGAATCGAAACGCAATTTCACTAGTGTTTGAAAATTCAATGTTACTATCGCATTATTATATAATTAAGAGCTGTGTTGTAGGCATTCAGTATCGGTTATGAATGAAACTCATTTATAAGATTAAAAACAACAAAATCTGCAGAGGTGGCAAAACATTTGAACATAGAAGTTGCAATGCTGCAAAACAGCTTTTGAATCGTAAAGGGAGAGCTCGTTTGAAAACTTTGGAAGAATACATTTCATTTACAGCGAGGTTGCGCCGCCAATTAATTATTTGAAAAATCAATCGTTCCAATGACGTATTTTACCTTTATGGATTTCGCGAATAAGTGTCATTAATTCTGCTGGTACGTCAGAACGTTTTCAACAGTGCTGTTAAAAATTAACACAACTGTTTCCGATGCGTTCAAAAATAAAACCAGAAGCAGTGAGACTACTTCTCACTCTCCCCAATCACGCACAGTTTGGACCGACTGGGTCGGTATGAGCATGGAGCTTGTGTGTGGATGACTGTACGTGGGGCTGAAAGGGGGGCCAGTAAAGGGTGAATGAATAGATGTCAGCGTAACTGAAAGGCTGTGTAGGGAATTTTTTGCGTGATTTTATGGCCGATTATATAGGTTCTGTCTCAGCCTCCTTTCCAAGTGAGTATCAGGATCTTTCCTGGGGACCGGGAGTGGGGGCTCAATACATCAACTGATGTCACTGCAGCGCCTCTGACCGGGAGGTCCTAGGTCCGAGTCCTGACGGCGGCAGGATTTTCGACACTAGCTTTTCAGCTAGGTCGAATTCAGTCGCTGTCTGGAGGACAATTCTAGCGACCGGGTGCTCTGATCGGTAGTTTTCCGTGGTTTCTCCGATCAACACCAGGCGAATGCCGGAGCAGTACATTACCAAACGGGCCACGGACCGCGCGCGATCTTTCCTTCCTCTTCCTTGTCCAATCCTCTCCCCCTTACACACACACTTACACTAACATGCACTACACTACCACATATTCCGGGAGGCCGGTCGGGAGCTTAGAGCTTGTCCCGGCTGGGGTGGTGCCCCTGGTGGGAGAGTCCTGGTTAGGAGAAACCCCACTAACCGACGGTAGGTCGGCGCCCGATCTCGCCATCCAGCGGGGAAGATCACCGCCATCTCCCGAAAAACAAAATGCACTGCACTGACGGGATTAATGACCAAAGCAGTTGACGCGCCCGGAAACACGAAAAAAACAAACCAAACCGAACCGACTTCCCATCCAACTTTCTGCGTGCGTTGCGGCAATCACGCGAGGCATCGATACGACCTAGACGAACGGGCGTGTATGTGAGTGCTTGTGATTACGTTTTGTCAAGCGGCTTGGAACTCGCCGTTTGACTGAGATTTGCACTACACTACCAACACATGCCAGAAGACCGGTCGAGGGCTTAGAGCTTGTCCCGGCTGAGGCGGTGTCCCACTGATGGGAGATACCTGATTGGGGAAAACCACGCTAGTCAACGGTAGGTTGGCGCCGGATCACCCCAGCTAGTGGGGGCAAGATCACTGTTATCTTCCGCGATGAAATTGCACTACACTTACGGGACTAATAACCTCTGTAGTTGACGAGCCCGGAATCATCAATTAATTTCCTGGAGAAAAGGCAGCCGGAGCGTTGTGCTTGCGACACTACCTCCTCCTCCTCCCCCCCAGTGTACGGTGGTACTTATAGGTTCTGGTGTCAACTAATTGGGCGAATGCACCGGTGACTGTGCGGATGTCCGCTTGAATGTCGGCCTGGGTGACAGCAAAAGTGTTTGCGTGCATGCGGTGGCGTAAGCTACACACCCTCCTGACGGGCTACTGGAAATTGTTGTAGAGTCCAGACGCTGTAAGGAATGCGAAGAGGGAGAAGTTATCATTGTCTGTGTCGGTGCTCTTCTCTCCCTAGGGGCTCTGACTGGGAGCCCAATCGTCGAGGCGGAAGCTAAATTGGTAGCGAATCACCCCACTTCCGCTCAAAAAGCAAAACTCGCGCCCAGGGGTTCGGAGGGAATTCATTCGCAAAATATGAACTAGTGACGTATGGAGTTCGATTTGGCTTGCCAAGAGGAATTGTTTTGCTGTGGGAAAGAGAGTGGAATAAATCTTAAATGCACAAATTATTTTCGGTGAAATATTTTAGATATGTTGTCGAATGAATAAGTACGAAAGTGAAGAGATGCAAATGTGCGGTCATTGAACCGTCTCGGAATAAAAGAATAGTACATTAAGTCTACCGTTTAATAATTACATGCATATTTGCAGTTAAGTCGGCGTAAGCTTAACACCAGAGCAACTCATTATTAAAATTAGTTTGCGTTTTCGGCGACGAAAGTTAAACTTGTCAATTTATACAATATGCACAACAGTAGGGAAAATATTAGGTTTGTTTTCTCAATATCCGATGAATCATACAAAGACAAATGTAGAGAAATAAATGAATTTATTATCAGAAATTATGCACAAAGATGGTTACTTTTCTGTATAATCGCAGTGAAGATTCCGGCATTTGTCGTGTATGTGAAGGATTTGTTCGATCTCCTCTTTGACGAACGTTACCGCCTGTAATGTGAGTTGAGCCTGAACTTGATTTCAAACCCCTCTTTTTTCAGACAGCTGTGGCCTCCAAGCCAATTCTTCAATTCGAGGAAGAGGTTAAAATCACGCGGCACTAATACAAAGCTGTAGTGTACACGTCTCATCTGTCCTAGATGTTGCTTTAACCAAGCTGCACAGTGTGGGCAGGAGGTTTGGGTTGAGAACATCTCCAGGAGGCAGGATAACTCGTCTTTTGCTCATATACTCGGCTTATCTTTCAGTGAATTGGTTTCCCTATTTCCTTCTTCTTCACGAATGAGTACGCAGCTCGCACTTGGCGAGAGAGTCAATCGTACCAGCCATTTTCACATCCTTACAGCTCATCTCAAATTGACGATATGGCGTCCGTAATGGCAGAGGGTATGAGGAAAGAGATACTCAATGGCACAATGGACATCCTTATATTTTACTTGCGTATCTGTTTAACAGCTCAATCGTATTTGGAAAAATGATTTACGTACGGTACATTAATTAGTAAAAGATTAGGAGGCATTCACAAACTGGCTGTTGATATACGAAATATTTTGTGAATCTTTATAATTCTGCGTTTGTTGCCTGCGCAGGATGATTCAAAATATTTTTTGGACGTCAGGGAATCACTTGTCACCACGCGACAACTGGTGTATGTTTGCCTGGGTTGTTGAGAGATCGAACGCGTATTTACCATACGCAAAGAATAATAGCGCGCCCCGTGGTGACAAAACTTTCGATCCACCCTGCCGTAGGCCGCAAGATTGGTGCTGCGAAACGCTGCTCACAACACGACAATTGGTGTATGTTTGCCTGGGTTGTTGAGAGATCGAACGCGTATTTACCATACGCAAAGAATAATAGCGCGCCCCGTGGTGACAAAACTTTCGATCCACCCTGCCATAGGCCGCAAGATTGGTGCTGCGAAAGTGAAACCTTGCTCTTACCAAAGCGGAATCTCTGAGGAAACGGCGAGTGAGGAGCTTAGCGCCGGGACTGAGCAACACCGACTGTTTCATAATTCTGTCCGCATTTTCGGGCTCTTGGCGTCGAGTGTTTCATAGGTTGTATCTCATGCACGCATTATCGTACGGCAATAAAATTTCAGAATTTTTATGTCGACAATTCAGTCTCCCATAAGGCAATTTTTTCTTAAGGTTACGATTATTTTATAGCCGGTATAAACTTTATTTGATAATTTCAAAACGACGATATTCTTCGGGTTTATTTTTGTAGAAATGATGGTATCGCAGTTAACAGAACCCACTTTGCGGGTCCGGAAGCAGTTTTACATAATACTTTGCATCATTCTCAGAAATTCATCAACCACATCAGAAAAAAAATGTGGATGAAGAAAGACACGTTTCTAAAACGAGCTGCTCCGTTACCCCCGTCACCCCTCGTCTCTCCTAGAGTTTGTTTCCCGGACAGGTGGCATACCTGGGCCGTTAGCCACGGCCTCGACTGTCGTGCTCTCTCCTGTGAGGGGGATGGCGGCGCGAGGCAGCACGCAGACGGCTGGCAATTAGGGTAACAGCTCCGCCCGCTCGCGCCTCCCGACGTCAGCCACTTTGTCGGCCCGCCAGCTAATGACGTCACGTTTGTAAATGACGTCATCGCCGCGGAGTGGCGCGACGCTGCGCGGAGGAGGGATAAAGCTAAAGCTACGGCGGAGGCAGCAGCGACGCACAGTGCGGGGTTTGTGCGAACTACGTGACACTTAATCTATTGATGGTCAGCCTGATTTGAGGAGTGAAATATGGCAACACTATATTGTTGGTGATTAGAGCGTCATATATTTTTCTCCTGTGGAGAATGAATTTACAGTACAGGTCTTAAGGTAGCCGTCTACCTCAAAATGATGAAAATTGAGAAATTTCATGTTTTTAAATTTTTGTTGGATCGTATGCTCTCTCTTTTAAATGTTTCAAACCGTTTCTTGCAACGTTTTTAGTTATTGGACAAATACGTTTTCGAGTGCCAACTGCCAAGCCCTTAGTGAGGGAACTTCAGATGCACTTTCAGGAATGGGGAATTTTCAGTATATTCATGCATATCAAACATCATAAATCATAAACCATACAAGATAATAATATAATTCTTTTTGCAGCATGTAACTCATGCTTTGATCTAGTGTATGAACTAGAATACTTAATGTGTCACTAAATGTTTCAGTCATATGAACTGAAATGTCCAGAATAAATTTATAAACAGTTATGTTTTCTCAAATAGTCAAATCCTATCTCTTTAGTTTTCTCAGTACTTTACCATTCTAGTTCATTCACTACAATATACTATTGTGATTAATTTAAACGAAGAACTATCAAAATTGATAAATTTGTGTTAGATTTATAATGTCTGAAGTAAAAACCAGAATTAGGCAAATTATTTATAAACAAACAGAAAAAAAATTATTTGATCTCTAAAAGCATAGAGAAATGTACAAGGGAAAATAAAATAAACACAAAATTCTTATTTTTTTTTTTTAATTTAAATGTGATAATTAATTATACTGCTAAGAGTTCATCTCATGAATTGCGAATTGTACAGTTTACCTTTTCTAATGTGACTCACACACTTTGTTAGAAATATCTAAAAGTGTTTTTTATGTATGTTAAAATAATTTATTTTAATTTCCTATTTCTAAACTGAGATGAAGTTTTCTTCAGCACAGTTTTATAATAAAAATGATGAAATCCTTGTTTTTAGGATTTCAGTTTACACTATGGAGCATGCAACCAGTCAAATTATAACTAAAATAAATAACAATTCATCATTTTATATGAAATGTAGGGTGTAGTACTTTTGGATGTCGTTGTAGTCCAGAACCCTGCAGTAGCAAGCTCTCTGCGATTAAGTTGTGAATTCAAATGCCGATGATGAAATGGATGTTTTACATCTTTTGATTCTAACTAGGTTGGCAAAGACAATATAAACTCCATGCGAGTATGTAGATCATTTCACAATTTTCTGATGAAAGCTAACAATCAGTGGCTTATATTGGGTTGCCAACATCTAATCATCGAAGATGTTTTACCCTAGTTTCTATAAATCAATTGTTAATGTTATCTTGATTTGATTTATGGCAATAAATAAAGATTTATTCCATTATACGTACGTTTTTGATATTTTTCGACGCTCAAATTAACAAGTAGTTTTAGAGTGATAGATTAGGTATCAACAATATTCCACCACAATAGGATGGAGAATTGCAATTGGATGTGAAGAGCAATGAAGAAAAATATTTTTTAGAAAAAAGCAAGAGAAAATAAATGTATGTAATCAATATTTTAAAAAAACGAGAAACAATACTGCAAGAAATATAACGTAAGGAGCAGACCCGACTGGGTCCAGTGGATGCAGTGGTAAATAAATATACAACTACACTTTCCCACTATGCTATTTTAAAGTCATGCGGGGGGGGGGCGCTGCCTGGCTCTCTGGCGCTGACGGACCGAGGTGGAATGCGGGATGTCGAGGGGCGGCGGCGTCGCCCTGTTCCTCTGATTTATGCAGCTGCTCGTCCGCCACCGCGGGGGGTGCGGGTGGAGGGGTCGCGGAGGAGGGCGGGGGTGGGGGGAGAGGGGGCGAGGTGGGGGACCCCACGGAGGAAATCCAGGCGCCGGCGCTTGGCATTGCGATGCGACGGGCCGGTGAAATTGGAGGAGTAGTCGATTGCGTAGTGATGGTAATGATAAGAGAGATACGGTGATAGCCAGTAATGGAAGGAATAATGAAATCGGTGGTTGTGAAAGCGCCAAGCGAGCAATTGGAAATTGGTTTTTGAAGAGTTGATGAGAGGTGCAGGAAAAGCCGTAAAAATGTTTGTATCTAAGAAATTAGAGATGTCAGTATAGGGATTCCTACACCGCTAGAAACAGTAAACATAAAATTATGACGACTGAGAAATTATTACGATTTTGTTATGGATTTGTAGTGCAGTACATATAAATTCTGAATAGAACCTATGACGATACGTTGTATTGACTGAAAAGGGAAGTTGTTTGTGATGAATAAATAAAATTGGTTTAAATTATGATGTAAGGGAGACCTACTCTGGTTACCAGAAGGGGTTAGTTGCCACTCACGTTCCTACACTGGCCACGTAACTTTCATAACCCCTGGCTTTGTGTCACAAGCTCTCTTCGACCTACAGAACCTTCCCTGAAGTCGTGTATGCTGAAACGTCTCAAAAATATTTTGAGTTCATTTTTTAAATATAAAATAAAAAAAGAAATAAATTGAAATAATCTTCGTGCTAATTCTTACCAGTTCTAAGCCTCTCGTTCGCGATGGGGATCCGTTATTGCGTAAAACGGTTCTCTGTTGTCGTTTGTTTCGATAAGAATGATTTGCACATAGAGCACAAGAGTGCACTCCAACTTTTTGTCTACCGGTGATGTTCAGTTTTTTAAAGAGTAGTAATTCATTTGTTTTTAAATATATTTTTATTTCTTTGTTGTTAAATTTTAAACTTCACCTTGGTCGTCTCTTGCGAATTTTAGTTCTATTTAGCATGAAATTTTAGGAAATTAAAGGAGTTTACGTACTCAGTGGTCCAAAACCGACAAGAATATTTTTTATTAGAAAAAGATAAAAAGTTAATTATAATTTAAGACCGTTCTTTAAATACTTAATTTTGAAACTACCAAGACAGCTAGAGCTTTCAATGTGATGTTGTTTAGGAAGAACAAATACAGATATACTTGTTTGCATTTATTAGTGTAAAATGCATTAAAATGCTTCACTTCGGCAATGATTTATTACGCTTCATGATCACGGAAGTAGTGTGTCAACCTGTCTCATGGTAGTGTCAACGACCCAAGGAGTGTGGCACAAGTGAGTGTGGTTGGCACAACTTGATGTGATGAATTCAACGACTCTGAAAGCTCAACAGTCAATACCAAACAAGAGAAATACTATAAAGTAGCCTAATAAAGAAGTGAAAGAGGATAAATGCCACAAATCTTATGTTTTAATACTCAAGCAACCCGCGTTCAAATAGACATTTTCTCACTGATTTTAACTGAAAGACTAAAATATAAATAATCATTTATATATACTTTCACAGCTTTCTTTCTTATTAAGGAGAAATAATATATTAAAATGTTTTTAAAAATAATGACATTATCGGGAAAATAAAAACAATTAATTATTTCGTGATTTCTAAATGTTTCTTTTTGTTGCGCATCGAAAGATATCAATTTACCTTCCATGAACTTATATTAATTTTCAAAATTATTTTTAAGCTATACTAATTAATAGCTTTTAATTATAGTATACATTGAATTAGTGAAACCCTTAATCTGTCTTTGCTTTCAGGAATTGCGGTGCTTTTTGAAATGGAAACTTTGTGTGTGGTGCTACAACTTAACTGTAAGTAAGCAAAATGCTTCATGAAATATATTAATTTTGATTTGTAAATTTGACAAAGGTTGTGTAAAAAATGTCCAATATGAAGTAAGCGTACACTTATTTTGTCAAATCAGGCACAATGTATGATTGATGGCATTCCAGTACGTAGCAAAATTTCACGGCAGCGCACGACAACACGAAAGCTGCAAACGGAAAATTGAAAAGATAACCGGCCATCCAGAAGCGCAGTCCGATACGAATATTCGAATGAAACTCCAACGAATTGCAAAATCATACTGTTAATTAGTTCCTCTCCATTTGGGCGCGAGTGACGTGCGCACGGCCCCATCGAACGCGGGGCTCCGCGCCGCAAGAACCGGCGTTCAGGGGGCCGTGACGCGGCGGGTGCAGCGCCGCGCCGCGGAGCCCACCGGAAACGCCGCGCTGTGAGAAAAAAAAAAAAAAAACAACCCAATCGCGCTTCTACACGCCTGGAGCGGTGCTCGCAGGACTCGCATTATTCGCAGATGACTGCTGTCTGTTGTTCTGTTAATAACTGATATTCAAATTATTCTATTTTCAGGCGCGGATGTGGTTTGTGCCATAACATAATTTAAATTTCAGTAAGGTTGAATAACAATAATCCTTAATTAATACTAAATGCAAACCACCGAATTTTGACGGTGAATTAATACGAATCCGCTCTGAATGCATTTCGTATGAGTGTTGTAAGTTTTTACGCAATCAACGCATCAGATGTTTTTACAGATCAGCGTAAAGCATGTTTTCATTCGGCGGATTTAAAAACATGTTTTTTTTTACAAGCCGTTTTTTCTCTTTCAGTTTACCGCAGTAATCGAACATTTGGTCAGCAAAACGAATTCCTGTGTTTGTGCGAGTCAGAAGAGTGCGTTTTGAAATTTCCGTTTTCATTTTGATGTAGAATTTCGTGATGTAAACTTCCGATTTGAGAGGAGTTCAAAGGCAATTTTTAGCAGTTTGAAACTGTAGAGGATATCTTATAAATCAATGGGAATTATTTTCATGTGTTACGAAGTATTTTAAAACCAATAGTTTGAAATTATGGCTCACTCCAATAACGATGTTCTTAGTCCCATATATATATATATATATATATATATATATATATATATATATATATATATATTTTTAAAAATTCAGAGCTCTTGTTATCTTTTCCAAAGTGATGTCTCATACGACTAATTAAATTCAAATATTGCATTTATATTAGTTGTTAAATTGTAAACTTTACGTTCTCAGAATTTGTATTACATTAAATAAAATTCGGTGTAAACACAATGTAAATAGCAACGGGAACAAACGTTAATGCTGATAGAGCTCTGTTATTCTTGGTTATTAGAAAGAACTTAACTTATGTGTTTATGTGGAACACAAACACCTTCATTTGTCTCTGGATTATTCATACTATTCTTAAATTATGATTTCACTTCATTTACTTCGGATACTCAAATGCACCTCCTGTGAATCGCTGATTTAAAAATTATTCAGCGTATAATTCCTAGTTTTCTTTTTGCAACGATGGTTTAAACCTTCGTAAACGAACATTCGTATAATGAGAGTTCAGCACGTTGTTCTATCGTCCGACTTTTATGCTAGCCATGTACTCTAATTAAATGCGACAAAGACCGTTGTTCCTTCTCTTTCCCTACTTTTTGCTTGGGTTGAAATCTCGTTCTTATTTCCTCCAACCGCAGCTAGGTTTGTAAATCCGGTTTAAAACTATCTGTAAGTTGCTCTCTCTGTAAAATATTTCATGCAGTAGGCAGACATTCAAGACCGCAGGAGATGCGTCTGTTCCGAGCTAAAGTTCTATGAGCAGATTTATGCATTCGAATTTTTCTTTTTTCTCTTGTCTGTTTTTTCTCCTTTTTTTCATGCAGGAATGCTCACACTCAGGCTGTCTCTAGTAGCAGCAACACTATTTTGGTGTTAGGAATGTTCTGTGTCATTAAAAAAATTCCCAGTACTTACAATGTTTTGCGCAGTTGAGATAATATTAATACATTGTGCGCCAGGGAAGTCCCTCCGCAGTGAACCGAATCAGGGCCCCCTATTAAAAACTGCATTTGTGTTGGTAGCAACCAGATCACTGAGAAACAAGTGAAGGAGACAACACTTCTAGCATTTGTTATGCTTGTAGTGAGAACACAATTTGCGTTTTCCAGCCGCAGCTCGTACTCCAGCATTATGCCTGTTGCCCACAGCAAGGTGCTACTGCAGAGACTTTCCTGGCGCTCTGTATTTAAAATATGAATTTTCTTTCAGAACACATCCATTTTGTTTCTGACAGGCAATTAGAAAATGATATTTATTTACAATAATTTAAAATAATTAGAAAAAAACGGGAGGCGATTGCATGAATAAGTTTGGATGGATAAAGGTGTTTTTACACAGCTTTTATACTGCAGTGGCTGCTTCAAATCGTAAAAAATTAGCGAAATGAATAAATTGTGAGTGAACTTTGATTCTCTGCGTTAGGATCATTAACCTTTTGGAAACTGCGGGTATTTTCGTACCATTGGCAGTCGCATCGAGGTACCTGACATTCCCACTCTTTTCTTTCTAATATTACTAACAATTGTTGTCGTTTTGAAACGTATTCTTTGTAATATTTAATTTCTTTGTATAAATGGTAATTTTTAAAATCTAAAATTTATAAATAAATAAATAATTTCAAACGCATTATTACCTATATAGCGATCATGTATTACCTTGCTTACCGTAACTAATACCATGTAAGGTATGTTCTTATTTATGTATGAAAAATCTAAACAGTCATACTATTTTCATTTAAGTGTTGTTGCCAATAACCTCTTATTGTTCACAAGTGACACAAATAATCCAACTTTGTGTAGTATCATGAACAAGCCTAGACACGTGTGGGGATTGTAAAAGTTCGCCGTCACAAAGAGGACATTAATACGTACAACAGATATACTTTTCTTGGAGGGTAGTAAAAAGATCTGTTGAAAGGTACTGTAATTTGCAAAAGAGTCGAAAAAAAGTATTTAAATTGACAGTTATCACAAATGGTCTGGGGATGCTTATGGTCCCCTCGCGACAATCATTGCAACTGACGTTATATGAAATGCTCTTTATAAACATATAGACTGAAAATACTGACTTGGAAAATAATTAAAATTTTAGGTGAAAATGAATTACTTTTACACGAGAAAGTAAAATAAACAAAACTAATAAAGATGCCCGAATAATCACCAGAATGGCTTTAAATTATAAGCCAAAATTGAGCAAAAACATGAGGAGATCAATGAGAGGATGGAGTGAGCAGTTCTAGAAATCGGAACAGTCCTTGAAGCTGATGATGATGAACTATTCTAATTTTTGTGCTCCTATTTTTTTTCCATCTCAAATATTAGAAACATAAACCTTCAAGAAACCTTACGTTGTTCGGTACCAATCTAGAGTGATATTTAATTTGTAAGAATGCAAGTGATTTGACATTTTAAAATTGAAATAATATTGTAAAGGAATTCGTTTGATCTTAAATTTGGTAGATCTTTTGAAAATTATATAATCACATAAGTATTAGTAATAGGAAACTTAAAACTTGATCTACAAAATGTTGGTTAAAATAAATTACATTTTGTAATCCTTTTATTTCTTACTTTGACTCATGTCTAGACAAGGGATTTGTAAAAACATGTCTATTCTATTCTATTGAGTATGAAATGGAAGGCAGTAATTTAAAAGAAGCACAACTGCTTGTTGTACCATGTCAAAATTTGACATTGAGGACTTATAGGAAAGGTACAATTCATATTCAACCAATGCAGCAAATTCCAAAGTAAAATAAACGGAGAGGTAATTACTCTTAACTACGCTCTTTCTATTTTTCATCTGATGAAGTCACTGATTCAGCACAAAGCAAAATCATGATTGAAAAAATAATATTTACCTCTAGTGGCATCAGCAATTAATTTTAACCCCTGAAAAGGCATCAGCTTTGACTTTTATAATCTTAGCTAGGAAGGGAAAATGCAAACTTACAATTCATATGCAAGATTCGAATCATTTTTTAAATGACAAAATTGAATGATAAACACGCAATGATCAGATTCAACTGAAATTGTAGAAAATATTAACATGAAATTAATTTATTTATGGCAACCGAAAATATTTATTAATAAAATATGAAATTCAGTTTTGTCTTCAATAACATTAATGTCAAATACATTTAATATATTTAATGTGTAAGAGATTTTTATAGAACACCAACAAAGATGGTATGAAACTGTTTCAACAAAAGTAAAAACAAAATTAACATTAATCTCAGTAATAAAATTAAATATGTTTATTTCAATGTAAATTGAATGTCACAAAATTAATTTAACAGTTGAAACAAATAAAAAATGCAACAAAACAAAATACGACTAAAATAAGTACAGAAAAAACAAAGTAATAAAAAACATTGTTTATGAATCTTTAAATTCTCCTGAAAAGGTCCCAATTTTTGCCTGATTTTGAAGATAAATTGCCTACTGCAAATAAACTCATTATCAAGAAACAAATTTTGATTTGTGTGAATGTTTTGTGTTGTAATAAAAAGTAAACAATTGTTAGTCAAATGTGAAAGTATATATTTCAAATATTAGAAAGCTAGTTTCTGTATAAGGAAGAACATTAAAACGGACTTTTTTTCTCCTGCTCTTGTTCAATAGTTGTAGGCAGTAACTATTATTAACAGAAGTATTTTTCTGAAGTAATGAATGTAAAAGAAGAAAATTTATATAGTTTAATAAAGTTAGTGGAAAACCTGCAGTGTCATATTCTCATAATATCCTAGTATTGTAATTGTGTATGTGCTACTATATTTTTGATAAAATAATTTCTATACTACAGAATTCTTTCTCCTATGCACTTGGTCTTCATATAAAATTTTTAATGATATATTGCAGGCGGATGAACAAATTTTAGCGTTTAAACAAAGTAAAATGAACTAATTTTTCAAGTTTCGCTCACATTTCCAAAGAATCAATGACAAACGATGTACTTTGCTGGCTGCTGGTATGCGTTCGTTAGAATACTCTCTCGTCCTGTTACTGACAGTTTTCGACCCAAAACTTGCTGGACAAAGTCAAATTGCTTTAAAGTTGCGACTTTCTTTTAAAGTTAGATTAATGCCTGCTTCCGTCTCGCACTTTGGAGGAAGTTAAAAATGGTATCGATGTATCGATTGACGCTAACAGAATTACATTCGAACTGAAAAAATAACAACAAATAATCGTGCATTTTTACTTTCTCGCCTTTGTAAGAAGAGAAATTTATATAGTGGTGCGTCATAAAACGGGGATTTTTTTAATATAATATTTCAGCGTAAATACGGAACTGCAAAATGGGTGATGACACATGTACGAATCACTATCTTTCATTCAAAGCAATAATAAAAAGATCTGTCCAGTAGAGTCTCGAACAAACCACTTAAAAATACCAGATATTTTAAATACGTAGAGTTAATAATTCAATGCCCTTAATATGCACTTTATCTGTAAATGAGGTTTGATATGTATTGAAAAAAATTGATATGAATGAGACTTCATGCTTGCAATACATGGAGAAAAAGGAAGGGAGACGAACCAGAAATATCCCTCCCGCAAACCTGCTTTATTCTGTACATCTTCCACACGCAGTATTGTCCGAGCTCTGAACCCCCGCACGAAAAGCCACGTAAACCCTCGCCCCCGCGACTTACCGCAGATGAGAGCTCTAACCGTCACAGTGTTGGATCTGCTATGCAGATCAGCAATCCAACCCAGCCCCTCCCCGTCCTCACCGGAAACGGTATTCGTCTCCGGGCGACATTCACAGTTCCACCATTGGCCTCCATTATCTGGCTGCCTCAGTCCTCCGCGTTTCCGGCGTCCTCGCGGCGCGGCGCAGCGCTATCCTCGCCTGGCGCGCGGTACGGCACGGCACGGCACGGCGAGCGGGGGGGGGAGAGGGGGGGGCGAAAAAGCAAACAGTAAGACGCGACAGCTCGGTCCGGCTCTCCTCGTGCTTTATGAGCTGTGTATGGAAATGAGCGCGTGTTAAGCGCGCCGTGTTTATTGCTCATGATATACGTTTGGAAACCTAATTATCCTTTTTCCCTAACCTTCGCGATAAGAAAATGAAATGTGTGTAAATATACGTAAATGTATGCCGCTGCTGCTGCCTCCAGCGGAAAGTCCCTCACACTCCTCTTCCTTCCTGCCACGCCCTCGGTGCCTTCCTCTTTCCCACCCTCCGTCCTCACCCTCTTAGTATGTCCTTCTCAATATTCAGTTTATTGCGTTCGCCTTCTCTCCGGTTCTGCCTCGTCCTCTCTCCCTTTCCCTCTCCACTTTGCTCACCTCTTTTTTTCTCTCCTTATTTCCAGCTCTCTCACTCCTTCAATTCCTCAATCATCCCCTCCTTCCCTTTCTCACTACCTCACATACTTTCTCTCTCTCTCTCTCTCTCTCTCTCTCTCTCCTCTTTCCCTCCCTCCTTCCTCAGTACTCTTCCCTTCCCCAGTTCCTCATTCACTCCTTCCTTCCATCCTTCCTTCACTCCATCCTTCCCTCACTTACTTTCTCTTCCTGCCTCAACCCCCATCCCCACATTTTTCCGTCCCGGCGCGCCCGTGCAGGTCCGATGTCCTGACTGCGTTTTGCTATATAAACAGTCGTTAGTGAATCTAGCTGTTGGTTCAAGGAGATGAAAGACGCCAAACTGGAATATTGCGTGAGGGGTTGGATAATAAAATACAAGAGATGAATATTGGGGAGACAAAAGAATTTTTTTGAGGCCTAGAAGGGCATTAAAATTCAAGCGGTTGTGTTCATTTTTCATGATACCTAATGTGTTTGTGCTGTGACCGTGCGGTTGTTGGATCGTGTACGCGCCTTGCACGGCTTGCTTGTTGCTGAGGTTTCGGAACTCAAGACAAATGATACAAAAATTGTTTTTACAATGAATTCATGGAATTTTCTTTATAATCATGGAGATTAATTTATATTATATTATTTGTTCTTATTGAGTAGATTATGTGTGATTGGAATACGTGTAAATGAGATTAATGTATGAATGAAAAAAATAAGTCATTATTAACGCCATTACTATCAAAAGAATTTAAACTGCAAATTAACGAATATTCTTTGAATGGGCAATTATAAACCAAAAAAGTAATTTATTTACATCATTTTTGAAACCTTTCGAACTTGGTGTTTGAATTTGATTAATAAAAGTAATGGGTGCCACAATTTTATCAAAGTACAAAGTTTTTGCAATACTCTTAATCATAAATTTTAAAAAATGTGTATCCTATATGATTTCTAATATAAATAGCTGGTTGTAGGATACGGTGAGGAAAGATAATTAACAAATTCATTAAGGACTAATTATAACTACATTGTAAAATGAATGACTACAAAAAATCCTGCACCCAACACGTTGGAAGGAGGGAAGGTAACCATCAGTAGAGTAAATTTTTATAGCATCTCTCTTAAAGGTGAAGAAATCTTTCAATGCATCGTATATATTAAGTGGAAAACGAAGAGTGACAGGCAGCGTATAAATACCTGAAGAAAAATGAGATGTTAGAAGAAGAAAGAGTACTATCGCTGTTAACATAAAAAAATCCGAATTCTTTCTTTTGTAATTTATGTTCTCCTAATATTTTTTATTAATTATATCTTATCTTTGAAATAAATTTCCTCTTAAAAGGTGTCCTATCATAGTTTTAAAAAATCTAAGTGTGTTAAATATGATTATGTGAATTGTGCGAAGGCCATTTCCACATCGACTCTGTTCTAATTCCATTTGTATCCGTACTTATAGAGTGCCAGTTCTTTTCATTCTTCCTTCGTTAGACAATACACGTCAACTCCACCCCTTACGTGCACCGCGTATCCCTTTCCCACCCTGACCCTCTCCCCCCCCCCCCCCCCGCCACAGGACTTAACGTCACATTCAAAGTGGCAGCGTCGTCGAGAACGTCTCAGACGGAGGCGACTTCCTCCTCCTCGCCCCCCCCCGCCCGCCGTACTCGCAAACCGCATTACCAAAATCCCCTTTCCCCGCTCCTCGAACCCCCGCCCTCCCCCTCACACGCCCTCTCTCCAAAATTACATCTGTGGGGTAATCCCGGCGGCTGGCGGCAGCTCGCTCCAGGAGTTACTGCCCTTTCATCTCGGCGCCACCGTATCCACGGCGGCTCGGGGCCTGCGGTCACCCCCACGTATGACCTCGGCGCGGCCCGGCGCGGCCTCGCCCGGCCCACTCTTATGATGCGGGGCACACTTCGCGGCCGGGAAACTGAATTAGGAAGGGGGCGGGGCGGGTAGCGGGTGGCGGGTGGCGGCGCGAGAGCTCCGTTGGCGGGCTGCCACTCCGCCGCCGCCGCCAGTGGGGCCAACCTCGCCCCCAATCGATAGAAGTGTGGCCGCCTGCGACCGAGGTGCAGAGGGGGGCGTGGCGACTCGCGCCCGTGCACCCCCAGCGACGGGGCTGAGCTGGGCGGGGAGGAGCGGGGTGCGGTGGGGCCGGGGGGAGCGAGGAGAGGACGTGCGAGGCCTGCAGCGCGACGGAAACAATGAGGGGGAGGTGCTTTTAAATTAGAAGCCACTTTTTGCGCTGCGATTAATATCGCTTTACACGTCTATTCCGTGTCGAATTTCATTCCATTTTCTGCGATACGATATCGGAAAGGTTCGGTTAGGTAATCTCTTTGATGTAACAAATTCTGTAGACCTTGAAATGCTAGGATGGCCTTCCAGTTGAGGAGAATTTAGAACTGCAAGCAGAGCTGCAGCTTCGAATTGCTAGACGTGGCTACTTTGATTGGTTGTTTCCTTCAGTGATTTCTGAGCAGATCGTGGTGAGATCTCAATATCAGACAATATGCCATTTCTTGTCGATCCTGTTTAACTGCCTATTGCTGTAATCGGCTGTAGTGTTAATTGAACATCTCCAATGCCCATTTTTGTGAAAGATTTCTTTCGAACCACGTCGAACTCTTTATTCAAATTAATTAATATTTATAGACGGAAATTTGTAATTATAACAGAAAATTCTTTTGGATACAATATATAGTTTAATTTTATTACAAACTATTACTTTTTTATGTGAAAGAGACATTATTATCAAACAGAAGTAAAAACAAAAAGTCAAATCCTCCCCAAAAAATTAGTGAGTTTACGGTAAGGAAGCTAGTAGCAGTTCATTCCCAGCGCGTCACCCAAGCCCATGGTCGCCAATCCGTTTGATCAGCCTCTGTTCGCGGGTTGCGCCGTGTCGCTGTTTCTAATGGTACTAATGCAACAAACCGCAACGTACCCGGCGCCGTCTTGCGGTGCCACCGTCTGCGATCAGTAACAGGCTGTCGGGCTAATTAGAAACCGATGGCAGCGCCTCCCTCCTGGCTACACGTGGGAGGGGTCGCATGGGGTGCAGGGCGTGGAGAGTGGGAAGGGAAGAAGGGGGTGAGAAGACGACATGCGGGACATGAGAGGTTAAATGAAGCAAATGCAATTCGTTATGAGTGCTCCAGCGCGTCACTAGTGATAAGTGTAGGTGTAAGATCGTGGAGAGATGTAGGTGTAAGATTGAGTGTAGGTGTAAGATCGTGGAGTAGATGTAGGTGTAAGATCGTGGAGTGTAGGTGTAAGATTATGAAATGTTGACTCTAGCATGAACAATGTCTCACTTTTAAAAAACCTTCTGATGCAAAACTATCATTGTGAAAGTGCAATATTGACCCTTAATTCTCAATAGTTATCAACTGTTATTGTATACAGAGTCATAGAGAAGACACTGAAAGTCCGGGGTGTACTAGGTTTTGCTTTTTTATATTTTTTGCAATAGTTAAAATGATAGAAGGCGTTATGCGGGGAAACTAGAAGCATTTGACCCAAGGTCATTTTTTCAGACAAAAAAATGCGTGGTGAGTCCGCGTTGTCAGTGCCATGTCCCTTTCAATGCAATATTATTTTGATAGTAACTTCTATCAGAAAATGATAGCTTCGTTTCGACACTATACATGAAAATAAATTTTACACTCAGAGAGACGATTTTTGGTAAATCACGCATGCTATCTGACTTTTGAAGTTGTTTTATCACCTTTATACTATAGCAATCATTATATTTATATAGATATCCTTTATTTTTTTCAGTATTATGATACATTTATTATAATTAATTACGAAGTGTTGAGATTAAGTAATGCAAGTGTAGTTCATAGCGATGCTTGAGCCGCCAGTGATCTTTGTTCATAGTCAAGAAATGTTGGTGAGGGAAAACTCTTTCAGCTAGCAGTAAAAGTATCGATCAAAATCAAAGACTACAAAATTTAGTCTAATTTCATTTTACTGTAATTTATTTCCTCTATTCATTGGCATGAAGAACATATTGACGATAATATCGCGAGTTTGTCCATAACTATCAAGAAAACCTTTCTTCCGCTGCTGCGCAGACGCCTACTCGGGAAGAAAATCTGCTTCAGGAAGCTTGAGGCTGTTATCCATGTACTATACCAGAGGAGAAAAGAAAATATCATGTAGCTATTGCAAGAATATAAACAAATAAATGTAGCATCACTAGGTGCACGTTTTGTTGAACTTTCCTTTTGCTTGTAATGGTAGTAGAGCTTGGGGTGAGTTTCTATTTTGTTAACAATACAGAAAAATCAAGTCTGTTCGTTCCTTTACCGTTAAAAATTTTTATTTTGTTAACAATACAGAAAAATCAAGTCTGTTCGTTCCTTTAACTTTTGTTATTATTATTATTAATATTATTTTTCATCTTTCAACTATTAATAATTAAATTGTTGGGAAGGGATTCTGAAACTCAAAAATGCGTGCGCAGATGATTTTCTCCCCCATACGTCACATACAGTTTTTGACTAAATAAATAAATATTTATGATTCGATTGGTAAGAGTGCCACTTCATTTTTCGAGTAGAAAAGGATGTTTCACGAAGCCGAGTGGCAATTACTTTGAACAAGATAAAATCTCTTTTATCACGTGAGTCACACACAATTTTTAGACAGCCTTACAAACTTTTCTTTTATTTTAATTCGAGTATACACATTTCTTAATTAAGTACTGTGATATTGATTCATTCAAGTCAGTAGTAGCTGATGTAGTCAGATGAAATTATTTTTTCTTTGTTGCATACACAGTTTTATCTGAATATTTGAGCATCATCTCTTGTAGCCCTACTGCTAAAAACGAAACTTTTTACACGGTGTAAATTCCATAAAAGTAAGCTAATGAGTATCTAAAATATGAATTTCTTAAATCATTTCATAGTTCATAAATCAGTTCTTAAATAAATGTTGAGGTTGCTTAGAAACACGATAACTGTGGGTTTGTTTCGAATGTAGAGAGAAAATATTAAATAATAATCATTTATTATAATACCGTTTTCACTAAAACGACACGTGTAATTATTACTTTCTCGTATATGTACGTATATACGGAGTAATATACGTAGTATAGAGAAAGTTATGTAATGCTATGGAAAATCGGTTTCGAGATTTCAACGGAAATATGCGTTTTGGAGTCCCCTGATACCGAAAAAGTGTTGTTGTATTTTCAAAACGTCTGTCCGTTCAACTAAGTGTCCGTATGAGAACAATACTAGCGCCATGCGTAGTTTTTTTCAAATTGAAGAAACACCTTATTGGCTCTAATTGAAGCTTCGAAATTTTGAAAAACATGCTTTAACGTTTGGGGGTAATTTACATGAAATCCCTTAGACTTTTTCTCTAGAACGTCTCAAAGTTTTTTCTTTAAATTTCTTCTAAGAGCCAAGTAAAATACACTTACAGAGGTGGCTTGATTCCGATTTTCACGGTTAACTCTAAATTTTCGAAAACTTCAGAAGTTTAAATTATTTCCGGCGTATTCCTTCAAGTAACAAATTAAAGACATATTTTTCCTTCAAATGAAATTTACTATTCATAGTCTGTTCTATTTATAAGGTCATGTAGTACATTTGTTTGAAAATTGTAGTAGTTTTCGCGCAATAGCGCCTGCAATATTTGCAATTTAAAAAAATAACAAAAACAAGATTTTCTCAAAAACAGCCCCAAATTTTTTCTGCAAAATGTTGGTATGTATCGTGTTAAATGTATTCTGTGGGATACCTTTAACGCCATATAGCCGCGTCCATTTGTTTTTTCAAAAATCACAAAAATATAATTTTTTTACTTGTCTGTGCATGGATTATGAAGAATTGAGAGTTGTATTCATTACAACAATAGGTTTTCAAATTGCTCTCCAAGTTGTCCGTACTTAGCTTTTCTTGAAACGTCTACAGTTGCGTTTCAGTTCCCTTAAAATCGTAACTCAAAATATCGATGTTGTTGTGAGACTCGCCCAGAATGTTTTACAATTCTATGCAATATAATCATAAGCATAAAACACAATGCACTCTTTAATCAACATTTATTTCATATGCACTAGTAACTTTAGAATCTATTAATTTATGCAACGTAATTTAAGCACCAGACATAAATGCCACTCTTCTCGGAGTTGGAGAAATATAAAAAAGCTATAATCAGGAACATTAAATTTAAATATTTTATGCAAGTCTATTGCTCAGAAACCTTATTCAGTGGTTAAAAACATAAGCTTTTCAAGTGGAAATTATTATTCGTAGAATTTTGCGTTACATGAAAATGTAACTCCTTTAAAGTAATTACGCGGAATACAGACCTATTGCCTTTGAGTTTGTAATATGATCCATTGACCCGTTCGGGAATTTTGTGATTACACACATTTCCACGATGAAAAGCATTCATTTCCAGCGCGTATTAGAGTAATAGATATGATAATGTATAACTCATTACAATAAATATCAATTTTTATACATGTTAATTCATGATATACATTAATAAACTGAAATTGTTTGAGAAGTGTATCATTTTCCATATAATTATTATTGAAGTACTCACATAATTCAGATGCACAAGTGATATCCGGTATGTGTCAGAGTTGTCAGTTTACTTACCTGAAACAAAGAAAAAAATAGTCATTCACGCTTTAGAATATATTATTCAACATATTACGGCGAAGTAGAGTGAAAGCAATTGAAGAAATAATCGTATCATTGTAATAATCAAATAGGATAAGAATGCCACGTTTTAAATTTTTATGAGTTCGAATCAAAACGGATTTCGCGCAAAACTGATCAGATACAACGTTTAATAGTAATATTTACTATATACTAATACAACGTTAAATAGTGGTGGAGAATCACAAACCTATTGTAAATAAAACTGTGTCAATAATGATATTGAATTGTGAATTTCTGTTAACTTCAATTCGAGATAGGCTCAGAGATGCATCTGGAGGATGGTAGAACACGAAGTGTGGACTACTTGTACGAAAAGATTTTTCGCGCAAAACTGGTTCAGATAAAAATGTTTAATACTCATAGGAATTGTGAGAAATCACATGCGGTTAATGAATTCCTATTAAATTCAACACGATATAGGGAACGAAAGGTTTTCGCCGAAAACTGGTTCAGATAAAAAAGTTTAATACTTGTAGGAATGGTGAGAAACTACATACCTATCCATACTAATATATAAAGACAGAAGTGCGTAATTTTAAAGCGCGGTAATCTCTGAATCTACTAGATCAATGCCGATGAAACTTTTGTGCTAGCATCCTTTAAAGGCCTGGAGTACTATAGACTATGATTTACAAACATAAACCGTAATACCTTTTCAAAATAATTGCTTTTCTGGGCATTTTTCGCCTAGCTTTACATCACAGATTCAAGAGTGCATCAATGCTAATAGTTTAGCTGCGCGCCACCAGAGGATGGCGTCTGAGATCTACTACTGATTTCATCAATATCCAGAATTATTACGAAATTCATTGAAATTTGAATAAGGTTATGTAATGTCCCTGTGTGAACATTTGAAAGAAAGCTGTAACTGAAGTGGGAAAGAATATGAATGTTCATGCATTGCTCTTTGTCTGTGTTATATACAAAGTGGCAAGAAATCATTGTGAGTTTACGAGTGTTTAATAAATGAGGTAGGTTGAGAGAATAAAAAGTATAATGATAACAGTACAGAATGTACAGTAATGTACAATAGATATCGTATACAATCTAAACAACTTCATCTTTTACAGAAATTTGTAACAACTGAATAGTTTGACGAAAGGAGTGTCACAATTGTCGAAACAGATTACAAATGTGAACAGATGGGCAGTCTACTAAAATTTTGAATCGGCTACTCAGAGGGAAGATCGACTTGCTGAAGTACTCACTCGCCCCATTGAAAATAATACTGCAAGAAGGGGAGAAATGTGAATAATTCTCTTAGTAGCACGGTGGCTGTTCATTAGGACTCTCAATTTGACTATTTACACATTTCTTAGGTTCAAAATGGTAAAATGGAAAATATGTAATATATGTTTTCAGTACATCCAGTAACATTTTTTCTTCAATATGCGAAGGAATTTGGAACAGTGGTGTGTAATTTAGGAATAATCACTTACATATTAAGACTAATCTGTAGTTGTTTGTCTATTAATTGCAGTTGTACTTTTTTTTCTTCAATATGCGAAGGAAGTTTAGTGAACAGTGGTCGGTAATTTAAGCAAAGATCATTACAATATTAAGACTAATCTGTGCAGTTGTTTTGCATGTCACTTGCTCCTAATGAATGAGTTCATTCATATTTTTCTAAAACAAATAAGCAAAAATTAATTTGTCAAAAAATATTTTTTGTAAGCAAATAATATTTGGGAGTTCTTGGTTTCTATTATTCATATTTCAGGATCCATAATCTCTATCACTTGAGATAAAATAATGATGGTAATATTGTTTTGTTATGTGGCTCAGTGATTTTCAATTTATTATTTACACATAAATACTGTTGGTGGAACATTAGTTTGCTAATGTATCAGTTGTATGATGAATTGATTTACCTGAACAAATAGTTTTATAATACATGTTACTAGCACATAGGACATTAAACATAATATTTTTTCGCTTCAGAATTATAAAAACGGTAATTATGTTTCAGAATAGATACAATATTTTCATTATTTTTATGATTATGTTATCAATTACGTTATGTCAATTTTTTTAGATTACAAACATTAATTTTCATTATAATACCCGTGCATGAACTTCCGCATGTTATAGTCAGCTTAAAACAGTAAGTCCTTTCAAGGTCACGAGTTGACATATCAATTTCAAAACTTTCTTTATGAATACAATAGAAGAAGAAATATAAAAATAGGATAAGTTTTACAACGTGACAATTTATTGATAGTGTTGGAATTGAGATATACAAAATTTTCTCTACATTAATATCTGCCTAAGATCTTAGCGTCCGGCTTGCTGGGTCAATGGGTCACGATATATTATAATCCTTATTACCTTTGTAATGGATTATAGTATCCGCTGACTATACAGCGCAGCTGGGAATCTGAAATAGAATGATTCTATTCCTAGTTCATTTCTGTTTGGATTGACTAAATGAAAGATCACTTTCTTTTCTAAAGAACAAAATTTAACAAAGTTTATTTTACCTTATAGCAAACAATTTAGTGAATTTATGGTATGCCTTTGATCAAGATATCTTTGAATTTAGAATTTTATATCGCGGTTAACTTATCTATTCTTCGTTGATGCCCCTCGTAGACTTCTCAGTCGAAATATCTTGCGAGCTTGCCGTAGTCAAAAGTCCCAAGAAATCTTCTTCTGCCCCTATCCAAGCTGGTCTCAAACTATCAAAATTATCAGTCCGATTACGTCCTATGACATAGTCCCGAACTCGATTACCACTCCCGACAAAGTTCCAATTTATACATCAATATTACTTCCACATGAAAATATCGGCAATATCATTCACTGTCCTTAAAATTTCACTGATAACCCAATTCTGACTATCTGGATTATACTCGTTCCCTCCACGAACCTACGATCAGTTCAGAAGCGCGATGCCGGTCAGAATGAAATCTTCCAGCATGATTCACCCTCGAAGACTTCTGTATTAAACTACCTTCCTTTTTTCATAACATTTGACCGTCCTTCTCTCACCCAGCCAATCCATACGTTCGTTATATTTTGGTGTAGCTGACCTTTGATCGTCTAAACTTCTTCGCCCAATCCCAAATTTTCTACTTTCGGCATCCAGACAACTCTTAATGCATTTAGAAAAACAAAACTACATTGTTTATTCACGGTCGTTGCTAAGCTCTAGCTCTCGTGATATTTCGTAATGCATGTTCCACCATATTGTCTACAAATAAATGTTAGTTTATTTTAACGTGATATATCGGTATGTCACAGAATGTTATATAAAACTCCACAAAAATTATATATGTGAGTATTTTATTTTGTAGTTTAGATTTGTTAATTGCTTTTAGTTACAAAGTCAATGTTTAGAAGTTGGACCTTTAAATAAGCAAAATGTAATTTTTTGGGGAAAAGTGAGCGAGGTAATCCGGAAATTTCCAATTGGGGGTCAAGAGAATAGCTATCGTGGCGTGGCCTAGCAGAACATGGCAGGGAGTAGGGCGGAGAAGGGATTCAATGGAAGAGATAGAGGTAGGTCTCGCCGCAGGGCATGAAAAGATTGAACTCCTCCTCCTTATAATAATTTACTGTAATAAATGCCCAACGCCGGGTACTTCAGCTAGTTTTAAATAAAATTGCATCAAGAAGGATATTGAATAGTGAATTCCTATTAAATTCAACACGAGATGGGAAAAATTAAAATTTTCCAAAAGGAAAAAAATATTGTAGGAATGGTGGGAAACCACATACCTATTCTAAATAAAATTTCATCAATAAGGATATTGAATAGTGAATTCCTATTAAATTCAGTACGAGGTAGGGCAGAGAACTATCTGGAGGATGGGAATACTCGAAGTGCGGACTTCTCTTTCGCAGCCACCTCCCTCCGGTTGCGCTTGGACTCTCGTTCTCGGCATCTGCCCGGCCGTGGAGTAGAGGAGGGGGCGTTGGACTGGGGTAAGGGGGTGGGGAAGTGAGGGAGGGAGGGACCTGCATCCAGAAGGCTTTGGCGGATTACTCGGCCGCTCATAGAAGCGGCTGGAGCCTTTGCAGCGCAGAGCTGTGGGCGCCGCCCGGGGCTTGCAGGGGATGGGGGGGGGGGTACGGATCGGGCGAAAGCAAAGGAAATGGACGAGGTGGGAATCTGACAGGCACGAAATGCACTTATGGGTGGTGAAGAAGAATGTTAGAAGAGTGCGTAAGAAGTTGCGTTTGGTACGCGAGAAAGAGAGAGAATGATGCTAAAGGGAAAGGGGATCAGACGATAAATAAGAAAAAGAAGACAACTGTTGAATTGGTATCAGATATTAGATAATAAGTAAATATTGATGAGATATTCACTGAAATTATAGAAAATGAAGAGTGTGATTCTGTGACAAGCAGTATTAGGATACACCAAGCGTAATATGCAGTACCTATTTGAAGAATTTGATGAGTCCGAAAAGATAATGGAACAAATAAATTGAGAAATAAAATTAAACGTTAAAAGAAAGAGAAGAGAATTGTTGGGCAATGATGTATGACAAAAATTGACATTTAAAATGATAAGAAGCAAAGACTTCCGTGTGAACATTCTAGAGCAGAAGTAAAGAAAGTCACTACTCATATCCTTATGTCTGAGTGTATCGTATAATAAAGAAAAAAACTACGTAACTCTGGAAAAACGATTACACAATGTGGAGCATGTAAGCGAAATTGCATATCTTAACAGTTAATGCGACAAAAGTAGTGCTTTCGTTTCATAAGGTCCGAATCGTAACTTACTTGTATGTGAAGAATATTGGTATTCTGTGATAACACAACATCTCTAGTCAGTTTTTATGTTAGGAGGAATTAACAAAGGTATGCCAGGAAGAACATGAACTATCTTCCCAGTTCCCCTAAATTGCAGGGAAGCGTAAAATACACCAGCGAAACCCCCAGACAGTGAAATTCTGCCACCAAGACGGTCTTGAACGAGCCATTAAGTCAGCCTGATTAGTCGGCCCCAGAGCGTCTTGCATCTGACACGTCATGTAATATACTGCAAGCCCTTACATACCGCAAGTCCTCAGCAGGCATATTACGCAGCCGAATGGTGGTAGTAGCTATTGGCAACACGGCTGCGCGGTCTGTAGCAGCGGCGGGGGCGGGGATGGGAGCTTGCCGAAGGGCGGCAACAGCGGAAGGACGAGGACGGAACAGAAGCAGCATAGGCGGCGCATAGTATCCGTCCTGCGAAGATCTTGCCGCGTTCATTATGAAGTGTTTACTTACTTAATCCGAAGGGAAAGCGCTCTGGCAAGTCCGCCCGTCTCAAGGCGGACGCGTCGACAAAAGCGCTCGGAAATGGAGTTCTAAATAAGTTATTCCCTCGGCCAAGGGAATAAGTGCTACGGTCTCCGCGGACGTCGACTATTGACAGAGGTTTTATGTGCGATTACTCCGAAACTGTGTGTTCGGGAACCAGAGAAATAAATCCGAGGGGCTTTAGTGCGAAATGTTAAATTCTCGTGGAAATTTCGTCGAAATTGTTTTGTCCTCCGTTTGGCCTTTCTAAGAAAGGAAAATTCTTCCCTTTATATTGCCTTGCTTTTCTGCAGTTCGGAGTAGACGTGTTCATCGGATATGTAAAATAAAAATTCGAAGTCTGCTTTGAAATTGGGATATAACTTCGTACTTGGAAATGCAGTTGATACGATCTGTTAATTGTGTATTTTTTGGAAAAAGGCGTTGCAACTAAAGCATCTTTAGACTCGACTGTTCGGGTCGGATTTTTGAGACAATGTAAGTAGCTGGGATGATACCAACCGTTATTTGAATGAGAATTATACATGGCCTTAAACAATAGTTTTGATGGTTTCCTCCTATCAATTTCACATGAGTGTGGGAATAGTTCTTTATGCGACGGGAAGCGCATCACACGATTATTCCTTCCCCATCCGGCCTCCACTCTTATTTTCGACTGAGAAAGTGGGTTGATTCCGTATCCAATACACTTCATCCTCCATAACCTCAATTTAAACCGGCAGAACTGCAATTGTGTGCTGCAATTGTGCGACCTTGAATATAATTTCATCGGACAGAGGGGCAACAAAGCAGTTCTAGTTAGTACCATTAAATTTCCTATCAATTTAACTATTATCACAATTAGAAATACGTTGCAAAGTAAGCGTCTTGAAATGGGAGAAATGCCTGTGTGGATATACTACGAAAATACTTCATCAAACACTGACCCAATTACTCCCGATCTCTTACGGACTAAGAAGGAAAACTTGTGGTGTTACATCAGCACATACGTTCTTGCGTTATCTGTAACTTTTCCAATTTCCAGAAATTCAGAGAGGAATATGAAAATGAAATAAATGCTTTTTTAAGCGTCCTCTGTTCCATCCGATGAAAAAAGTTAAAAATTTCATACCTTTTTTGGGAAAATATTGTTTTTAAAACTGCACTGTTTCTCGAGAAGTTACGGAAAAATTACTCATATTTTGAAAATAATGTACATGGCATGATTTAAACAGATTTTATTCCAAAGAAAAAAACTCTATTTTCAATATTATATTTGTAAAAAGACACGGAAGAAAATTTAAACTCAAGCAATTTTCGAAAATCCATAATACTCTACGAAACTGAAACCTCCGCCATTTTTATAACCGTGCTTTATTTTATCACGTAAAAATATATAATTCAAACATTTTCAGCCGTTTTTGAGAAAAAATATCCTTCAGACCTTTTATAAAGTAACTCCAATAATTGAGAAATCCGTTTCAAACTTAAAAGGCCGAGAAATTCTTCAGGTCAATCGTTGAATATCAATTTTGGTGAAATTGAAGTTTAAGATTTAGCCGCAGTTAAGGGCAGACTACGAAAAGATGTTTTGCCGAAAACCAATTTTTCATTATCAAGCAGAATTTCATAACTTTCTCTATACCACGTGTGCAGATTAATCTTCAAAGAACACTAATAACGAACGCTAATAAAAATAAAAGCAACATCCATGTGAAGAGATTTTAAATAATTTTGTCAAATTATTATACGAAATAACATCAACTGCTTCCAGTTACGTGTTTTAACACATGCAAACGAAGGTCTTGTAAACGACCCCCAAAAAGGTTTTTCCAGCGCAACTAACGCCATGTTGGGAGTTCTCCAAGTTTGCGAAAATGAGGTACGAGCTACAAGTAACGGAGGAAATATTGACACAGCTAGAACCGGGAGAGCAATTTCTCTCCTATCGACAGCGCCTCCAGGTAGATCGAGGCCGCGCCTACGAGGCCACGTAGTTTGTTCATATTTCACCAGCAAACACGTAGCACGCGTGAAGAGTGGGCTGAAGCAAGTTGTAAAACTTGGGCGTGACACCGACGCGAGACTTTTGAGCAACTTGTAGTATAACCGCGTTTCGCCATCGCTCTTTCTCGCTCCCGGCCTCTCCGGAAGTTTTCTCACAATAAACTTAGCAATAGGGCTCAGAGAACATGAGTAATTTCAGTCTTACTAACTTGTAAATTTTGTCATTTGTACAATCATAATAACCGAAATCATGGTCACGCACTCGAGATGGAATAATAGAGCGTTATCTTTCGATATTAGTATAAGTGAGAGTAGAATTAATTTTGTGACATAGAAGCAGCATATAGGAATCAACCACCCGTAATAAATGCGTCAGTTATGTTCATATTACGAAATGTACTTTGCACGGTGTCGTCATGAATCTTGTACTGAATGAAAGGGAGAATTTTGAACATGTTACGACTCGTGTACTATCTGAGAGTATTACAAGTTACAGGTGTAGGTAAGTGAACAGAAATATGTAGTTATATTATTTCACAAAATATTTGGCATTTACAAATACGGTCGGCATTTACAAACACAATGATCCACCAATTCTGGACGTCCCTAATATCTTACAAAATAAGTTGAATGAAAATGTACTATTATCAATAACTTCGTTTTTTTAAGAGATGGATCCAATTACACTCCAAATATTTATTCGTATCTCTCCTTGAGGGAGAAATAGAAGAAAACAAAATTTGAAATAGGAGACCGCGCATTTTGTTACAGAATCTCCAGACAAAAATATCAGATGTACTTTGGAACCATTAGCTGTAATTATTGATATTTTTAAAATCCTCTTTGTATGTTCTGATACTGCTAAAAGTTAAATGTTACTCTTTTTACAAACTTATTCCTCATTAATCAATTTCCTGGCAAAATATGTACGAGTATTTGTATGAGTAATGATTAAAATACATTTTAAAAACGATGTAATTTGAAGATTCTGCAGATTATATATTAAAAGTACCAGTTAATTCAGCGTTTATCAGAGGTTATGTGTTACAATCATCTAATCATCTTTGTTGCTATCACTTCTCACCCATCTTATTGTTTTGTTGGGTAGGCAGGATCATCGTTGCTATCGATAACTAAAGCGTTAGATGCATTGAGAGTTGTACCTTAATTTCCAAGTATTATATGTCAGTTCCTTACTTCCCCTATCCCTAGAATTGTTAGGAGATTCTAAGCACATCCCCCGCATTCAGCGTTTCTTTCAGATCTTATGATATGTTCCAGGTTTGGTGAAAATATCTCCTGTCATTTGAGAGTTATACTGGAACATGCTTATACATCCACTCACGTATGTCATTATATATACACTCCCACATACTCATACTCCGTACATACGCTTATTCGTACGCACATAAATAAATAAATGAAACAAATATATACACACTTCCATTATAATAAACAAAGTACATAATTAATAATAATCAATAATAATTATCATTAATAATTAATTAATATGAATAATTAATGATAACAATAATTAATAATAACAATAATTAATAATCATTTATTCAAACTGTTTAGCAGATCTTACCTATTACAGTTGCCCACTGTAGGTCATTTACAGAGTAATTCTTACAATTATTTCTGGTTGCTAGAATTAAAAAAATTACATTTTCAGAAGTTAAATCAACAATGCTAAATTAGAAGTTCGAAAATAATTTACAGACAGTTATATAATATTCATATTTGTCTCAATCTACTATAATTCTCTACATTCTTCTTATGTTGCCACAAATCAAATCGATCTACTCAAACTCCATTCATATGCTATTCTGAAAGAACAAAGGAACGTAACTTAAAACTATAATTTATAAAATAGAACGAAGAATGCACGTCTTTCGAACTTTAAGTTTTAAGAATCGCCATAATATTGTTATCTTTTTTAAATGTAATTCCCAGATTATCGTACTGGGGTACAGCTTGATTATGTGTTCTGATGCTTCACGCTGTTCTAAGTTACATTATAAGTTGTAAGTTATAAACAACACGCATCTTGCCTCCATTTATTCTTCGATGTCCTTTCTCAAATTTTTGGTGGTCTTCCACGCTTCTTCCGCTCTGGAGGTGCCCAGATCTTATGTGTGTGTATGTGTGTGTGTGTGTGTGTGTGTGTGTGTGTGTGTGTGTGTGTATGTGTATGCGAGTTTTTCACGGCTGACGCCGCTTCTAGCTTCTCAGCATCCATATCTTCCAATCTTCCCAGTCTCCGTCCTTGACGCATCTTGCCTCCATTTATTCTTCGATGTCCTTTCTCAAATTTTTGGTGGTCTTCCACTCTTCTTCCGCTCTGGAGGTGTCGATGCCCAGATCTTATTAGGCCACCTATTGCTTCCCATACATTGGATATATCCATACCAATTCAATCGTTTTGTTCCAATTGAATCCAAGATGCTGCTTTTCACGTTCTTTATCTGCCTTTTTGTTTCACTTCTAATATGATCCAACCTGGACACTCGGCAGCACCTTCTCCAGTAGTCCATTTCAAGGGCCATCAACCTAATTAATTAATTGCTTAAAATAAAAACAGCCAAATTAGAAAAATAAACATAGTAGTTTATTTTCTTGTAAAAAGAGAAATGAACATACTTGTTATAACTGTGTCTGTTTGTGAATGTTTTAACTTGTTAAAAGACAACGTCATTTAACATTATTTTATAATTAAATGTGTATATTGACATATGATGCAAAATTGTATTAACATGTTTTGTTCGGTTATGATCATGTAGTTACAGAGCGATTTAAAATAAATAAAATAAAAAAAGTTCTGTCTCTGCGTGCATTTTGAAGGCACTCAGCTCCGTGTAATACTTATCAGTGAATCTGTACACACGCTGAGAGTCCCCACCGCAGGGGCGCTGCTTGTCGATGCGGGTGGGACCGGTAGCGGTACCTCAGTGCATCAACTGATGTCACTGCAGCGCTTCTGTCGGGGAGGTCGTAGGTTCGAGTCCTGATGGCGGCAGGACTAGGTCGAATTCAGTCGCTGTCTGGAGGAGAATTCTAGAAGCTGGCTGCTCTGATCGGTAGTTTTCCGTGGTTTCTCCGATCAACGCCAGGCGAATGCCGGAACAGTACCCTACCAGACGGGCCACGGACCGCGCGCGATCTGTCTTTCCTCTTCCTTGTCCTATCATCTCCCCTTACACACACACTTCCTCTAACATGAACTACACTACCACATATTCCGGGAGACCGGTCGGGAGCTTAGAGCTTGTCCCGACTGGGGCGGTCTGGTCGGAGAGTCCTGGTTAGGGGAAAACCCCACTAGCCGACGGTAGGTCGGCGCCGGATCTCGCCATCAAGCGGGGTAAGATCACCGCCATCTCCCGAGAAAAAAATGCACTACACTAACGGTACTAATGACCGAAGCAGTTGACGCGCCCGGAAACACGAAAAAATCAATCAATCAATCAATCGATGCGGGTGGGGTAGGAGGGGCACGTCGCCGACAGGCAGCGCCAGGGCGGAAGGTGATCGGTTCCAGCGATATTGCGGATCAGCGGCGCGCGGGCTCCGCGTTCGCGAACGGGCGCCCCTCCCCCACCCCGACTGATCCGCCCCCCTCCCCCGGGCAGCGGCATAACGATCAGGCGAGCAACAAAAAGGTTATCCGCTGAGCCACGTCCGCGCCCGGGCCCGCGCCCGCGCCCGCGCTCGGGTTTTATATTAAGAAGGGTTTATGATCATAAGTTATTGGCTGCCGGCTTTACCCGCGCCCTAATGAAATTGAAAACCGGGTCTGTAGGGTGAGGGGACGGGATGATGCGAGGGGCAGATGCCGGAGGTTGGGCCTACGTCGTGTTCAGTAGGCGGTGGGTGACCTGAAACTGGGATGCTTTTCTTATGCTCTAGTCGTTTTTTTTTTTTTTCGGGGTTCACATTTTATTTCCGTGCCCTCTTTTTCTTCTTAATTCTCTGACCTTTCCTTCTCATCTCTCTAAATTGTATGATTTTTCTCTGTATTTACACGCCCTTTGTCAATCCTTTTCTTATTGACTGAAATGGAAAACTTTTACGTTTTTGTGTGATTTTTGTTTTTCCTCTTATACTAACGTGAAGTTCATTTTTTTTTTTTTAATTTCCCCCTTTAAAAATTAAAATTTCCCTTTATTTTTATGGAAATCATGATAACTCATTTAAATGTTTATTAATGACATCTGTCCGTACCTTCGTTCGTCCGTCCATCATTCAGAGAGATAATGTTAAATTTCCAGAAAAAATATGATTACATGCCAATTGCAATTGCTATATTTTTGTATAAGCCATTCAATAATTCGATGACCGAGACTACAATGATAAAAAAAAAAAAAAAAATTTTTTGAGCACAATGTATTACATTGCAGAAAATAATGACATGTACGACCATAAATTGCAACTTAGAAAATGTTTTGTACATTAAAAAGTACATTTTGCTCTAATGAATGATTTTTCAGCCGGTTATAATTGCAGAAATTCTCTATTACGTTTATAATCTGTAAATTAATTCACTGGTCGAAATATTTTCTTGGTTTATGCAATTCTATACTAACATTGTATTGTGTAAATGACAACAAACGTTTGGTCACTATTAAGAGAACAAATTATACTTCACTTTATATAGATACTTTCAATATTACGTTGTAATCAGACGTTTAAAATTGGACACAACTTCATCGAATATTCGATGAAATTTCTTGTGGTTTATTTGTGGGACAATGGAGCTCTAAAAATCTGAGCTCTTGTAAGTTCAAATTGAACATAGGGGTCTTTCACCGTGATATTTCGCCGGCAGTACCGGCGCCGTGTTGGAGCAAAGACGTTAATGTGCTATTCCTCCCGACAGCTTAACGCCCCACTTAACCCGCGCCGGTGGCGCTACCACCTCCTCCGAAGTTTGCAGCCGCGCGGCCTGTGCCGCGACACTCCGGGCCCACGCGTGCTTCGGGTTGGCGACCCGGCGCATCAATCAAGACGTGGGCCTCTGCAGCGCTCCCAAGAGCTGCGTAGTTGCGAAGTGGGTTAGAGCAGCGACAATACTGGCTTTTGAATACTATCTGATCTGAATGATGCGTTTGTACCCTAACAAACAGGCCACGGACTACGCGCGATTATTCCTTCCTCTTCCTGTTCCATTCTCTCCCTTCACGCGCGCGCGCACACACACACACTTACATGCAGAACACTACCATACATAGCGAGTAGCCAGTCTGGAGCGTAAATCTTGACGAAGTGGTGCTCCGTAGAGGAGATACCTGGAGGCAGAAATCCTTCGCAAACCTTCGTGTCGGTCGGCGCCGAATCTCAACATCTAATGTGGAGAAACACCTCCACCTCCCGAAATAATACATAGACTATACTAACAGGTCTAACGATCATGCAGTTTTCGTGCTCGGAAACATCTATCAGTCTAGAACACATCGCGTCTAATTTGTCGTAGTTTAGGAGCGTAGCCTTCTTCGGGGCTAGAAAGCGTTGACTTCTAAGAAAGGTCACCTGACTAACCGGTTGATTGTGTGGGATTGTCCTGACAACTTAGAATAGTCGTAGCCTCATCAAAATTGTCATTGAGCCGGTGCCCTGATAATTAAAAAACATGGATGCACTCCCAAGTGGCTTCGTTTTCAATGTTTACTGACGTTATATGGGAAATAAATTTTCCGTTGTAGGAATGTAATTTTTCTAGAATTGAATTACAAATTTTTGTTATTATCATTGTCAAAGAAATGTTTACTATCTATTTTTGAAGGTAGATCGGTGCACATAGAGTCACGTCTCAGAACCAACAATTAAGTGAAAAGAAAGTGTTTCTTTTTTGTCTTACCAGTGTAATAAGATAGGTCATTGTTTGTCTTTCTACTTATCCTGTTACCTTATACTTGTGTACCTCCTTTCACAAGTTCATTATTATTACATATGAATTTAATACTTCAGTTAATTAACTTAATTGGTTAGTAAAACAATCAGACGTAACAGAAAGATGAACCTGCTTCATGATTGCGTCTTTTACGCCTAATTGATATTCCATTGTGGAATAGGAAATCAGATGATATTGTGTTCATTTACTAATATCCATGCAATAATTATGTTGCTCTTACAAATAAATTTGTAAAATTTTAGAAGCGATATCCATTTTTGACAATTATGTTTGGTCAAATCGTAGGCAAGAACAAAGTGCATATGTCATACTTTAGTTATAATTGTAAGTGTATTTCCTGCAAAGTGTCATCTCATATTTCATGTTTTGCGTAACATTTCATGTCTAATCCATTGGCAATGTCTTATCAAACAGAACTGAAATCGTGCAAATTACTGGGCGCCTGCTGAGATAGGATGCAAGTGTCAGCCAGCCTGACCCTAGACGGGAAGGGTCAAAAATTGCTGAAAAAATTCTGGAAACTGCCTGCCCTCACGGGGGCGGCCCCACCATGAGTATATCTAATCAAATTAAAACCAGAAAATCGAAGCTTTTAGAAGATTTTAAATCTGTTAATCGAAATTATCAAGGCACTCCCCACCTTCGTTACGCTCAAACTGCAGCAGACAGTTCAGTAAGAATAAGAATGAAACATTTATAGGGGTTGTACGGACGCGTTCGCCATCACTTTACGTTTTTTATGTCTGTGTGCAATTCAAAGCCCTATTCTTAGGCAGCTCAACATTAGCACTATTGCGCTTGTTGTTTGATACGGTTTTCCAATTGTGCTGTAATCACTAAATGCAAAACTGTGTTTAATTCTAGAATTTCTATAACAAGCTAACGTGAATCAGCCAACCGAGATGTAGAAAGAACTGAACTATCGCCACGTACTAATCGCAGTGTTCCGATACGAAATTGTGTCGCGCGCTTGGGCAGAATTCTGCTAGTATGGGCTTAAATGCTAGTAATGATCCTTGTAACACGAAAACTTCGACTTCTTTGTGGGGGCAATCTTTAGAAGCCCGCGTTCTCTGCAGGGTCAACGCGTCAACCTACATTTACGTTAGTTCCTATTTCATTGGAGCTGGTCACTTTTAAAGTGAATACATGTTATTTGTTCAAATGTTATTGCATGTGATTATGAAGGTTTTACGCCACCATATCCTGTTTAAATTAGTCCACTGAGTTATTTTAAGGTTCTGTTATTGAAATACCATTTCATTATACTGTTCCTTGTCAATTCATTTAAATACCAAGCCAGGCCATATTTGATTTGCTATTGATCGAATACAAGTGCGATCTTGGGTGTACGTTATATCGCATAATTATGCACGAATATGGAGAAACATTTGCTTGTTTGAAAAAGTCTCTTGAACAACAATATTAAATCGTTTTTATTGAAATGACTTGATTGATGCGGTGTTTCATTTTGTTAAATAAAATTTTCATAAAACCTTATATTTAAAAAACTAATGGGTTTCATTTAGAAAGAAATTGGAGCTTTCTATTCAACCAAATTTCGTGATTTTTGCTTGAAGTGAAAAGTAATGTGCCCCAGGTCTGATATCGCATGCTCGTATGAACGGGTTTTATAGTGTAAATCCTAAATTTCAATAAAATACTAAAATTAATACAATGAACGCTTATGGGCTCTCATTTCTTCATTTAGTCTTTTCGTTGTGACAATATCTTCTTCAAGACGGTCTTTATCTAGCTTCATGCAAGCATGTATAAGGTTATGTATAAGGCATGTATAAGGCACGTATAAAGTTATAGTTAGAGAAATGGAGCGAGGAGTAGCGAGTTTTTAAGTTTGAAGATTGTAAATGTGTGTTTTTAAAGGCAATAATTAGTAAGAACAAACACAGTGTCCAAACATCTTTTGAAACATGAGTTCCTTTGCAAAAAAGTAAGTTATTATAATTATATGTGATGAATTATGTTTTTAAAATTACTTACATTTTAGGAATTCTTGATAGAGCCCATTACAACATTCTACACGTTCAGATCTTGATAAATATAAAATACTTCAATTAAATTTTCAGGTACATATTTAAAAATGTGTTCACAGAGAGAAGTGATTGTATTGTTCCAGAATTTGTAAACCTTCCCCATTTCATTACTGTTAAAGAATAAGAACTGTAGAATATGAAACAATATATTGAGGAAGTTTCAATTTTCCGTACGGTGCATGTGTTGTACTTTTCTGTTGTAACTGTTTTACGGTTCTTTTTGTAATTGTAAAAATTCTACTAGTAAGTAAATAATTGGTTAAAACGTTTGCATAGAGAAACATAAACATGCCTTTCAGTAAACCTTTCCGCATTTAGTTATTCATTTCGTTAATTTAGTTAGTATTTTGTTACATTTGGTGTACAGGAGTAAAATAATACTGTTTGCTTTTGATTTCAGAGAAACATTCTTTACACTGACCTAACTTCAAGTTAATATAAATGTATAAAGGAGTTTAGTATATCACTTTAGTTAATATAGATCTTTCTATATTTTAATGATTACTTGACAGCTAATTTATTTAGTTAGGTGTTAAAAATCAATCGCTAGTGATTGGTCGCGTGTTTTTGGGAATCGGATATTGCAATGCAGTCTTTTTCCACGTCATGTTGGATTCAAGTATTATAATTTTTGGCATCTTTATTACCTTTATGAAGCAGAACATTCGATCTGGCAGTTTTTCATCAGCCGATTATGTCATTTTCAAATAATCGGTTGCAGACCCATCTGTTATTCTGATGGACGTCCATCAAGCACCAAAACATATTTTGCGTATCAATAGAGAGCAGAATATTTGTACCAGTTATTCAGTGGATCAGGAGGAAAATTTTCGTTTGACTGCTGGAGAAGCAGCCGTCAATATTTTTTGATGTCTCATGTTCTCAATAGAAACGTATTATTTGATTTATCTTACCTGATTATATACAAAAAGTATTTCAATTATATAATTTAATCAATATATTCTCTACGTATACTTAATATGGACAGAAAGCACAAAAGTTAAGCTACATTACCCAATGGATTAGAGAGCATTCCAGTGTGGTTTACACACCTTCAGAACAGAATATATTTTGAACAACATTTCAAAATTGTGATTTGATACAAACGATGTAGTTTCGTAGGCCAACATTTCGGTGAGGGAACAAGTTCTGGTTGTCAACAATTCGGTGAGGGCAAACAAGTTTCGGTTGCCGACGTTTCGCTGAGAAGAAATAGGTTTTCCGTCGATTCAGCAAGTATACCGATAGGTAAGAAATGGAGTATTACGGCCGGTTGTGACATTTGTAATTCCATGCTACAATTGGAACAAAATCAATACCTTCTGGGAGTACTTTTAAAAGTCTCTCCAAATCAGAGCCCACGTCGCGTCAGGCTGACTAAAAGTTTAATGAATGCATTGCTGGGAGTTGCGATATATTTGGTCAGGTCAGGTCAGGTCAGGTCAGGTCAGGTTAGGTTAGGTTAGGTCAGAAAGGATCAGATCAACTACTATTGACACTACAGTGTCACTGAACGAGTGGTCTTTGGGTTTCAGTTTAAGCGGTGACAGATTTTTGACACAAGCTTGATACTCGCTAGATTGAATTCAACTGCTATCTGGAGGAGAATTCTAGCGACCAGCTGTTCTGATAGATAGTTTTTGTGGTTTCTTCGATAAATACATAGCGAATATCAGAGCAGTACCTCAAGCAACGTACCTCGGACGGGATCTTTCCTTCTCCTACACACGCACACACAAGTTTCCATGTTCTACACACTCATACACAAGCTTACATACCCTACCACACAAAGCCATCTTGTACACTAGGTTCAAGTCTCACTAGAGGAACACCGCCATTACTCGGTATATAGCTAGAAATACATCTACAGGTCTAATGACAATACCGAGATTGGGGGTTCACTGATGTCACTGCAATGCATCAGACTGGTAGATCCTATGTTACAGTCCCGACGGTGGGAGGATTTTCGGCACTAGGTTGTCAGCTACGACTCCAGTCAGTTGCTGTCTGGAGAATTCTGCTTGGCGGCTGCTCTGATCGGTAGTTTTCCGTGTTTTTTCCGATCAACACAACGCGAATGCCGGAGAAGTGCCCTAACAAACGGGCCACGGACCGCGCTCTCACTTTCCTTCCTCTTCCATGTCATATCTTCATTCCTTACTTACACTGCTACTAACATGTACTACACTACCACACATACTGAGAGACCAGCTGGGAGCGTAGAGCTTGTCCCATCTGGGGCGGTGCCCCGCTAGTGGGAGATTCTTGACTGAGGAAAATACTCGCGAGCCAACGGACAGGTCGCTGTCAGATTTTGCTATCCAGCGAAGGATGATCACTGCCACCTCTAGTAGAAAAACATGCACTACATTTACGGGACACTTGACCTTAACCGTTGCAATAAAAAATCAACCAATGAAACAATTGACGCTACAGGAAACGAACCACATCAATCAATCAGTAAGCGAAATATTGTGCCCGTCAGTTTGTGTTGCAGGCGCGTCTTCCCACGCTCCGTGCGTCGGACGTCATGTGTTCTCGAGGGACGGTGTCGCCGCCTGGCGGCGTCGCGCGCGTTTGGCAGCTCGGGGACAGGCGCCTCGCGTCGCAGCGATCGCCCGCCCGCTCGTCGTGACGCGCGCGCTCCCGCCGGATGATTTAGGAAGCTCGGCGGCTTCGGGGAGTGTATCTGCTTGTAAAAAGCCCCGCAATTTATGGGGCTCGCTTTTCCCTCCGCCTCTTTATGAAA